>JBBBDQ010001459.1:555000-757500 GCA_037127315.1 Ascarosepion bandense
GTCAGTTTCGTGGTTTTATGGCCAATATAATAATTTACTAAATTTGGGTCAAGACCGCAGTACAAGGGAAATGTGAGTTCGTAAATGATATTGGTTCGTTGTAGTTTAAATTTCGCGGATAAATTCTTGTTTTTGACGATGAGGTTAGTCATTTTGAAATTGTCTATAATAGCTGATTGATTTAATCTTTTTGTTTAAGTCGACAGAAGTTATTTTTTTAGGATGATATTTTGCAGTGAAGATAAGGGAAGTAAGTGAAATTAATGCCCCCTTCATTTCCACGCAAAGGCAAAACAATATAATTGTTGTATAGAGTAAGTTTTCAATTAGCAATTATCTTTCCAGTGACTCGTCGATGTGATACAAATTATTAATTAGAAGGTGTTTTTAGGAAATCTGTCAACAGATGTGCGTTGTGGTGCATTGGATATCGGCTCGGAACGAGAAACGGGTAGCCGAGTTCGAATTCCAGTTGAATCCTTTGCATTCACTTACGCGCAAATACCCTTGGGAAAGGTATTAATCCGCCTATTCCTTCCAGTTATGGGTTAAATAACAGGACAGATTGGGTTCTATAGCCATGGTGGTCAACCAGTCTATCGCAGAAGGCAATGGCAACCTACTGCGGGATAATCTTCTGCCCAGTCAGTCATGTCTCTATCGAGACATGATCGCCCAACCGTGTATGACGTATGGCACTCACCTGACCTGACTGTCAACAAAATACAGGCAGTATCCTTCCAATAAGAACGCTAAATTTGCGTGTATGTTTTGTAACCAGGTAAGAAATATTACTAATTGATTTACAACTTTTCCCTCGATAATAGTATCCGGCAGCTATTGTATAACAAATAATTACTTAGAAATGTGAAAAGAAAAATGATTTGCTAAGTCATATATAAATACTAGTATTTTAAGCCCGCTTTCACTCGGGTAGTTTAAGAAATAATAAGAATAAAAACATGATGAATTTGCATAGCAAATAATTACACAACGTTCACCCTCGTCACTTTTATAGATATAGATAACAATGTAGAATGTCTCTATTAGTTTAGGATGGGATGGAGTGGGGCAACATATATAGATATAGATCATATAAATTGGGGTGATCGATTCTATATTATAATCAATATATATACTGATCCCTGACTTTGAAGCGTAATATTATATATTTTCCCACCCCTAATTTTGGCTTTCTGAAAAATGTCAAGGTGTCGTTAGAGTTCTAAACATTTGATCTACATCCGAGCGCAACTCCCGTCGAGCTAGATCGCAAAATGCAGACGTTTGTCGAATCTATCAAACAAATAAATGCTTACACGTCCATCCTCGACACTTTTATAGATATAGATATGGGTGGATGCAATTATGAAAGATGGCTGAATACAACCGAAAAATACTGTAAATGTGTATTTCTTTCCTTAAAGCTTGTATGAAAAACATATACAAGTTTTTTATTTGTTCATTAGTTTATCTCTGTCGAGGCGTTATCCCATCATAATGAAATATATTTTTAGCCGCTCTAAGGATATTTTTGTGTTTTCATGAATTCTCTCGAAACACTAACCATTTTCACATAAAACAATTGATTTTACAGTTGAAAAGGCAACATGCAACGGTACGTTCTAAGCTAACAGCTTCGTTTCTTCGTTTGTGAAACTCTCCAATGTTATTTTGCTTTCTAGTCAAGTTTGATTTTCAAAAATTAAATGCAATGTCAATCGTTATATTCTGTCTTCATAATTCTTATACTTTTATTGTTCTCGTCCATGATTTAAAAAAGAATTATCATATTCTTTCACTTTCAGTTCTCTCGTTCGTCTTTATTGCCTTGTTTAGAGGGAAACGATGAAAAGTATTTCATGAAAACTTACTATAACGTTCCTTAGAAATTTGTTTATCCAAAAAGGTGTAACAATTATAAATCCTTCCCAACAAGAAGGCTGAGAAAGCAAACCTGAATGCTACTCTTCAAAGGTGAGTGAACAGGAAAAGAAATGGCTTGTTAATTTTTATGCATTCAAAAGGAACCTGCTCACTTTTAACCGCAATAGAGAAACCTATTTTTCTGCCATCAGAATAGTTGACGCTAGTCTGCTAGAGAACAGCGAACTGCGCCTCTTTGGCCTCGCTCTCTCAATCGACTACAAATGGAGTGCATACATTGAATATATAGCTAGATCTACTGCTAGGAAGTTTGGACTACTAGGTCAAGCCAGAAAGTTTTTCTCTCGTCAGACTGCATTTCGCACATGTAAAAATCTACCATTCATCCCTGCATTGATTACTATTAAGACTTTTCAAGGTCACTGGTAAAAAGCCACAAATAATGTTAACACCAAAACAAACTGGTTAAACGTACCTTAAGTTAAAAATTTAATTGGAGTAGACAGACTAAACTATCGCGCGGTTCACACTCCACCCACGTCTATTGAACAGGTGAAGAGCTCATCCCTTGTTTCCTGTTTTTCTCTTTTCCAATCTTTTCACTCCTTTTTTAGTTTATTTTTTTTTCTATTGGAGTAAATAAACTAAACTATCGCCCGGTTCACACTCAACCCACGTCTATTGAACAGGTGAAGAGGCTCATCCCTTGTTTCCTGTTTAGGTAGTGGTTTCCGGTTTTTCTCTTTTCCAATCTTTTCACTCGTACGTAGCCCCCTGCGCATCAGTGTCGTTTTCGCCTGCTTGGTCGAGTGTTTCTGTTATTCATATTGTGGTTCTCGACAAAATCCAAGAAAGGATTTGTAATATAATCGATCCTGATTTAGAAGTCCACCATCAGTTACATTTTAATCGACATGATGTGGCGTCATTTTGTTTTTTTCTCAAATACTTTCATGACATCTACTCTGATAAGATTTTTTCGTCGGTTTCCCGATCATATGGATTTACGTGTGCTACTAGACTGGCATCAAGATCACCGCCTTTTAACATAAAAATAGTACAATGTAACGGTCTCTTCTGTTCTAATTGTTTCTGTTTTCGCATTTCCCGTTTGTGAAACTTTCTTCGGTTTTCTTGCTTTCCTGATAACAAAAGATTAAATAAAACCTCAATTGCCATCTTCTGTCTCCTTGATTCACTTCCTTCTCTTAATCTTAATTTGACATCCCCTGTATTTAGTTTTTTCCCTCACTGTAACCCCCTGCGCACAAGTGGCGGTTCTGCCTTGCTTGAAGGTAAAATTATTACAAAAAGAAAAAATATATTCGAGTAATCGGTAATTTTTTCCTAAGTTTAAAGAGCTACTCAAACGGTTTTTCGAATATCAAGGTTATAATTAACACCACCTTTGATTAGACTATATAAATCCTTAAATTTATGTACCTACATTGATATAGGGTTTGCAATATTTAGCTAACTGTTTAGCGTGTCTCTTTTGCTGATGTCTATATCTACACCATTACAATTAATAGTCTTTTATTTCTTGCTGATTGCCAAATGTCTTTTATTTTGCTTATGGTCATATAATTGTTACTATTGATGATGGCCATATAGCAGTTAATAGTTTTGTTTTACTTCTTGCTGATGGCCATATATCTTTCACTTTGTTTGATGGCCATATGTCGTTTATTTTTGCTGATGGCAATATATCTTTTACTTTTGCTGATGGTCATATAGCTACACTATTACAGTTAATAGTTTTTCACATTCCTTCTTCCCATTAACATTTTCTCTTAGAATTATATCAGTTCTTTTCTGAGTCTTTTTAAGATTATGTACACCTGGTAATCTGATATCTCTTAGTTCTTTTTCTGTATATGTTAAATAAATGCGAAAAGAAAATGCCTTGTTCTTGTTCCTTTTTATTGTCTATTCACTGAACGCATTGAATCTACAAGTGCAAACTCTCTCTCTCTCTCTCTCTCTCTCTCTCTCTCTCTCTCTCTCTCTCTCTTACCAGCAGTGCTTAAACTATCACGAGAATGATGAAACAAATGCTACTGCATTTAAAAAAAATAAAAATAAAATCCTAATATGTGATTTCAACAGGTATAAATACTACGGGAAGATTTAAGGAATATTTAAATATAATGACATTGTCAATCCAAGAGGATGGAATAGTAATATATACGCAGTTTACTCCCAGCTTGCAATTCGATTCTTCCCTGATGATATCTATCAAAAGACTGTCTTTAAAGTAATGAATTGGTGTTCGTATTTAATGAGAAGCTCTCCCCCACGATTTAACGCAGTTTAATTCCTCTGTAATACTGGATATTAACATTATATTATTACATTTTTTACATTGTACGGACTGTTGTTTTTATCTTTATTACCATGTTTACGACGTTTCGGCCGTTGTACGCTCCGGCTTTCTTCAGATGGTAGAAAATTTGAAGTGAACTCTTATTTCTTTCGATTAATAAGTGATATAATTCCCAAGGAAACATGGCCCAGTGAATATAAGCCTTGCTTGGTTCCAGTGACTTGAACCAAAACGTTATGAGTTCAATACAAAACTTCAACAACTTCTCGACAAGGTACAGCGGAGCGTCTGTAATGTAATCGATACTGACTTGGCAGACCGCCTGCAGTCTCTCTCTCACCGGCGCGACGTGGCTTCCCTGTGTCTCTTCTATAAATACTTTCATGGCTTCTGCTCCGATGAACTTAGATCACTGGTGCCCCCTAGTTTCGAATTTGCACGAGATACTAGATTAGCAAACTAATCCCACCCTTTCATAGTGAAAGCGATAAAATGCAACCGCAACTTCTACTCCAACAGTTTCTTTTCTCGTACTTCCCGACTGTGGAATTTCCTTCCACATGACTGCTTCCGCGACAGCTACAATCTCCAGGAGTTTAAATGTAAGGTCAATAGACACCTCCTAACACACTAACTCGCTTCCATTCTTTCAAACATTCTTCCCTTACTCCAAACTATCTATCACCCCCACTTCTGACATTTCCTATATCTAAACACTCTTTCTATTTAGCTTCCCCTATGTAGCCCCATATGTAGCCACGGATGTGCGTTGTGGCGCAGTGGATATCGGCTCGGAACGAGAAAACGGGGAACCGAGTTCGAATTCCAGTTGAATCTCTTGCATTCACTTACGCGCAAATACCCTTGCGAAAGGTATTAATCCGTCTCTTCCTTCCAGTTATGGGTTAAATAACAGGACGGATTGGGTTCTATAGCCTTGGTCGGCAACCAGTCTACCGCAGAAAGCAATGGCAACCTACTGCGGGATAATCTTCTGCCCGGTCAGTCATGTCTCTTTCGAGACATGATCGCCCAAAGCGTGTATCGCGCATGGCACTTAACTGACTGACTGTATGTAGCCCCAAGCGCAATAGTGGCAGTGGAATGCCTTGCTTGGGGTGAAACGATTAAAAAAATATATTAAGAGGAGACGATGTAACTAATAAACAGCTTGGTTAGTATTTGGAAATATAACTTTTTTTAATACAATATATTTGATAGGGTCAATTGACGGGCAAAAGATCCATGATTTGACAAAACGGCAATTACCCAGGATTTCGGATTTTTTGTTTATTAAAGAATCTTTTCTTCAGAAGTAATTCAGTGAGAACATATAGGCCTCTAAAGATAGGGGGCTTCTCTCTCTTAATATACCCTCTTTTTTACTGCTGAATAGTCGGCAAAAACATTCTAATTGAGGACCAAAAAACTAGGCAGTATATACCTATTGCGATGTTCTATTCTACCGGAAACACTTTCTTCTTCCTCTTCTTGTTCTTTTCTTCTTATTCTTCTTCTATGTGCCCTGTCCTTTCAGGACGTAGACGATCATGGCTTTCCACGTCTCCCTATCCCTGGTGGTTCTTAGCACGCTTCCTCTTGTTACTCCAAGCAACCCTCGTTCCGTCATCCACCTGACCAGGCCCTTCAAATATGTTATCCGCTGCTCTCCCCTGTCTCTTTTTCCCTATATCTGGGATGTTAGTATCAGGTTCTCCAAGCCCTCCTTCTTCATTGCATGTCTCAGACACTTTAGCTGTCTCTTCCTGATGCTAAGTATTATTTTCCTTTTCGTTTCCATCCTTTCCAAAACCTAATCATTGCACACATGCTCGATCCATGATATTCGCAGCATCCTTCTGTAAAACCACATTTCAGTTGCTTCAAATTCTCCTTCATCTTCGATGATATTGTCCAACATTCACTACCATATAGAAGAACAGACATCACATTGCAATCCAGTACTCTCTTGATTGTTTCTAGTGAAAGTTTTCTGTCTCTTAATATTTTACTCAGCTTCTTTCGCCAAGCCAATTCGCCTTCGGATCTCAAAGACGGTTTATTTTCTGTCAGTAAGAAACAGAGACGGTGCGACGTTTGTGTGTCTGCAGGAATACAGCTATGGGAATAAACTTAATGACACATACATGACGGCCCTCTACAGAACAAATTCAAATTGCAGATAATAATATTATACCGAATTTGATTCTCAGCTGGTGTTTATGCAGGTTTTGGTTTGCTTCAGATTGACACAGAATTACACAAGAAAAAACATTCCTTGTCGTAATATACTAGTCAGCAATTTAATATTATTCGTTTAAATCTAGGTTCCGCTTTTGTTTTCCTAACAAGAAAGACGAAGGTTAGGACCCTAACGGAGAACATATTTTTTTATTAAGTTTTGTTTTATTGCGCATGCCCATAGACCTAATACGTTTTTTTAATCGTTTCACTCTAAGCAAGTCGGTAACGCCACTGATGCGCAGGGGTCTACAGAAGAATAAAAGATTAGTTAAGAAGGAGAGTAAAGAGAAAAACGAACCAATTAGAAAGGAGCAAGAGAAGGATGGGAATGCAGGTGTGATGACAGTCACAAAGGTATAGAGAAAGGAAAAGATATACAGGGTGATGTAGAAAGAACTGGAATGAAGTGATTAAGAGATGGGTATTGGTTTAAAATAAAGAACAACTGGACGTCGATTTCAACCATGGGAATCCACCAAAAATAACATTTGAAATAATAATAATAATAATAATAATAATAATAATAATCATTATTTTTTTTCTTCTTCTTCTTCTTCTTATTATTATTATTTAAGCTTTTCTGTGTGGGTAAGTGTGTTGCAGTGTATATCTTATACTAAAACGCAAGGGAGGGCTTTGACAGTTGTTTAAATATCTGAATTATCTTTCCTTATTTGAATTCAACTGATTCCCGAAACAACGAATTGTCGAACGAAATCCATTTGCAATGGAGGCAAACTGTGTGATTTGCCAGGCGGCAAATGATAAGAGTAAAAATACAAAACGAAATGGGCCCCGGGGAGGCATAAGAGAATAAGCGACAACACAGAGGAAAAGACAGAAACGCAGTAAGTGGTAGATGAAGTTTGAAAGTGTCTTCGGGAAATGACTAAAAAAAAAAGTGGAAATAAACTTATCACGTTTGCGTTCTTCATTTTATTTAGTTCATATTGTTTTATACGATTCATTTTTAAATTATCTGTTTTTATCTTTTATCTTTGTATCTTTACTTTTTTTTACTTCTCAGTTTCCGTTTTTCTTTTACTAACTCCCCACGCATGCGCCACTTTCCCGCTCCTGGCTTAGCATCCGGTTAGAAAATTATTGCCAGCTGCTATCACGCAATTTTCGTCACTGCCAGCAACGGCTTACCGATTTGAGAAAGTGTTTGCCTCTACTAACGCTGTACTTTCTTTTGTATCGACATCAACATATCTTTTCATGTCCTGTATCATGTTCTCCTCTTTTTCATTTTCTGTTTTCATTGCAATGACTTTTTTCGTTCTTCTTTCTCAGCTTTTTATTTTCCTTTAACATTAATTTTTTCTCTTCATTCAGATTTGATTAGATTTATTTCCATAAGTCTATTCTTTCGTTCATTTATTTCCATACTTTTATTTATTTCCTTTCTTTCTTTGACTTTTCTTTCTTTTTATTATTTGTCTTTTATTTTCTATTTTCATCTTTCTTTAATTCTTTCTTTTATCTTTCTGATTTTTTTTTTCATTTTTTCTTCTTTCCTCACCAATTACTCCTTTCTTTCTATCTTTTTTTTTCTCATTAATTGTCCTTTTCGGTCTTTCTTCTAAACTTTTATTTCCTTCGTGTCTTCTTTATTTTACATCTATTTTTCTCATTTTATTTTTCCATGTTTTATTTTGTAGCTTTTTCTACTTACCGCTAACATATTTTCTTTCTTTCTCGTTCTTCTTTGTATATTTTTCTTTTTCATTCATACGTCGTTTCATTATTCATATCTTATTAATTTCCACTTCTATCATTCTTTCTTTCTTTTATCCTTTACCGTTTATATTCATTTTGCTTTTCTTTACTCTTTCTTCTTTCCTTTCCTTCTTTAACCTACATTATTTCGTTCATTATTTCTTTCGTCTCTATTTTTCTTTTTCACATTATTTCTTTTCTACACCACTTCTTTTTAACTTATATTATTTCACTTATTTTTTTCTATTACTTGCCGATTTTCTCTGTTCTTTTCTTTCGTTATTTTTTTCTTTCTTCCCTTCAACTTTAAATTTTCTACACCTTTGCGCTTTCATCCTTATGCTCCCACTCCATTACCTTGTAGAATCACTGGCACATTTAACCGCTTCCGGCCTTAGTACAACCGATCCATACCTCCTTGAGGCACCAATCGTGAACAGATTGAGGAAGAGACTTAGAGGACCCGCGTATCAACACGAAAACCCGACGGCCAGACTCTTTGAAGTTTCGCCCCTCGTCACTTCATGCTTGCAACAATTAGTTTTTCTTTCTCTATACCAACTTTCGTCTACTGTTTTATACTCAGCTCGATTTATTCTTACCTCGATATTTTCTTCTTGTTTCTTTTCTTTTTCATTTTTCTCAAACATTTCTAGTGATAATTTTATAATCAACAGTTAATCAGTATGGCATAAGGCCAAAAGAAAAGGAAATTGTGAAATAAAGTAGAAATATTATTTTAAGCCCCCAGTTGGTGATTCCCAAAAAATGTTTTATGAATTCAAGTTTCAACCGTTGTATTTTCTGCCCTTTTTCAGATTATACACGTTGGAATTTCGAAACGGACTTTTATGATTAAGAACATACCTTTAAGTGCCGAATCTAAGTGCGTCTTCAGTGTTGTGCTATTTCACTAGATTTTCGGGTCTACATATACAACAGACTTCTTCGATAGGCGATACGACCGAATATAATCAGTATTCAGCGGGGACCCAGACTAAAAATTTGCTACTCGCTTTAGGATGTGCATGATATAAGTTCCCCTGGAAAGCAGCAACCAATCAAGACTTCACTTGGGCTATTCGATGTTACAGATCGGGTATGCTAGGTTGTATTAAATTTCCTACATTCAAGACGGGGTATTTTTAGAGGAAGAGAACAAAACAAGCCTATAAATATATATATATATACATATACATTAATAAAACGTTTTATCATATTGGCTCGTCTTACGATTTACTTTTCTTTTTCTTCTTCCCCTTTTAACTTCTTTATCCTATTTATTTGGTCTTTCTCTTTTATATCTTTACTATTGTTTTCCTTAACTTAACGAAATATTTAAAATAGAGTGATTAAAATGACTTACACATAAAAAAAATTCTAAAATGCAGTAAGAATTATTCGTGATATTGATTGATACGCTAATAAATTTCATTTGAAAAACTTTTATTTCTTTCAACGAGTTAGTTTGTTTTACACGTTCCATGATTGTTCTGATTATCACAATTTAAGTTATTTCCCATTTTTAATTCAACTTTCCAAGGTTTTGTTCACCTCTGCTGTGGCTAGGTATTGAACTCACAACTCTTTGGATCAAGTCACTGTATTGCTTCAATCAACGCTTTATTCTACTGGGTATGTGTTCTTGTGTCAAATTCCTTAAAGTCTTCCGATAATGGTTGGTGTAATCCTTACTTGTACATTATTTCCTGATTTTCAAGTGCCTTTATTCTTTCTATTAAAAGTTTTATATATGCGCGCTGTACAAATTGTGAGTTTGCCACACAGCCGTTATGCATCGCTAAATCTATAAAAGTAACCCTTTATAGAGTAAACACCGTTACCTAACGGACTTTTGATAAAGTCAAGTGAGGTCACCCACAGTCCGTACAATTTCTTTCTTATTAGGATCATAATGTGTGACTTGAATGGCAAGGAAGGTAAAGAGAGGGAAGGAGACACTGAGCGGCAACTTTGGATTAGTGGATCGCAACATACGAGGAGAAAAAATGAGTCCAATGGTGCACAGCAAATGACTAGGTAATTACTAACACCTGGTTTCAAGAACACCCACGACGTCTATGGGCATGGAGAAGCCCGGAAAGCGACACGAAGAACCAAATAGACTACATAACTATAAACAAGAGATTCAGGAATGCGGTGGTTCAATGCAAAACATATCCAGGTGCAGACTGCGGAAGTGACCATGTCCCAGTCATTAACAAACTAAGGATAAAACTCCGGAGAATTGAGAAGCCAAGCACAGCACTAAGTCTGAAATACAACACGCTCGTAAATAAACCTCAACCTGAAGAAAAATACACTAACAGCGTGAAAAAGAAATATGAAGGACAAACTGGAAAAGGGCACTCAAAATTGGACTCACTAAAGGAAGCTATGTAGACATCAGCGAAGAATATTGCCCCAAAGGAAATCAGACAAAAAATAACGACAAGACATGGAAGAGAATACAGGAAACTACACAGGTAGATAAAGAACAAATGCAGACAAACCAAAGAGGAATGGCTCAACAACAAATGCGCAGAAATAGAGAGACTGAGCAGGACCAATAAAGCAGAGATGCATAAAGAGATAAAAGATAAGAGAAGTGACAGGACAAAAACCTGCTCCTCAACAGGATGCATAAAATCCAAGGATGGAACAATCATATTAGAGAAAGAGAAAATATTCCAGCGATGGTGAAGAGAATATAAAGGATCTTTTTGCGACAGGGGAAAGCAACCAAGAATACACAGTGAGGAGGATGGACCGGAAATATTAATGTCCGAAATGGAAGCTCCAATGGACAAACTGAACAGAAACAAAACCGCTGGTCCAGAAGGCATCGTAATAGAGCTGCTGATAGCTCTGGAACAATATGGCATAGAAAAAATTGCCAAAGTAATAAACGAAATGTATAATAGTAAAATAATACCAGACGACCTATGCAACTCGATATTTATAGCACTGCCGAAGAAACCAAGGACAAATGAGTGCTAACTACATAGGACTATCAGCTTAATGAGTCACATTACAAACTGATTGCCAGAATCCTGATGAATAAAGCGATAAAGACAATCAGACCCGCGATAGGACAGGAACAGTGCGGGTTTGTCAAGGACACTGGAAAAATGAACGCCATATTTATGATTAGGATGCTCTCCGCAAGAGGAGTACAAATGAAGAATGATTGTACATAGGTTCTCTTGATTATGCGAAGACATTCGACAAAATAAGTCCTAAAGAATAGATGGATATGCTCAGCAGACTCATTATTTTGGGGAAAGACACCAGAGTAATCTAATCTCTACTGGCAGCAAATGGCCTGCATACGGACAGGTAACGATTACAGCAGATATACAAAGATAGAAAGAGACGTAAGACAAGGATGTGTCTTTTCACCGGATCTGTTCAACTTGTAAAGCGAGAATACTTTGAGGACCCTAGATGCTACGCCATGATTTGTTATTGGATGCCACAACTTGAACAACATAAGGTATGCAGATGATAGAGTGCTGATTGGAGACACGGAAAGACAACTATAAGAGCTCCTACAATAGGTAGATGTGGAGAGTGACAAAAAAGAACTACAAATAAACTTTAAGAAGACTGAATGCATAATCATCGGCAAAAAGAGCGACCCAAAATTCCAAATAGAAAAGAGGGATACCAGAATCAAGCAAGTACAAAATTTAAATACCTTGGAGGTGTTCTAACAGAAGAGGGAAAGTGTGACACAGAGATCCGAAGGCGAATTGGTATCAAAGGACGCGTTCAAGAAGCTGAGTAAAGTACTAAGATACAGGAAAATTTCACTAGAAAAAGCGAAGAGAGTGCTAGATTGCTATGTAGTGTCTGTTCTTCAATACGGCAGTGAATGCTGGACAATATCATCGAAAATGAGGAAAAAACCTGAAGAAGCAGAAATGTGGTTCTACAGAAGGATGCTGTGGATATCGTGGACCGAGCATGCGAGCAACGATGAGGTTGGGAAAGAATGTTAACGAAAAGAAAATTAATAGTGAGCATCAGTAAGAAGCAACTGAATTTTCTGGGACATGCAATGAAGAAGGAAGGTATGGAGAATCTGATACTGACAGGCCAGATAGAAGGAAAAAGAGACAGGGGAAGGCGGCGGTTAATATATTTGCAGGACCTGACTTGGTGGAACGGGGTTTTTGAGGTGTAACAGGAGAAAACATGCTAAAAGCTACCAGGGATAGGGAGGCGTGGAGAACCATAATCACCTACGTCCTAAAAAGACAGGGCAGAAGAAGATTAAGGTGTAGGAACACGAACGCAATTGTCTTCTTTTGCGAAGTTACGCGTGTCGTGTAAGAGTCGCTTAGTGACCTCACAACGTCGTAAATAAAGTAGAAGTCAGTCAGTTAGTTTCTAGCAGTCAATCAGAACAGTTGCTTTTTCAGCTCGGACCGAGTTGAGACCAAGCCTGCTTCACCCTCATGCAGCTTACAAGCCTATATCATCGTTTCTGTTTAAGAATATATCCTCGCCGTATACAGAAATAAACTAGCAGTATAGCTCAGCGTTGCTCGGGTGTAATGAAAGCTTTAAAACTAATCCATGGTCCTGGAGTTCAGACTCTTTGGACTTTGGCAAGAAAGACTAAAAAGCAATAGTTGTTTCCAGTTAAAGCCAAACCGTAGACTGAAAGAAAAATGAATAGATGTAAGTCAAATTTTGATTTCCTGGTATCGATATCAAATATGTTTTTTTCGTTGTAAACTGAATTTTGAAGGCTAAATAAGTCATCTAATTAAATGGTATCATGGTTGAGACTAAAAGTACAATTATACCTACTTAGAGCCAAACACGAAGCAAAAACTAAAATAAAAGGGCTGCAAAAAATACAGCCAGATAAACACACACACACACACACACACACACACAAACATCTTGCCTTTTATATATATATTATCGATTTTCTGCACTACTGTAAGAACTGCAACCTTGAAATTTCTGAATATCGTTTCTTATCTTTTTGTCTATAAGTGTATCAAATTTTATTAAAATCGGACAACTCCTTCTATAAATCGATTTTTTTCGATTATAGATTATCGATATTTATCGGGGGTACCTCAACACAAAACCTAGCTAAGAACACTCGCAGACGTTTATAGTACAACCGTGTAAATTTTCAAGAAAATCGGTTCAGCCGTTTTGGAGTCTATAGGTAACGGACACACACACACATACACACAGAAAGTTCCATTTATAAATAAGTTTAGATTGAGATTATCAATAGCTCGCAGTCTTTCATTTTGGGAAAAATACACAGTACTTGCCGTTTCCAGTTTCCGGGAAATGTTCTCGATAACAACATAGCTGATGTATCTGGCCGCCTGAATCTGGAATCCTGAAATAACCTCTCCAGCGACACAGAAGAATATATGAAAGTCGCCTAAAAACAGACGCTAATCATTTATTTTAGAAAAAAATCCTTCCAATCAATTTAAATTATATTTAAAAAGTTGGGGAAATATTATCACCTATCTAATGTTAAGTTAATTTTTAAAAATGTTGAATTAATTATTTTATAGTTATTGCCCCTATTATCTCATAATGTTGTATTTGGTCGTCCTTATTTACAAGGATTAGCTCGTTTATCAGTTAAGTGTAATAAGTGATATACGCTTGGGGCAATCATGTCTCGAAAGAGACATAATTGACTGGGTAGAAGATTATCCTGCAGTAGATTGCCATTGATTTCTGCGTTAGACTGGTTGCCAACCAAGAATATAGAACCCAATCTCTATTATTTAACCCATAACTGGAGGGAAGAAACGGATTAATACCTTTCCCAAGGGTATTTACACATAAGTTCTAAAACGTTCATTAAAAGACAATAGTTATTTAATTCTTGAATGTTTCGCCATAAAAATGTGTTTTAACGCTAAAAAATATATATACTATTCCATAGGCACACCCACTAATACAAAAAAAACAAGATCTGGCCGAAATTCCAAACGTGCTTAAAGGATTAACAAACTTAACAAAATAATCAGAATTTTTCTTCTTTACTCTTAATAGCAATATTAACATATTAACGACAAAAAATATTTTTATCAAGTTTAGGGACATTTTTAATTTGAATATATTTTTTAAAGAAATTCTTGAGATCTACATAAAGCTAACTCAATTGAAAACTGGCATGAATAGAAAGGAGAATGACAATGTCTCGGCAAATAGCCGTCAATTTTTTTTGACTCTAAATTAAAAATATAAAAGGTTTAGGGTTTTGAAAATTAAGCACGAAGAATAGAGCGTCAGTAGTTCATAGTAGCTCTGAGCACCACTCAGCCAGAATATTACGCGACACTCGTCAGCTTTCAACGTGGATATATTTCTTCCATGGCTTTGCTTTACAAGACTTCTATATATACTTCCTACTAATCATATTTCTGAATTACTAACCTGCGTTCAAGTTTGTATCTTTTACGTGAAAATACTTATTAATCTATCTCAAATTCTGGTTGTTGTTCCTTTATTTTGTGCGGTTCCGAGTCCAGAGATTCACAACATATAGGTATGTGACTGAATTAAAATATTCGTTTGTAGATAAACACAAGCTGAATGAAACAGAAATGAACTTCTGTCACGCAAGATATAACTTCCCTAACTGCCTAGCAACAAATTCTGGATAAAAGAAAATACTATAGCGGTTGTAGTTTTCTATATATCATAACTTCTATGTAGTTTCACAAAACGGAAATGATATCAATATGAACAAATCATGTTTGTTTTTATTGCTTTATTACCCTCATGCTGGTTATAAAATTCTGTTTGTTTTTTCTTTTATTTCTTGTCGTGTTCAAGTATGTGCTAATTTTGTTTGAAAAAAAAATTAAAATAATTGCATTTCATTTTTTATTGAGAAGCAAACAAAGAGATATTCTAGTTTAATTAATGAGTTTGGAATGAATTTACTTCAAGCCTTTAAATATCACTAAAATATATCACGAGTAAAAATTTTCAAGACGAGTAAGGGCAAGTTCTATGGTAACTCTGTCCGAGACTGGACATAATTACATTAGCCTCTTGGCCACAAAATCCAATCCTAACTATCTTAAATTGGCACACTGTTCAAATTTGAAAGCTCTTTCTGTTGTCAGCGAAGGCTACTGAAATAGTAAATTCTGTTTCCCACTCCACCACTATAAACACGTTTGGTGAGTTTAGAGGTGGGTTTTGTGGAGATTTATACAAAGCTTATTTTTATGGAGTTTATTGATTATATCAAAATAGTTTGAGTCAAGTACACAAATAAGGGTGATCCTGAAGATTTAGATCTACAGTAGCTTAAGTTTGGCAGCTTGTTACATATTACTACCTGGGTGGATCTTTTAACATTTTAACTCGTCTTTGTTCTGTTTGGAGAATGAAAAATGTGTGGCGCCCAGAAGGAACTCGCTGCCTCTTCATGTAGGTGAATGAGTTAGCCTGTTTCCATGTATAGTACGCTAATTATTTTCTAAGTTTAATAAAGAGGAAAGTGGGTACGAAAACATAATTCACTCTTGTGTAGATGTTTCTGAAGATGAGCTTGATAACAATTACTTGTGGTTAGCCATTCGTTCAGCAGAATTTATGCAAATCAATTTCGAATAGTTTTATTTCATCAAAAAAGGAACCACCGCATTGACATACGTAACTGGCACTGATCCACTCGTAAAAATAAGGGAAAAACACTTGAAAGATATTTCTGATTACTAATGTTTAATCTTTCCTAGTTTAGCATAATTTTGACCTACATGCCAGAATCGAAAATTATTAATTAGTTATCGATTTAGAAAGTGATCTTTTTTCAGAACAACGATAGGGTACAAAATAGATCACGGATTTTGAAGACATTAAAAAATAAATTAAAAATTCTGCGATCATCTCCCTCGTGAATAATCGGATCAACGTAAATACTTTAGACCTATGATCGATAATATCCTAAACGAGTGTCAGTATTGAAGATCAGACTAAAGTGTTTAGGTTGATATGATTAATCAGAGGAAAAGGATCATTAAATTTTAAATTCAATTTTCATGTCTTTTAACTATATTGCTTTGCCAATTTCATTTACACGAACAATATATCTATACATTTTCTCATACATTTTCACAAAATTGTTCTTGATGTATATCACACACACACACACACATATATATATATGTGTGTGTGTGTGTGTGTGTGTGTTCAGCTAGCAAATTGTATTTTAGTCTTGTAAGATTTCTTACCGACATAATGTGGCTTCCCTCTGTCGCTTCTACAAATACTTTCATGGCTTCTGCTCCGATGAGCTTAGTTTCCTGGTGTCCCCTGTGCATGAATTTAGTCGAGGTACTAGATTAGAAGCTAGGTACCCCCTTTCACAGGGAAATCAAGCAAATGTAACCGTAACACCTACTCTACTAGCTTCTTTGCTCGCACTTTCTACCTGTTAAATTACCTTCCCTGACAGCTACAATCCCAAAGAATTTAAACGCAAATTCAATCACTTTCTCTTATCTTGTTGACTTACATCCTTTCCCTGACAACCCTTCTATCATGTTCTTCTTCCTTTCCACTCCACTCTCATTCTGCTCTCTTCACACCAGTATTCTCATCCTTCTCTTACCCACTCTCTCTAACTTGTTCCTCTTTCTCATCACTCTCCTCTTAATGTCAATTGCCATCTATTATCTCCTTGACACGCATCCTTTCTATGACAACCCTTGTATCATGTTCTTCCTTTCCACTCCACTCTCATGAAGCTCTCTTCAAACCTGTATTCTCATCTTTTTCTTATTATTCATTCTCTGACTCCCCTGTGATTTGTTCTTCTTTCTCATCACTCAATTTGTCGTAACCCCCTGCTCACCAGTTGCAGTTCTGCCTTGCTTGGGGTGAAATGAGTAGAAAAAATATAGCTGGAGAGACGGAGCCATAATGGTTTTATTTCCTCGCAATAGACAAAAATGAACATAGTCCACGCGAAACATAACGAACAACAATGAAGACAAGTATATTCAATGTAAATCCACAATTACATGAGATTCAAAATACCGTACTTACAAATGTCTATTTCTCAATGACTTTATACAATGCAAGCAATCATTTACAAAACAAAACACAACTAAGCATTTGACCCACCCAAAAGTGTAAATGCAACATAAATTCTCAATCAACCGGGCAGAACAATGTGGAATTTGAAGCGAAAAATATTTCGGAAATGTCCCACATGTACCAGAGAACCCAGAACTCTGTCACCTAATAGTGGGGAGAGATGAGGAATAAGTTAAGCCGAAAATGGTCACAAAAAGCCAAATTATAAGTCAGTTCTTGTCACCTCAGCTAACCTAAAACGGCGAAGATGACTAATGCAATGGGCTAAAAGCTCAACATTAATCTACCTAAGAAGCTTCTAACAACCATTTTAGGTTAGCCCCTTACACTCGCATCAAACACGAAATTCTCACACACCTTTCGCCGAACTTTTATAAAGAGCGCAACACCCTTTCCGCTTGGAGCTTAACTTGAAGCTGGTAGTGAAAGAAACAGATAAGCTTAGAAAAGAAGAACTTCTCACCTCCATAAAATACTTTCTGTTTTGTCATCCAGGCCACGACACATGATGCCGTGAAGAGAAAAGAGCACATAGTGCTGATCCTTTTCCAACGCAGTTACCACATTGGCACAAAAGAACTGGCTTCTATGGCAACGGACTTTCTTTTCAAGACGCGGATCATGTAGCCTTTAGTCAACTGACTCAGCGGGCACACAACACTGCAGTGAAACACAGCATATGCAGTGGTCCCTCCCAATTGCCACAGCGAAGGCACATGGGTAAATCAGCCAGGCTCACTGTGTACAGACTTTCGCCAACCCAAAGGCTACTCACAACATCAGCCAGGTGAGTAATGCCTCATTGTTAGTAAGGTATTTCAACCCAGGCGCTTAAGGCCAAATGAATTGTCTTTTCTCTCGTAAGGCCGAGCTCGTCCATCAGATCATCTTTAGTAGCGCCAATTCCTAACACTTGATATAATGCCCTCTGAGATAACGCCCAGATATCGGAGAAGCGAAACCTCATCTTTTGGAGGCGGTGCAGCGCCACATTTCACTCAAGATAAAAGAAGCGTTCGACTCAAGGAAGTCGTGGGGCGTCTTCCTCGTCCGAACGCACACTTTCCAAGGACGGAACAGATCAGCGGACCTCTTCCTTCAAGGATTCGGCATTTCTGCCATCTTGCGAACATCTATTCTAGAAATTCAATCAGAGAATATATTGGCGGATCTCAACGCTCGGCATTCCCAGACCGCCTTCAAGAGGATGCAGCCAGCAGGCCTCCCGGTATACCAGAGGAGTTTTGTATCCCCAGAGGAAATCAGAAAAGTTTCGAACAAACTCTAATATTTCAGCACACAAGAATGGAAGAACGGAATGTCAGTAAAAGAGAATTGGGTAGATGTGCAAAGCACTAATTTCTGCCTTACCCTTCGCCTCCATTTCTTCAAAATCTCCCACCAGTTCATCTTCAGCAATTATAAGCAATTAAAACAAACATGGGTGAGGCAGTATCAGTTAACTGGTATTTCAGTATCACATTACCGTTCACGGAGCGGAGGATTGCTCAGCCGGCTCTAGCAGAACGCCGATTTCAGATCGACCATCTTCTTCAATTCACGGGCACAATTCTGCTAATTTCGCTTTCTATATTAGTTTTAATAAAAAGACACAAACCCGAGGTGGTAAAGTGAGTTATGGGGAATTCGATTTCCCTACTTGTATAAGTCTTACCAGGTCGACATGAAAATAATATCAATTATCCGTTTCGACTGAGTCTTCAACCCTTCATCGATTACTCTCTCTTATTGCATGCCTGTCTGTACCAAAAGGTTTAGTAGCCAAAGACAAGAAATTCACACAGTCTAATTTGACGTAGGATTCATAAAATTGTCAAAGCAGGACGATGTAGTATACCTACGCCCCAGCTGCGTAGATTCAATCAATTCGTTTACTTTTTCTAACAAAAGGCAATGTTTTTTCTCATTCTATTCTGTTTTACAGAAATTAATTTTTATTGTTTAAATCAATAATGAATTAATACCAGCTCTCAAGAAAAATGTTTACAAATTAAAGGAGCGAAACGCCTCACAAATGCGTTCATTCGTAGTCACCTGTCGTCCATCCGGCAATGTGACGCTTGGAATGTAACGATCTAACACTCTACGCAGTTTCTCCCGTCGAAATTCAGAGGCCATGTTCGTCGTCTCGGGAGACATTGTTTTTAACCAAGCCCGAACTACCAGAGTTTGGTTCTTCTTGATAAGCGAGAAAGCAAGCTAAACCATAGCTACGGCTATTTTCTTACTATCTCCCACTATTTGATGGTTCCCTATAATCTCGTTTCGGCTGCCGTTTGCACTTCTAATCTCTCCGGATTGAGCTGACGTCTATAATCAGCTGGAAATGACCTAATGACAAACTTAAAGTTACCCCACCACATATTCCCGACCATATTCCCCGTCAGTTTTCACTTTAAAATGATCTCGAAAATCATCCACCTCAGCAACGATGTTGATTTTCCAATAACCAGTCAAACTAGGCTTAAGCTTATCTATATTTACCTAAACTCGGACGAGCCTATGGCTCGTGTAAACTATTGAAAGAAAACTTGGACATCCTAAGAGCCATAAATTGACTCTCTTATCTAACACTCTGTCTGTGTAGATTGTACGAACTCCTAGAACTAGGCTGCTACTGCCGGTCCTAATCCACGATAAATCCGGAAAGATTAAATTTCTAATCTTATCTACCAGATCAGACCGATCGATAAAAATCTCGAAATGCTCTCACATCAGCTCGGTTAGTATCCGATCTTACCCCAGTAGGATCTATATTGGGATTAAGGACTGTGTTCCAATCACCCGCATTCTTCGCTGGATAAGAAAGCGCCAAGGGACGAGGCTGGCCACATTTCTGGCACGACGGTTTTCGATCCGAAATTATGATCGTCTAATTCCGGCAACTAACATCCAGATAGTTGGTAATGAAGATGAAAGCCTACTTGTCTAACATTATACCTAACATCCATTCCCCGTGGTTACGATTCGATGAGACATCTCGAATTTCGCCACATTTTTCTAGATACACAGCAAGATGCTCCCACTTTATGTACGGAGGGACCACGTTGACTGGTACCGTGTCCTCCTCTCTCGGTCAAACTCCGTAAATTATGGGATCTCGCTTCACCACCGCCATACACACTTCCGTCGAAGTCAAAAAAATATACCGCATGAAAAACCCGGGTGCCTTGATAATTTTCTCTGGGTACAGGTTTATTTTATACACCGGATTTGAGTGGCGACCTCCAGCAACAGGGTGATTCCCCAACCACCATATTTTTGTTCTTTTGGATCTAAATATTCTGATCGTTATTTTTATTATTTCTGCTAATAATCTGACTCTTATCTGCCCCCATCTTTTTATTCTTAGTATGGTTTTTTCCAGCAACCATTTTATTGATCTCCTGTTGTCTATTTTCAGTCATCATCACTTTGTTATTGGGCTTACTTTATTCGTTACCTTATCCTTGGCTTTGGGATGGCGCTTTTCAGCCACCATGCCCTTTGTCTTCGGCTGGCTTTTATCGGCAACGACATTAGCCTTTGCGTTTGTGCCACTTTCGACCATCATTTCATCAGTGGATGTTAGTTTCTCCTCGGAAACCCTTTTTAGTCAGATCGGCTTTTGATACCGACCCAAAAAGGTTTTTGACATGTCGATTATTGTCGGCAATCTTTTATGGTTGTCTCTGCAGTTAGAATTCCAGTTGAATTCATTGCATTCACTTACGCGCAAATACCCTTGGGAAAGGTATTAATCCGTCTCTTCCTCCCAGTTATGGGTTAAATAACAGGACAGACTGGGTTCTATAACATTGGCTGGCAACCAGTCTACCGAAGAAAGCAATGGCAACCTACTGCGAGATAATCTGCCCAGTCAGTCATGTCTCTTTTTAGACATGATGGCCCAAGCGTGTTTAACGTATGGCACTTAACTGACTGACTTTTATCAGAAGTTCTTTTTCCTCCATAATTGGGCAAGAATTGAAATTCTTTTCTTAAAAATTTTGTGCAAAAATAGATGACACAAAAAATGTGAGTGATGCTAAACAAAGAATTGCATTTAACTTTAGTTTTAAAAAAAAACACCGTTTACTACTGGGTTATATGGGAAAATAAAACTTCTGGAAAGAAGATAAGAAAAATACAAGTTGAAAAAAAAATAAAGAGGTTTAAACAAAAACAAGCTGACTGATTTAAAACGATTTGATAAAGTTTGAAATTAACGATTGAAACTTAAAATTAAATGTTCGTTCTAGAGCAGAAACCCTCTATAAATTAAATTGTGTAACAAAATAAAATAGCTTTAAACAAAAAACCAGTTGACTAGCTTAACGAGAAGATGTTTGAAATAAAAATTTGAGTTTCAGTTTTGTTTAACAGCATACCAACCTCTGTGGGGTATTTCATGCCAAAAGGTGGGGTTTTAAGGTATGTTTTCTAATGTTGGGTTATAGTGAGAAGGTTGATTTTGATTTTAAAAAAATATTTTTTTTAATTTTAGAAAACCAGTTTTGTATTAAAAAATTAATTGCTGGTAATAATTTTTTCCTTCAGAAATGTATTGTTGGTAATTTTACCTTCAGAATATGTTTCTATAAAAGTCTTTTTTGTATGTATATATATTTCTATAAAAGTCTATTTTTATAGTGTTTTGACTCCATTTTGGGGATAACCTATTTTCCAATATCTGGGACCCTAACGGGTGCTACTATTCGGGGGTCAGAATGAACCTGGGAGCCACAGCAATTAAGTGTTGGTTCCATGCTCCTCACAATCTTCCAATCAGTGTCCTTGCTGTCAGATGCAATTTATTGACATAACCAGGACCATTGACATTAAAGCTTTAGGCTTAAAAATATAAGTTCAACCGAGTGCAAAATCTTTCTAAACAAGAACCAGTCGACTGGTGTTGCAATAAATTAAAATTTAATCTAAATAAAATAAAAAATACAAACATTGAATGAAACGGGTGACGATGTAAGAAAAAATAATTACAAAAAATTAGTTACCCTAAAGTTAAAACTTTCGAATTAAAAGAAAAGAAGAAAACAAGAAAATAAAAGAATGCATAAAGAGAAAGGTTCAAACTAAAACAGTAAAGTTGTTTAAGTAATTGTAATATGTAAAAAAGAAAATTCGGCTGATATCCGTGCGGAGAGGAAAAATAAAAAGAAAAGAAAACTGAAAAGAAAATTTCACAAAACAGTACTATCCAAAATAAACAATGAATAAAATCTTATCATTTATCAAAAACAGCGTAATCTAGACATGTTTGCGAATATCGGACGTAAAACAGTGTTTTGTCAGCTTTTCCAGGCAGTATAGTAATTTACTAAGCGCAGCTTAGATATGGCACAAGGCCGAAAGTATGGAGCGCCCAGTGAGGATCGAACTCACTATTGAATTGCAATAGTTCTAGCGAGACAACCTTGCTAACCATTGCACCACCTCGAGGTGCTCCCAGGCCGTATAATTTACTAAGCGAAGCGTAGATGTGGCACAAGGCCGAAAATATGGAGCGCCCAGTGAGGATCGAACTCACTACTGAATTGCAATAGTTCTAGCGAGACAACCTTGCTAACCATTGCACCACCTCGAGGTGCTCCCAGGCCGCATAATTTACTAAGCGCAGCTTAGATGTGGCACAAGGCCGAAAGTATGGAGCGCCCAGTGAGGATCGAACTCACTACTGAATTGCAATAGTTCTAGCGAGACAACCTTGCTAACCATTGCACCACCTCGAGGTGCTCCCAGGCCGTATAATTTACTAAGCGCAGCTTAGATGTGGCACAAGGCCGAAAGTATGGAGCGCCCAGTGAGGATCGAACTCACTACTGAATTGCAATAGTTCTAGCGAGATAACCTTGCTAACCATTGCACCACCTCGAGGTGCTCCCAGGCCGTATATAATTTACTAAGCGCAGCTTAGATGTGGCACAAGGCCGAAAGTATGGGGTACCCAGTGAGGATCGAACTCACTACTTAATTGCAATAATGCTAGCGAGACAAGCTTGCTAATCATTACACCACCTCGAGGTGCTCCCAGGCCGCATAATTTACTAAGCGCAGCTTAGATGTGGCACAAGGCCGAAAGTATGGAGCGCCCAGTGAGGATCGAACTCACTACTGAATTGCAATAGTTCTAGCGAGACAACCTTGCTAACCATTGCACCACCTCGAGGTGCTCCCAGGCCGTATAATTTACTAAGCGCAGCTTAGATGTGGCACAAGGCCGAAAGTATGGAGCGCCCAGTGAGGATCGAACTCACTACTGAATTGCAATAGTTCTAGCGAGATAACCTTGCTAACCATTGCACCACCTCGAGGTGCTCCCAGGCCGTATATCTCGCTCTATAATAGTCCCCACATATTTAAGTGGATGGGAACATTCCATTCTTGTATATAGGTAGGTATACAACTTTTACTTTGTAAATTAATGACAAGATCCTTGTTATAAATGCATTTCAAAAATGATTTAATTTTGTTTCGACATCTCTGAAATCTCTTAAACTTCAGTAACTTCATTTTTTTTTTTTGTGAGTATTAATAAATTTAAAGTATTTCGTTTGCTAGCCTTTTTGGAATGTGTTGTAACTCGTGCGTGTTTCTCGGCATGAGCGAAAGATTATCTCATGTGATGTTCTTGAAAGGGACAGTGAAGACCAACAATATTTGATGTATTAAGCGAAAAGCCGTGTGTGAGTTCGAAAAGCAGCTTGTGTGAAGTCAAGAGAAAGACTTTGACAGCTATAAATCGACACGAAGTGTTCAGAAGGGACAGGATTACTGCCCAGCTGCAAACATGCCGGACACAAGGTCATTTTTCAAGGACCATTGTCACATATACACCAACTAGGAATGGTGAAGGACTAAAGAGGATAGGAACATTACATTACATGGCATAAAATGGTGAAATCTTTCCTTGTAAACGGACAGAGGAATTTTAAAATAAATCGTTTAATAATATTATCAAAGAGTATCGGTATATCTAATCTCATCTAATCTAAACTTATTTATAAATGGAACTTTGTGTGTGTGTGTCTGTGTGTGAGTCCGTTAACTATAGACTCCGAAACGGCTGAACCGATTTTCTTGAAAATTTACACAGTTGCACTATAAGCGACTGCGAGTGTTCTTAGATAGATTTTATGACGAGGTGTTCCCGATAAATATCGAAAATCGATAATCAAAAAAATCGGGTTATACAAGGAGTGGTCCGATTTTAATCAAATTTGATACACTCATAGACAAAGACATAAGAAACGATATTTAGAAGTTTCACCGTTGCAGTTCTTATAATAGTGCAGAAAATTGATAATATATATAGAAGGCAAGATGTTTGTGTGTGTGTCTGTTTATCTGTCTGTATGTCCTTTATACAAATCCACAAGTTTTATCCGATTCTCACCAAACTTCACACAAATATTCTTTAGGCTGAGTCTGAAATCCAGGATCATGGATTAGTTTTAAAGCTTTCATTACACCCGAGCAACGCCGGGCTATACTGCTAGTATTAACAAATGTAAGCTTAAGCTGAATATATTAATTAATGTAGGCTAAAGTTAAATATTGACAGGAGAGAATATTTATGCATCACGATTTTTCGTCGACTGAAAATAATGGTTCGCTTTAGAAATCAACGTTCTAAACTATAGTCTTATTTTCTGAGATGCTTTGGTACAAAATTATGATTGCCATTCAAATATCAAGCAGATATTATTAATTACAGTTGGACATTAACTGTTGTTGTCGGGAATTCAATAATGACAGAACTATAGCCCATCTCCGAATAGCAGAGGTGTATGTTACACATCAAGTTTTATTTGATATGACTTAATATATTCAGATATGGAAGTATTCGGACGAATTTCATTCTTTGGTTCCACCAGGTCTAACCTTCACGGCCAGGTTTCGCAATGTCACTTACATTTCAATTCCATCTTATTGTGCCGGTGAGAAGTATTTCCCACCCAAAAACCTTCTCCACGCTAACTCTTTTCTCTGGAACAGAATCCTGAGAAAATGTTATCCCATCCCTAGAATCTTAATCATTTCAATTTGTTATCTTCCCCTCCCATCCATATATATTACCCCTGAACATAATCCTTTGGATTAAAAGGTCCCGGTCGTTGTGAAGGATGGATTTTACTTAAAAAAAGAAAAGATGAGAAATTGTCTTAAGTTAGAATAGCTCGCCTCCTTAAATACTACATGTCCGGATGCGAAGGCTTACAATTAATGCTGTTGGTAGATAATAAGGCGCCGTCGAAAAGAACCTAGTTAAAAAATTATAAATAATTTATTCAGATCTGTGATTCTCAATTTTTTTATTTTTTTTATTTTTTATAAGCGTTTCACCCCGAGCAAGGCATGTCACTGCCACTACTGCGCAGGGGCTACGTAGAGTGGAGAAAGGCTGATTAAATATAGGAAATGTCAGAGGGTGGGTGATAGGCGGGTAAGGATACTGAGAATGAGGGTTGGGTAGATGAGAGTGTTCTGAGAATAGTTGGGAGTTAGTGTGATAGAAGGTGTCTATTGACCCTACATTTAAACACCTGGAGATTGTAACTGTCGGGAAAGCAGACTTGTGGAAGGGAGTTCCACAGGCGGGAAGCGCGAGAAAAGAAGCTGTTGGAGTAGAATTTACGGTTACATCTTATTTGTTTAACTGTAAAAGGGTGGGACCTAGTTGCTAATCTAGTATCTCGTGTAAATTCGTGCTTAAGCGGCACCAGTGATCTAAGCTCATCGGAGCAGAAGCCATGAAAGTACTTGTAGAAGAGGCACAGGGAAGCCACATCACGCCGGTGTGAGAGCGGCTGCAACCGGTCTGCCAAGTCAGTATCAACCACGTTACAGATCCTCCTTTGTATTTTGTCAAGAAGCCCCAGGAGAGCAGCAGGGGCACCCGACCAGATATGGCAGCAATACACGGGCGGATGGTAGATTTGTATATGTGCAGAATAGATTCAGGTGGGAAAAATTTCCGGGCCCTGCACAGGGAGCCGACTTTCATAGCAGCAGATTTGGCAATGGATTCAATATAGTCATTCCATTTGAGGTCCGCCGAAAGTGTAAGTTCAAGGAGGCGTAGTATTTTACTCTCTGGGGGGCTAGCCTGTCCCATGCGAATGGGGGGTAGATGCGATTGTCTATGGTGGTTAGTTGATAGCAGCTTTGTTTTAGAGGCATTGAAATTTACCAACCATTTCCTACCCCAGGCCACTACGGATTGGGGGTCCCTTTCAAGTACGGCAGCGAGGTTCACTTTGTCGTCCACACCTGGTTTCTGATCGATGCGGGAGTAGATTGTTGTGTCGTCGGCATACATGCCAACTTGGGATCTAATGGTGTCGATGTAGATCAGAAAGAGCGTGGGACCTAGGATGGAACCTTGAGGGACGCCCGCGTTCGTATGGTAGTTTTGGGAGGCATGCCCATTTAATACCACCTTCAATGTGTGGTTAGAGAGGAAAGACTGGATGAGGTCAAACAGATGTCCAGTTATCCCATAGCTCCGCAGTTCGGCATTTGAAAATCTTTACGTCTCTGCAATTAACAGAAACAAAAGCTGTATTTATATTAATCATCATAGAGAAGGCCATGATCGTCTACGTCTGGAAAGGACAACTCACAAAGAAGAAGGAGAAGGAGAAACAGAAACAAACTATGCTAAGAGATATACAGGAAAGAAAATTCTAGAGAGCCATCAGGTTTACTTCCTGCAAAATGCAACACATCAGAAGAAAAATAAGACTTATAGTAAAATTTAAAACACATGAAAAAAAAAGATGAAATTGCAAAAATCTGAGCCAGGGGATTAAAACGTTGGGTGAAAAAATTGACTTGATGCAAAAAAGTTGTGAGTTCGATATTTGGCTACAGCAGAGGGAAACAAAAACTAAAAAAGTTAAGCTAAAATATGTCTGATGAAGTGACATCTAAAAGATGCATGGCATGTGAAACTAGAAATGTACGGTCCAGTTCAAAATAAAAATCATCCAACGAAGGCCGGATCATAAAACGGCTGAAACTTCATGAATATGGAAACCACGATGAAACAACGATGAAAACAATATATAAATATAGACAAATAGATAGATATTCATAAAGACAAAAAGAAGACATATCTTTTCAACCTATTCATTCATATTGTATTTTCACAAATATACATATACATGTGTGTGTATGTGAAATAATATATAAATTTCAGTCAGTCAGTTAAGTGCCATACGTGATACACGCTTTAAGCGATTGTTTCTCTAATAACAAATGACTGACTGGGCAGAAGATTATCCCGCAGTAGGTTGTCATTGCTTTTTGCGGTAGACTGGTTGCCAGCTACAGAACATTATCTCTTTTATTATTTAACCCATACGTGAAGAGAAGAGACGGATGAATACATTTCCCAAGAGTATTTGTGTATAAGTGAATGCAAGAAAGTCAATTGGCAGTCGAGCTCGACTCCCCGATTTGTTGTTCCAAGCCGATATCCACTACATCACAACGCACATCTTAAATTATATAAATTTACATATATGAAAAGCAGTTTTGGAGGAGAGATGCATGAGAAAATGATAAAAGTTTTTGAAACGTTCGTTAGGACTTGACTGAATGAGGTTTGTTTGTGTTGATGCAACTAAACATGGCATAAATGAGTGACGCTGGGAATTTTAAATTTTACGAAAATGTTTTCAAAAAATCTATTTTTTTAATAATTGTTTGGTGTTATGTTTTTTATTTTCTTAAATACAGATATTCCAAAACTCATTCTTATAAAGAGAAACAAAATTACAAAAATTGAGTATAACTGCCCGATATTACGAGAGGAGGGCTTTGCTTAAGTTGGTCGATTTTGTAAGTTTTACCAAATATGCGCAGTAAACAAATCCAGAAAAGAGCAACAGCGAACACGGTTTATTTTCAAGCCATTGTTTTGTGAAGTAAGTGTTATTTGTTGCATTGGTTGGTTGCTTTTGTTTAGCGCTATATGAAACTCTGTTGCAGAATTCTACATATTATTTACGTAATTTTATGCATTTATCTACACATATTTTGTCCATGAACTAACCCTGATTGCATATTTTTCTTTATATATATATATATTATAAATTATGTTTTAGAACATGTACATAATTTCTTCTATATATGTCCTCTTCCCTACAATCATATGTTTGTTTCAGTGTTTGGATTTAAACATTTCCTCAGGGGAAATAAAGGTTTGGAATCATTCTCTGTTTATATTTAGTTCGTTGTTGTCGTGGGGTTTTGGTTGGGGTTATTGGTAATTAAGTGAATGTCTCGTTTTAATCGTTAGACTTTTGAGGAATTTGGTATGTAAGTGTGAAATTGTTGATTAATGGTATGGTATGATTGTAGGGAAGAGGACATATATAGAAGAAATTATGTACATGTTCTAAAACATAATTTATAATAAAGATTCACTGCTCTATACACCATATATCGAGCACTGTTTTAAATTAATGTTTTGGACGGAAAAAACATTTTTCTTTTTCTCTCCTCACTCGGATATATATATATATATATATATATATATATATATATATAGTCATCCGCAGACAGATCTGTTTCGCTGTATCACAGCTCATCAGTATGGTTAGACTTCGATTGCTTTTAACCCAGGATTGAAACCCGACTGAATTGGCGTCAGTCGGCAATTCTACCTCTGGGCTATGTGCGTTATAGATTGTAGATCATAAATGGTATTGTTGGCCACCTCGATGTGATATATGGTTGGCAAGCTTGTCTCGCTTTATGTGCGTTGTGGGGCAGAATGTGCGTTGTGGTGCAGTGGATATCGACTCGGAACGAGAATTCAGGGAGCCGAGTTCGAATTTCAGTTAATATTACTTTCATCCACTTTCCCAAGATTTTTTGCGCTAAAACCTTGTGAAAGGTATTAATCTGACACTTCCCTCCAGTTATAGGTTGAATAACAGGACAGATTGGGGTTTATTGTCTTGGCTGTCAACCCGTCTACCGCAGAAATTAATGGCAGCCTATTGCGGGATAATCTTCAGCCCAGTCGGCCATGTCTCTTTTGAGTACCACGTATGGCACTTAACTGACAGACTGTTTAGAACTTCACTACGTGACCCACAGTTTCGCCCTTGGGCCACATCTAAGCTATGCTTAGAAAATCAATTTTTGGCACTTCAGCGTGATGTAATGTTTAGGAAGCTTATCTCGCTAGAATAAATTCAGTTGAGTAGTAAATTGAATCCTTAATGCGTGCCCCCACAAAATTGGCCTTGTGCTACTTCTAAAAAACTTTAAGAAAATCACTATAAACTGCATTTTTGAAAATTTACTATAAAAGTCTATTTTTATATTTTGTAGTCTTGCTTTGATTGTCATTTTGCTATGAAAATTTATTGTGATGTTTTTTATTATGAAAATTGTAGTGTTGAATTTTGTTTAGCTGTCAACTATTTAACCATAGCTGGGAACTTAGCATGTGCTACCATCCCGGTTTAAGGCGGACTATAGCGTTTAATCAGATCTAATATTACTAATATAGTGGCAGTTATTGAACTAGATGATCTTATTACTCTTGGCTTTATTTAATGTCTTAACTTGCAAAGTTGCACAGTGAGGATCGAAGTGTCTATCCAATGTAAAATTATCATTGCTAAATATTACCGTATGCCGAGGCGCATATTGATTTCCAAATACAAATAGATTGGCTTGGTCATCTTTACAAGTAGGGATTCCATCCATATAAGCTGTCGAGAGCAGAACAAAATATTCTAGATTTTATTCCGTTTCTTCCTTATAAGTTATCTTTTCACTGTGCACCGACATGCTTACTACCAATACACACATGCGCAAAGCGTCATTCTCTTCAAACGGAAATCACATAAATAAATTTGCCAAAGAGGTATGCTTGCTAGCAATAACGCGTTGAAGATATGACAAAGCTGTAGGTGGTTACCGTAAAAAGAAAGGCGCGAAAACTGTATCATCAATCTCATTGTAAATTATGATGGCTGTCATAATTGATTGTTTGGTGGTTGGAATAAATACTGGCAAACTTCATGGTGATATCGGGCTAAGCGTAATATATGATGGACGATCATTCGGCTGGTCTTTTTCCTTCCTTTATATAATTATTATCGGCCATTTGTAAAAGAGTTGAAGTATTCCGCCGTTGTCATGTGAAATATCTAGTAAGAGTGACGGTTATGGTTGATGTCTTTTCATTGGTTATTTTTGTTTTTTTTCTTTCAATCCTCCTTCGGGAATTATTAGCGTTTTATTTTTCCTGATGTTGTTGGCAATATTTTTTTCCTCGAGATCAATTTCTGACTCCACACGAATCTCATCTAATGATTTTCGGATGAGATCGTTTACAAACGTAAGTGAGCAAAACATATTACACTCTCACCAGAAACAAAAGCAATAACTGCTCCGAATCAATGTTTTAAATTTAAGAATTTTGTTGAGTGAAATAAGTAAAATTAGACTCAATCAGTCAGTCAGTCAAGTGCAATACGTGATAAACGCTTTAGGCGACCATCCCTCTTTAGAGACATGACTGACTGGGCAGAAGATTATCCAGGAGTAGGTTATCATTGCTTTCTTTGTTAGAATGGTTGCCAGCCGAGGCTATAAAACTAAATCTGTTTTATTATTTAACTCATAACTGGAGGGAAGAGACGGATTAATACCTTTCCCAAGCGTATTTGTGCGTAAGTGAATGCAAGGAATTCAACTGAAATTCGAACTCGGCACCCGGATTTGTCGTTCCGAATCGATATCCACTGCACCTCAACGCACATAAAACTATTAAATCTCATTATTTGTCTATATTTCTGAGATACGGAATTGTAATTATTTGCACAATTTACACTATTCAAAATGTCTTCCTCATCTATGTTAAAATCTTCATGACATTTTGATCGATATACGCTCCGACCTTCTTCACGATCTGTCTATATTTCTGAGATAGGGAATTGTAATTATTTACACAATTTACACTATTCAAACTGTCTTCCTCATCTTTGCTAACATCTTCATGACATTTTGGTCGAAGTACTCTCCGACCTTCTTTACAATCTGTCTATATTTCTGAAATACGGAATTGTAATTATTTACACAATTTACACTATTCAAACTGTCTTCCTCATCTGTGTTATCTTCATGACATTTTGGTCGTTGTACGCTCCGACCTTCTTCACGATCGGGCTATATTTCTGAGATAAGAGATTGTAATTATCTAAACAATTTCTATTGTTCAGATTGTTTTTCTCATCATTGATACCATCTTCGACCGTTGCACGCTCCAGTGTTGTTCAAATATCCGTCTATATACCTGAGATCAGGTATTTTAATTATGTACATCAACTGATACGTCGTGAATATGGCAACAAAGATGTGTACAACAGTACGAAAAATGTAAATAGAGTAAATAATTACAATATATTATCTCAGAAATATTAACAGAAAACTGAAGAAGGTCGGAGCATACAACAGCCGAAACGTTGTGAATATGGTAACAAAGATGAAGAAAACAGCCCGAACAATGTAAATAGTGGTTAAATTGATTATTGGTTCTTGTCTAGTCTAATAGTAATTTCTTCTTATCTGTTATTTGTTTTGTTTTGTTTTTTGGTTGCTTTTTTGTTTTTTTGTTTTGTGGGGTTTTTTTTTTCACATATACCCCCAAGCAATTCTTGAAAGACACAACCGCTTAATAGAAGTGAAAGGGAAAATTTAACTTTTTGCAGATTTTAAGGAAAAAGGAAAGCAAAAGAAGCGTATTTCAGAAATATGAAGGGGGAGAAATTAAACTATTAGAATATAAGTTACTTTTATATTTATATATTTTTAAATTAAAATCATTAAACCATGTAGCAAATCTAATATCACGATCAAATTCAGGTGGTCGAGTTACCAAGGAGGGGACCACATTAGCACAACTGAAATGAAATTTATTATAGAAACTACAGAAAGAAGCCACGTCACGTTGATGAGAAAATGACTGATATCAAGATGCCAGCTAAACTTCAATTACATTACAGATTTTTTTTTCGAGAATTTCAACATATATAGACGGAACACTAGAACAGATAAAGTACCATTATTCGATGAATTGACTAATGTTAGATTTATAAATGTGCAAGATGGATTCTGACGAAAGAAATCATCTAGCGCAAGATAGTGGACCACCTTTCCTAGCGACCTAGCAATTGATTCAATATAATCACTCGTCATCATAACAGTAGAAGACGTGAAACTAATAAGTTGCAAAGATTTGCTCGGTTGGAAATTAGAATCAGTCATGCTGCCAGAGGAAACAAACGGTTCGGTATGATGATAAAAGTATAGACGTTTCGTTTTATTAACGTTAAAAATTTACATGCCGTTAACAAGTGATTGTAGGTAGATTTTTGAGAGCCGCTGTCAGTTTTACGTTGCCGGAACTATTTTTTAAAACAGGGAGTAAATAGCTGTGTCAGCTGCATAAACACCTAGTTTGGAACTGAATATATAAATCCACCATCCGCCCGTATATTGAGTACTGCTGCCACATCTGGTCGGGTGCCCCTTCTATTCTCCTCGGGGTTCTTGACAAAATACAGCGAAGAATCTGTAATGTGATTGATACCGACTTGGCTGACCGCCTGCAGTATCTCGCTCACCGGCGTGACGTGGCTTCCCTGTGCCTCTTCTATAAATACTTTCATGACTTCTGCTCTGACGAACTTAAATCACTGGTGCCCCCTAGATGTGAATTTGCACGAGATACTAGATTGGCAACTAGGTCCCACCCTTTTACAGTGAAACTGATGAAATGTAACCGCAATTTCTACTCCAACAGCTCCTTTCCTCGCACTTCCCGCCTGTGGAATTCCCTACCGCATGCTTGCTTCCCAGACGGCTACAACTTCCAGGAGTTTAAATGTAAGGTCAATAAACACCTCCTAACACACTAACTCACACCCACTCTCTCCAACTCTCTCCCTATGTACATCCTAAGTCGTCTCTCACCCTACTTCTGACATTTCCTATACTTAATCCCTCTATGTAACCCCCTGCGCTATAGTAGCAGTGGAATGCCTTGCTTGGGGTGACACGATTAAAAGAAAAAATATCATGCGGATAGTCGTTGATGAAGATAAAGAAAGTCCAAGTACAGAACGCAGCTAGATAATTATTATCCTATGTTTAGCGCAAGAAATTAAGAGAGAATCATTTGATGATGATTGCTCATCAGTAACGACCCGGTTTTTGAGATTAGCTTAGGGAATATTCCTCTGCAGCTAGCATCAATTTATTACTAAACACAGATTTATTGGGTAATATGTGACCCTATTACTGAAAGAGATTTAAAATATTAGTTTTATCTTGCAGAAAAGAAAATTACCGAGTTATACAGATGGGTTTTAATTATCTGCGCATGAATAATATTCTGAGAAATGAGCTATCAATCGGGCGAGAGTAGTAGAATATTTATATAGACATTCCTGTAGAATATAGAGTCACCCCAACAGCATGTTATGCTTTACTGCTTTGGTGTTTGAAGTAAGAAGGTTTATGGGATGGATCTACTAGTCCAACACACTGTTAGTTTTAATTTCAGAGTTGATCATCTCAGAACTAAATCAAAGATAACAGTACACAACAGTTAACTACTATTTGGAATAGATTCGATTATCTCTAAGTCAATTTTTTTTTTCAAAAAGAATATGGCAATCTCAGGCGGAATTAGAACACGACAGGGCTATTCCACGTCGATGACCACTACAGTTTGCACATATCAAACGCTATTGTATGCAAATTGAAGAAGGCTAACAGAAGACGGAAAGTGCGACACAGAGATCCGAAGGCGAATTGGCATGGCGAAGGAAGCATTCCAGAAGTTGAATAAGGTATCAAGAAACAGGACAATTTCGCTAGAAACTAAGGAGAGAATACTGGATTGCTACGTACTGTCCGTACTTCAATATGGCAGTGAATGCTGGATAATATCATCAAAGATGAAGGAAAAACTTGAAGCAACTGAAATGTGGTTCTGCAGAAGGATGCTGCGAATATCATTAATCGAGCATGTGAGCAGTGATGAGGTCTTGGAAATGATGGAGACAAAAAGAAAATTAATACTGAGCATCAGGAAGAGACAGCTGAAGTTCCTGGGACACGCAATGAGGAAGGAGGGCTTGGAGAATCTGATACTAACATACAAGATAGAGGGAAAAAGAGATAAGGGAAAGCAACGGTTAACATATTTGAAGAACCTAATTAGGTGGATGACGGAACGAGGATTGCCTTGTGTAACAGGAGAAGGCGTGCTCAGAGCCACCAGAGTAGGGAAACGTGGAAGGCCATGATCGCCTACGTCTTTAAGGGACAGGGCTAATAAAAGAATAAGTTATTTAGTCATGCCGTTGCGCGGAACTTCAAAGATTTTTTTTTCTCCAGGCACACAAACTTGATCAAGGAATGTGAGTGTTTAATTGCTTTCTTTTCTTTCTTTTATTTTTTTTTTCTTGTTTAATAAAGCCGCTGCTCATAAAATGATAACTATTGCATTCAACGATATGGACAGAAAAAAGCGATGTCTGCTAGTGGTATATAGGTTTTACGACGGGCATAATGTCAGTGGAAAATTCACCATGCCTTGTGCGTTCTTCACACTATTGAACAGACAGAATCGTCGATAAAACTTGGAAAACAATTCTAGTACATCGTGGTTGTCGCGATAGTAGTAATGAAACTATTGCTGGGTTTCCTTGGTGTTTAATTTAAAGTTTGGAACAAAATCTTTGCATGCGTCGAGTTTCAGCATTCGTGACTTGACAGAGGATCAAAGCGAGTACGGCTTTTGTAAGAATGAGAAGACACACACGAGGAAGTCTTAACATTGATGGGTACTCTGAAAATAAATATATACCAATATAGTTTAATAAGCAAAATTTCTACCTTATAGTAAGGTCGTCAGCAAAAGGGAGAGCCATTGATATTTGCGGCATATTGGAGGCATCAAAAGCATTTAAATCATTTATTTAACTGGAAATTTTTGTAACAGATTAGGAAACATGAGACAAAGAAATCCAAACAGGATATGAAATAGCAATATGTCTACCAGAAAATAAGCAAAGTATTAGGCGACTGAAAAATAATAAAAAAAGCGTGCAGAACTGCTATTTAATATCAAATCCCTGTATATATATATGTACGATAATAATAGAGGATTTTTGCAAGAATTTTAAGTTTCTATATTCCATCATTAATCCATATTGAGGTAACAAAACCATAATATATTTTTAGAAGAGCTAAAAGAAAAAATTACAGACATACATTGTTCTCAAATAGTCCTAAATTCTGGTATATATATATATATATATATATATATATATATACGCTCTCACACCTTGATTGAGCACTCTAGAAGAATGGTAGACTTTGAAAAACGATAGCTACTCTGACATCTACGCATCGTTTATTCAGTAATGAATAAGAACACTTTCAGTTATTGGGCGTGTATAATGATAATATAAATGCTAAAAAGTCTGCCTCCTTCTACCGAGCGCCTGTAGCTCAGAGGTAGAATCGCCGATTGATGCCAATTCGGTCGGGTTTCAATCCTGGGTAAAAAGCAATCGGCTGTCTAACCGTACTGATGAGCTGTGATACAGCGAAACAGATCTGTCTGTGGATGAATATATATATATATTAAAAACATAAATAATGCTGTTCCAAAAAGAGAAATTGGTATAGAATAAAAAGTGCGAGAAGTCGTGAACATTTTATTTAAAGTGTAAATCTATTGCTGCTATTATCATTGTTAATATTATTTACTTTTTATATATATTATGTGTCCATAATGTCATTTGTAACGCTACACGTATTTTGAGTCAAAAATTGACTCTCTTCCTGTGAATAAACTTGTGACTTCACATATAGAGATCTGTATGTATATATACTTATTACAGATTTGTTTCAAACTGTAAAACAGTAACATGTTTGTAAAAAGTATTGCTAAAAGAGAGAAAATAGATGGTTTCACATATAGTATCTCCTTAGGAGAAAGACAGCAGGTCGCTGGTATCTCTATCTTTGATTTTCTTTTAATCATTTCACCCCAAGCAAAACGGTACCGCTACGGATGTGCAGGGGGCTACATAAGAGTTTTAAAATTTTAGGCGGGTGAAGAATGAAGAGAAAGACGAATCAGCTACGGGGGTGAAAGAGAAAGGGCAATAGAAGGATGTGAACGCAGGAGTGAAGACAGTTGTGAAGGTAGAGAGAAAGGAAAATAAAAAAATACACGGGTTGATGTAGAAAGGGCTGGAGTTAAATGAATAAGTGGTAGGAATTCACTTTGCATTTAAATTCCTGGAAGTTATAGCCGTCAGTAAAGCAAGTATATGGAAGGGAGTTCCACAGGCAGGAAGCGCGAGAAAAGAAGCTGAAGGAATAGAATTGTCGCCTTTGTTTGATCTAAATGTTAAAGGGTGGGGTCTTTTTGCCAGTCTGGTTGCCCTAGTAAATGTTTATGGGGTGGGCACCAGTGACCTAAGTTCGTCAAAGAAGCCATATATTATAGAAGAAACAGAGGGAAGCCACATCCCGCCGAGCTACCAGGTCGGGGCCAATCATATTATAGATTCTCCTTTGGAGGCTGTTGAGAAAACTGAGACGAACAGCAGAGGCGCCTAAACAGATAGAACAACAGTATTCCATGCACGGTCAGATGGGTTGTTTGGGATGTTACTAGTGAAACATTGTGGATGCTCCTGTTCTTCTGAACGCTGTGGATATGTGACGTTTATTTTCTCTCGGGCTACAAAACATTGCTGGTCGATCAATTTTCTTCCTTAATATACATTCTATTATTTTAATGTTTCTTTTTGTAACGTAAAAGAAAGATTTTCTCTCTGTTTGCACATCGTCGGAGTTTTAATTTTTTTGTTCTTTTGCAATCTTTCCTCAAATAGTACAATTTCCAAGTGTCTGTCCCAATAACTTAATAATATTGTAATATACTGCTTTTTGTTACTTTATATCTTTCGTGTATCTTAATTATATAAAAATATGTAATTATTAGTACAATACACATAGCTCATATATTTCAATTAATTGACCATGTTTTGAAAATAATCAGATGGCATAATGTCCATTTCTAAAAAACAGTATCTGGCAAGCAACACATTAGTGCTCCCTGTATAATGTTTGAATAGATGCAACATGCACCTGATAAACAATGCACTCGAAGACGTACAATACTGCCAGAATGTTCTTCAAGTTAATTATTGTTTTGTCTCCCACTGCGAAGACTAAGTTTTGGTTTTCGGGGTCATAGAGTTAGACACCAAAATCAATTTAAAGCACATTCTTAACCGAAATTTCTGCTATGGTATTTTTTCTCAAACTAGCTCGTATATCACATTTTGCAATTATTGGTTTTGCGACGACTGGTGATGTTATGTATGGCCCTGATCTTAGGTTTAAAGTCTGGAATTATCAGATTAGCGAACTCTTAATGCATTTTTTCCCTTGTAAATCATTTTCTGTCCTAGTTCGACTGTTTTTATTAAGTCAAAATTGTGTTCAGATGTGTAAATTATAATCACTCTTTTGTGTAATTTTTCTTATGTTTTCTTATTTTCAATATATATATATATATATATATATGTGTGTGTGTGTGTGTGTGTGTGTGTGTGTGTACATATGTGCATAAAGATATAGTTCGCTTTATTTTGATGCAAAATTAGAAATATATTCTTCGATTATTTCAAACATAAAATTGTATGTAACACGCCAAAAGTTCGCCTTCCTCTACTGAGCGCCCATACCACAGATGTAGAATCGCCAACTGATGTCAATTCGGTCGGGTTTCAATCCTAGCTAGAAGAAATCGGATGTCTAACCGTATTGATGAGCTGTGATATTGCGAAACAGATCTGTCTGCAGATGACTAATTACGCGCCTACACCCAGATCGAGCACTATGAAGGAATAGTAGGTTTTATTAAAAAAGCAGTAGCTACCCACGAATTTACGCATCGTTCATTCAGCAATGAATTTGAATTTTGAACATTCTCGGCTACTAGAGTGCCTTTATATTGTATATAACACGCTAAAATCCGACTTCCTCTACCGAGTGCCCATAGCTCCGAGGTAGAATCGCCGACTAATATCAATACCATCTGGTTTCAAATCTGGCAAGAAGCTAGGTCGTTCAGAAAAGTATTGCAGATTTCTAGTCTTTTATTCGTTCATGTTTCAGTCTATTGATTGATACTTACATTTCTGATTAGAGATTAATTTAAACTACCTCTTGAGAAAGAAAGATTAAATTACATGATTTGTGTCATTTTATTCTATGAAAATGGAAAATTATTAGGTATATTTAGACACTTGATCTTTTCTTATTACCATAAATGCAAAAATACTCGCAAGCAACAAAAAAGTTTGTACTGTGTACAGTGAAGATGCTTTAGTTGGCAAAAGTATGGAAATAGTTCACTAACTTTAGAGTTGTTAGTTGTACACTTATTGATGAAGAATACTCTGACAGACCCCACTTCGACTACAGATGAAGAACAAATCAAGATATTGCTTGGGAATAACCCGCATTACACTACGCATGAATCGACAAAAACAGTAAATTTAAAGTCAAAATCTAACATCCACGAGCACTTAAGGAAGCTTGAGTACTCACAATTGCTACGATATTTGGTTACCACGTGATCTGGGGGAAAGGAATTTTTAGATCACATTTCTATCTGTTACTTTGTCGTATAAAAGCAAAGAAAATGTAACATTTTTAAATTCCTGAGGTAAGCGACAATAGTAATTACTAAAGCAGTTCTTTATTCTTAGAAAATCATGCTGTGCAGCTAGTGGAAGTACGAAGAGATTATTTTTTGTAAAGACATTCTATAGTTACTGTCTGCTTTTATCTATAACAAGTGAATTTAAATATATTGCTGACGCGAAGGTGAATATATATATATATATATATATTCCTTCCTAAACTCACCTTTTTATATAATCATTTCACCCTAAGAAAAACTGGACCGCCACTGGTGCGAAAGGGGTTACAGTGAAAGAAAAACAGGGTAAAGGGATGTCGAAGAAATTACACGGGATTGATGTAAATCAAAGAGATTTCTAAATCGAAGCCAGTTCCACAAAAGGGAAGTGTGACAAAAACAGTTTGATTAGAAATGACGGTTATCTAATCTTATTTATAAATAAAACTTTGTGTGTGTATGTGTGTGTGTGTCCGTTACCTATAGACCCCAAAAGAGCTTAACCGAGTTTCTTGAAAATTTACACAGTTGTAATATAAGCGTCTGCGAGTGTTCTTAGCTAGGTTTTGTGTCGAGGTACCCCTGATAAATATCGAAAATCGATAATCGAAAAAAATCGGGTTATAGAAGGAGAGGTCCGATTTTAATCAAATTTAATACACTCATAGACAAAGACATAAGAAACGATATTCAAAAGTTTCAAGGTTGCAGTTCTTATAATAGTGCAGAAAATCAATAATATATATGTATAAAAGGCAAGATGCTTGTGTGTATGTCTGTTTATCTGCCTGTATGTCTGTATTTTTTCAGCCCTTTCATTTTAGTTTTTGCTTCGGGTTTGGCTCTAAGTAGGTATGATTGTAGTTCTTAGTCTCAGCCATGATACCATTTACTCAGAAAACTGATTTAACCTTCAAAATTCGGTTTATGACGAAAAAGCCCTTTTTGATATCGGTACCAGGAAATCAAAATTTGACTTACATCCATCATTTTTCTTTCAGTCTATGGTTTCGGAAACAACTATTGCTTTTTAGTCTTTCGTGCCAACGTCCAAAGAGTCTGACCTCCAGGAGCATGGATTAGTTTTAAAGCTTTCATTACACCCGAGCAAAGCCTGGCTATACTGCTAGTACTTAACTAATTCGATGATAAATGAATTAGACTTTCATGCCAATCTAATAGTATCTTGTCTAGGAACAGGTGAAAAAGCTGGTCAGATCAGTTGCCATGAAAATATTTGTAGAAAAGACAGGGCGAAACCACATCACGTCGGTAGAAATGTGACTGAAGGTGAGCTGCTAAATCAGGATCGATTATATTGCAAATCCTCTTTTGAATTTTGTCGAGAATCTTAAGATGAATATCAGGACCACCACCTATATTGCAACAGTACTCAATGCCCAGGCAAATACTAGATTTATAAATGTGAAAAATGGATTCAGGTGAGACAAATTTCTGGCCCGACATATTAACCCAAGCTTTATAGCAATAAATAAATTTACGAGCCATTTCCTCCCACATTCAGTCAGAGATTGCAGGTTTTTTTGAGGAATAGCAGTTTGGTTTACTTTGTCAGCCTTGGCAGATATTCTATTGAGACATAAGTAAATGACGGTGTCATCTGCATAAATGACTGATTGGAAACTGATTACATTAGAAAAATCATTGATTATTCTATGAGAATGAGTAGGACACAAGATGAGACTTGAGATACAACCCACGTACGAATAAATAAATAAAAATTTAGAAGCTTGCCTCTTCAAAACAACATTTATTTCATGATTTGATAGGAACGATTGGATTGAATCAAACAATCATTCAAAAATACCGCATCTCTGGTGTTTGCACAGAAGGACAATCATGCAAACCTGTTCAATACTTTCAAGATATTACGAGCAACATCTTAAGCTTAGCCGTTCTTAGCTTATGATAAATATACTCAGTGATGGTTGTTAGCACATCAGCAGTAGACCTGGCGAGGCTGAACCTGTAATTTTGTCAGAGAGAATGCTGCAATTCTTTCCTGAAAGAATCCAGAAATTTTAAATGCAAACTCAATACTCATCTACTAACCACTGGACTCTAGCTCTCTCCCCACCCTTGTATAACCTTCCTTTCTCTCCACCTATGTACCTGTCATCCCACCTGCTTTCTCAGCTTTCTATTGTTCCTTTCTAACTAGTTTGTACTTCTCACTCTTTTCTAATTAATCTTTTTACATTTATGTAGCCCCCTGCATATCAGTGGCGTTTCCGCCTTGCTCGGGGTGAAATGATTAAAAAAAAAAAATAACTCTTTTCTCAGGCCGACATACACGATCACAAAATTAAACAATTAAGAGGAAAGGGTCAAATCCACCACCTGATGGCTTTGATGCCGTACAGATCTTTTTAAACAATACCTATTTTTGATTATATATATATATATATATATATATATATATATATATAAACAAGTTGCCTTTACCACCCTAAGCTATAGTAATTTTAAAAAGGGAATAATATTTTATTATTAAAAGGGGAGACAATAGTATCACAACTTTTAAAATTTAAAGCGCTTTTTCAGAAGTAAAGTTGTCGGTAATTTAAGACTAAGCAGCTAATAAAAACATTATTAGCGAGAGAACTTTCAACGTAAACTAATTAAAGAATATGAGTGAAAAAATAATATAATTATCTCTCGTTAGGCAATAGCTTCTCCGAAAAGGGCCAATTGTGTTTTAATTCTCGCTGCATGCAGAGTGTAGGTCTCTGCATGTTAATATTAACAGACTCCAATATATACAATTGGAGTCCATTCCGTGCATTGTTCAGTACAGTAAAATATTCAGTAAAATAACTTGTCCTGCAAGCAGCAGAATTTAATAAATGGTCGCCAATTGCGGAAGCATGTGTCTACGAACACACGGATGTCACTGGCTTATGTGTAGGAACATGTTGGGCGTTTCTAACCTCCTGCTTCTGGATAGTTTTGACCATTTAGTCGACCTCGCAGTCAAACTTACATTTGTATTTAATAAAATTGCTTTGATATGCAGGCAAAATATACTTATGGCATCGAGGGAAAGCAGTTCTAAATGTAAAAATTCTCCGGATAATGACGACTCTATAAAATTTAATGAAAATAGAAATTTTATTGGCGTATGTCTGACTAACGGGACCAGTCAAAAGTAGTCTGACATATAGAGGACATTTTGATGGCCCATACTTCTGAGCCTCATTTAACTTAGCAATTTTTCATTCAATGGCAGGTGTAATAACACACTCGGGATATCCATTCGTCAGAAATAGTTGTTCTTTAGTTATTATCAAGTTAGTAGTATCAGGGTCCGATTGGTAAGACAGCTAATAAGATTAATTTTCCTGGTTCTGGGAGCAAAAGGGACCCAAGTTATATAAATCCCAGAGAAAGTGGGTTTACAATAAACATTAGTAAGAAAGCATGAAACTGTTCTTTCTACTAGTATATCCAGGAAAGGTGACTAATTGTTCTTTTCTACCTACAAAGTATATTCTAAAGCAAAAGGGAGATTATTAAATTGTGATAAAATTTCTATTACCATTAAGCAATGTTACAATGCCGTTAGGATTCGGAGTATTTTTGCAATTAGAACGGCTTTCACTTCCTGCCGTATTGCTATGTTATGTCGGTTCTTCAATATGGCAGTTAATATTGGACAATATCTTCGAAGATGAAGGAAAAACTTGAAGCAACTGAATGGATCGAGCATGTGAGCAATGATATTTTGGAAAGGATGGAAACGAAAAGAAAATTAATACTAAGCATCAGGAAGAGACAGCTGAATTTCCTGGGACATGCAATGAGGAAAGAGGGCTTGGAGAACCTGATACTAATAGACCAGATAGAGGAAAAAAGAGACAGGGAGGGGGTAAAGCAGCGGATAATATATTTGAAGTAGCTAATCTGGTGGATGATGGAACGAGGTTTGCATGATGACAGGAGCAGGCGTGCTAAGAGCCATCAGGGATAAGGAGACGTGGAAAGATATGATCGCCTACGTTCTGAAGGGACAGGGTACATAGAAAAAGAAGAACGACCAGAGAAAGTTGGTTTACAGTAAGCACTAGTAAGAAAGCATGAACGTGTTCTTTCTACTAGTATATCCAGGAAAGGTAACCGATTGTTGTTTTTTACCTTCATAATATCTTTTAACGCAGGGTGGAGATTATTCAAATGTGAAAAAAACTCTTCCTCCTTACTACTATTAGGAAAAGATGTAAACGTATCATCAACGGAGCGGAAGTAACAATAAAGCTTATTAATCTCATCAAAAATCTCTTGTAAATGTCAACAAAAATGTTGGCCATCAGAGGAGCCAATTGACTACCCATAGCTACTCCATCTATTTATCGATACATTCAATTATCGAAGCTGAAGGAGACAGACTTAACCGCCATCTCCATCAACTCCACAAAGACACACTCAGGAAAAGATGGAGACTTTGTATGGCCACGATACAAAAGACAGTACAAATATCAATTGTTTAATCAACTGGGACCTTTGTGAACAGACTTGATATATCAAACGACACAAAATACTCAGTGCTAGAATTAAGTTTCAATTTACGCTTATATTCAGTGAGCGGAAACGAATCAGGTACACAGTGCCCTGAATGGAACACTAACACCGGGTCAAGAACTTTAACCAGCCATTTAGACAGGCTGTGTTGGCTTGAACCCAACATAAACAAAATTGGTATGAGTGGAACGTCCTCTTTGTGAATGTTTGATAACCCATACAACCGAGTATGCAGATAACATACGGGAGGAATATTATTACAAATACTCATAGTCAGAAATTTTCTTTTATGAAATTCTAACAGTTTCTTCTCTAATCAAATTTCAGTTAATAAAGTATCGTCACAAATGACAGAATTTTTATGTTATCATTGAAAATGCATAAATATTTTACTAGCATTATCGAAACAATTTAATATTACTACTCCAGCACCTTTGTCAGGTCAGGTAATATAAATATCTCTCTTAGTTCTTTTCACGCACTACCCATTTGTGGAACTCACTTCGATTTGCATGCTTCTCTGTTAGCTATAATTCGCAAAAGTTTAAATGCAATGTCAATTTCCATCTTTTATCAACTTGATTTCCATCTATTTTTTTTATATTTTCTCCGGCATTTCCTTTAAAGTTTTTTTATTCATTACTGTATCCCCCTGCTCACTAATAGCATTTTCTGCCTTGTATAAGTGGAAATGATTATGAGAAACAAACTAATATTTGAACTGTAGTTACGTTTTGAAGACTGTCACAATGCATTTAGTACAATAAAGGAACGTAAAGAAGTTGTTGGGTATTTCTTATTTAATATACATTAATATTTCAAGATGAAAATTTCATCTTCAGAATGCTAGAAGAGCTTGCGTTCGTGTCCGAGTCTGTGCCTTTAAACGAATGGACATTAATGGCTGCTGCTGCTGCTGTCGTTAATTGTAGTGAGTGCTCACGCGTGTGTGTGTGTGTTTGTGTAAGTGTAAACAAATATTTGCAAACAGAATTCAGAGCCAGTAGAATTTATTATGCAACTCTATCGTTACCCATAATAATGGGATAAGCTTAGGAAAAGAATGGTGAGCTCGGCGCCTGGATAAATAGACTAGTCTGGTTTAGGTATTATTAGGACGTAATGAGTTAGATTCTTACTGGATGCTTGTTTATTGTATTTTTGTGTTAAACCTAAGTATATTTTGGAAATAGTTTTTAAGTATCATTGTCGTATGACTCTCAGAAGGATGGACTTGCAAATTATTAGTAGTGAGGCAGTCTGTTACTGCTTACTCTCTTGTGACCAAGCGTAGCTACACGTAATAAATGAGAATTTGTTCAATGGGACTAAAACTAATTTAAGTTTCTTCTTTACTACCTTGTATATTAATTCTGACAATCTTCGGTCTGAATGTTTTGTACGTTTGTGCCTTATATGGCGATTGCACTAAATATATTTCATTATTTAATTTTCTGTGAATTGCAAATTATTGTTATTTTTTTGCAACGTTAGTAGGTTCATTTCCCGAGTTCTTCATGTTTTTTTAACTCATAATTGCTCTATTATAGATTAAATGACTGCCAAGTCTAGGAAGTTTAATCTACCCCAAGAGTAAAATTAGCTGCATTTATGCTTTTGTTAAGATCATTAGAGAAAAGTGAACGAAACAGGAATGATAAGAACACGAACCTGTTTAACAGATTTTAATTTCTGCGCTCATAAATGTTAAACAACCGAAATATTTAATAGTTAGAACGTAACTGTTGCGATTCTCTTCTTTTTTTTTTTTTAATATAACGATTGAAGAACCGGACAAATAAACAATCTCCACACAAGTTGTAAAACTGTTCGTTCTAAAATTACCTCGTATGAAAATTTCAAAAGATCGAACGTCTTGTGGCGTTTCTCAAGAGCGTGCGATTGTAACAAACAATTCTGCGATCAACAAGAAAACGTAGAAGAAGAAGAAAGTGTAGAAGAAAAAGAAGCAAGACAGAGAAAAAATGATGGCTGAATAATCATATAAAAAGGATTCTTGTGAAGCGATTAACAAACAAGTTAATAACTCGCAGAGAAGAAAGCAAAAAATAGGAAAATAAACTGATGGGAATTATTAACTATGATAGGAAATATTTTTTTGAAATGGTCAAAGAGACATAACAAAAAATAACAAAACCAAAAGAAAATTAATATATGATAGAAGACAGCGCAGTCAGAATTATACGAAATCAGAAATCAAATATATTAAAAGAGAAAGCATAGAAGTTTAACTGCTAACCGATATTATATGTGTTCAATCAAATAAATACATAAGCGCTCCGCTCCCGAAGTGTAGTATTTGTTCCGGCAGCAGCAGCAAATATCCAGCTCACTGTTACAGCCATCACAAGCAGCTCTAGTCATCTCCAGTGAGCATCCAGGTTTTGCTGCTACATTCATCTCCAGAAGGCATCCAACTTCCGCAGCTCTAATAGGCTTTCTTCTCCAACCAGCCTCGTTAATAGTAAAGATATGCAATAAATTTTCGTTCTCAAGACAAGCACTTCATCAGCCACAAAACCTTATTTTCAGGACAAAATATTCGGGAAAGGAACGTCTACAATTTTAGATTAGCATTCAAAAAAGGTGTTTATGAGAGTAGTAACGTTGTTTCAATGCTCCCGCCGAAATTCCAAATGTAAAACTAATAATTCTTTTTTGTAATTTCTGGAAGATATTGGTTTACCTTCCGACAATAGAAAAATTTCAAAGAGTTTAGATAGAGCCAATGATAAAACTGGTATTTTACAATCTTTAAATTGTAGGTCCATCAATAAGTGTCTGGTAGAAGGCAAATGTAGGTCTATCCAAGTAATCAACCAAGCCAATATTGCCCCCAGAAATAATAAAAAGAATAACCAAGTTTACATTGAACTTTTTGCGAGAGAATATAAACAACGTTGGTACTCTTATAAAAGCTTCCTTTCCAACCCCCAATCTAAAATTCCACTGCCTCTTATATTCAACAGCATATGTTTAGAAAATTATCTGATGCCTGGATACACTATATATATATATATATATATATATATATATATATATATATATATGTATATATATGTGCCTGTGTTTATACCTAAATGGAAATTAATATATGTTTAGTATAATATTGTCATAAACTTTAATTTAATTTGATTTATTTAAACTTACTTTAGTATATATCCTAAAAAAATTAATTATTCTAAATTATTTATAAGCAATATAACTTGAGATGAAATATATATATATATATATATATATATATATATATATATATACAAACAAAAAATTTAGTGTATATTATGAATTAATTTCTATTATTTGCCCATTTAGAAATTTATTTATATCAAAAATATTACTTAAGTGTTGGTGCCATCTTGAATGTATTTCTTACTTATTTTGCATTTCTCAAAATTTTAATTTTCCTATGATAGTTGTTTTATCTTTATGCAAAATATATTATTACTTATGTCATAAATTCAATTCCGGTCTATTTGTTTTTATTCATGAGATAAATTTCCACGTAAAATATTTTGATCTGAATAAGAGTTAAACCCTTTTTTAATGTGAAACGGAAAAAAAACATTTAAAGAAAAATCGACAAAAAAGGACAAAGCTTTTATCTTTCCTTTCTATAATCACTTTTCTCTTTTTTTAAAGCATCTATCTAAATCCGCTCATCCTCCATGCCACCGTTCTCTCCTGCCTGCCAATCTAACATTCTTTTTTCTTTCCACTTTCTTATTTTCCTCCTTTACTTTTAATTCTTACTTTTTTCTTCCTCACTTCTTTTCCTTTATTCTTTTTTTTTTTTTGCTACGCTTACTTCATTTTCGTACCCAAACACACACTCATACAAATAGTTGACATTTCTATATTGAAAATCACCGATGAAGCTATGCTATTGCGGGAAGTTAAAATTATTTAATATCTAAAATATTTAATATTTAATTATAATTAATTATAATTATAATTAATTTAAAATATTTAATATCTAATTTCACCTGTAAAAAAAGATAATTTTGCTTACATAAAGCCATCTGGTGGGATCAGTTTTAATATTTTTTTAATCGTAAATATTAAAGTCTTCGTTGAGATTTTACAATTAAGTCACTTTTGTACAGACACACACACACACACACACACACACACACACACACACACACAGACACACACATATATATATATATATATATATATATATATAAATTTTATAAATTTTAACTTGAGAAACTACGCATTCCTACTGGCATCTACCCTGTAAGGGACAACTATTCTTTAATCCAACAATTACAACCCCGTGTGTCAATGCGTGTATTTTCGCTAGCTTTTTTCTTATAAATCCACTAATTATTTTCTCCGAAGTTGGCATGCAACAGTAGATAAGTTTAACATTGTTCTTGTTAAATATTTTATAAAACTTATTATCTTTGCCAAAATCCTGTTCTAATAGATTAAACGGGGTATTAAACCATAAAATTTTTGTAAATCTATTTTTTCATTTACTTCTCTTAAGGTCCGTATATACTAATTTATCTTTGTGTCCACTCTTAGTTAAGGCATCTTGGTAGCTCATTATGTTTTTTTAAATCATTTTTTCCTTCCGTCGAAAGTTTCGAGGAAATTTTACGACAGGAATATAATTATAATCTCGTATATATATAAATATATATATATATATAAATATATATATATATATATATATATATATATATATATATATATATTGTCATCCGCAGACAGATCTGTTTCGCTGTATCACAGCTCATCAGTACAGTTAGACTCCGATTGCTTTTTATCCCAGGACTGAAACCCCGACCGAATTGGCGTCAGTCGGCGATTCTATCTCTGGGCTATGGGCGTTCGGTAGAAGAAGGCAGACATTTTAGTGCGTATATTATCATTATACGCGCTATATATAGTACTGTGGAGGAATGGTAAACTTTCAAAAACCATTAGCTACTCAAGCATCTACTCATCGTTCATTCAGTAATTCATTTGAACACTATCAGCCACTGGCGTATATTACATTGTATATAACACGCTAAAAGTTCGCCTTTTTCTACCGAGTGCCCATAGCTCAGTAGTAGAATTGCCCACTGATGTCTATTCGGTCGGGTTTCAATCCTGGCTAGAAGCTATAAGATGTCTAACCGTAGTAATGATCAGTGATAAAACGAAAAAGATCTTTCTGCGTATGACTATATATATATACGTGTGTCGGTGTTATATATCAACCCTTTCAAAGTAAAACTCGTTTTATTTTTCTCTCAACTCGCTTGTATACCGTGTTTAGCTATTATTGTTTTGCGATGATCGGTGATATTATATATGCACCTGTTATAATTGTTTAAAACTTCTTTAAACTCTATGATAATGTCTTTCATTTTATAATTCCCATATACATAGTGCGGTGGAAAATTCTCGACAAAATTATATTTTTAATTTCACGTATGCAGTTGTTTTTTAGTTTCATTTTGCCGACTGCACAGTACTGTAGGGTCAGTTGTGAAACGTCTCTGAGAAAAGATCACCATGACGCAATTCTATTACGGGGACTTCCAAATAGGACACATGAACTCGTCCCAACTATATGCAATTAGCAGTTCTGCTTAGAGAGAGAGAGAGAGAGAGAGAGAGAGAGAGAGAGAGAGAGAGAGAGAGAGTGAGTGAGTGAGAGAGAGCGGAATCGATTCCAGCAGATAACTGACACCCGACAAACAGATTCTCATTGGTATATATTTGTACTACTGCCTTTGTTAAATATATTTGTTGGCTCTATTTCTCCTTTCCCCAGCAAGGTCACTACAATTTGGCGACAAGGTTTTTTAAGGACGGTTGAAAAACCCGAAAAGACAGCGTGCAAATTGTCAATACTAGTACAACGTTGTAAGCATAGAATTTTATATTTTTCCTCAAACCTTGTTTCTATTCAATAGTATTTGGTAATCCTGACAAGAAAACTGATAAAAAAAAGTTTTAACTAATTTACACTGAACGTGAACGTGATCCGCTAAACTACGACCATTTTTGTTTTGGAGAAAAAAAGTACTCCTGATTCTCTGGAGTGAGTAAGAAATTACAGTTATTCACCTTCGATTAATTGTTATTTCGTTAATGGGTGAGTAAGAAACTAAAGTTTGATTTTACTTCTGTTATTCAAAGAAAAGAAAAGTTTCATTTGAATTTAATTTGTATTCGGGTAATCCTACAAAAAAGATACAGATATACATGAACGAAAATAAATCAATAATGCTCACTTTTCTTTCCCAACCTGAAGATCAAAACCAACGAGAACTTAAATGACAAAAAAGCAACTTGAGCAGCACAAACGAATAGAGCATCTTCAACTGGAAATACAGTAAGAACAACTTGAAATTCAAAATCAAACTGAGAAAAACGACTTGAAATGCAAAAGTAAGCTGAAAATGAACGGCATGAATTTCAAAAGCAAACTGTAGTCAGAAATCAGAAGCTTGAGGAAATTCTACTTTAAACTCAACAAGAGCAAAGAAACTTTCTTAAACTGGCAAACTAGGGACAAATTAGGGAAAACGAAAATACGTACTCATAAAACACGAACTTGTGTGCAATAGACGCTTTCACATATTCTCCAAATTAAGATTTTAATTTTCGCCTCTTTTTTTGAGAAAATTGAAGGATTTATACCCCACAGATGGCATAAATTGATCGGATTCTAAGGAAGTTCGACTTCTTCTTCAAAAAGTGGGTACCGGAGAGCACAGCAAATATATGAACTATATTTTACATCGTAAAACAAGTGAACTGATATTCACTGAAGCGCTTAAATTTCTGACACAACTTTTTAGTCCACAATTTCACTATTTCATAAGAGACGACAGTGCATAAAATTAAACCAGAAAGTATAGTGAAGATTTCACTACGTTTGCATAGGTCGTGAACAAGTATTGTGACGATTTCAAACAGTTACAAGTGAGTGAAAATAATTTCAAATGTCTGATATTTATTGAGGGATTCATTTCAGCTAAAGATGCTGAAATTAAACTTTCAGTTCGAAATAAATTTGAAAATGAGCTAAACCTTAATCTCCAACAAATAGCGTTCGCCACGATTATGTAATTATTGAGGAATTTGGCAAATCTCACATGAGAAAAGTAGAACGAAATTAAAATGAATTGATTTTCTCTCTAAATTAAATCAATAAAAAAACAATACAATTTGCTTCCTAACCCGTGTTTTGGTTGTGGATTATTACATTGCTATAAAGACTGCACTTACCAGAATAAAAAGTACTTAAATTGTAGATCTTATATTGTCGAGCGAAAAAAGGTTAATAGCTGCGTAAAGAACACAAAATCAGATGATCAAGGCGGGTCAAACATTAGAGAGTACGTGCAAGTACTAATCCCAAATAAAAATATTAAACTGCAGTTGGATTCTGGTTCAGTTTTAACAATCATAAATCTACACCCTTGGGAAAAGTTAAGATACTTTTCCGGAAGTTTTTTTCTTGGGCCCTTGATTGGTGTAATAAGGTGTTTTGTGATAAATTGTGTATTCTCAATGGGCTTCATTGACCGTCTATGTGAAGAAGAAATCAATCGAACCCCGGGTTTGCACCGATTTCTTAATGCGGCATTCAAAGACTATCATGTTTTTTACCTTCGCCGCTTAAATAATATTGACGGACTTTATCGGCATGAATGCAAAAAGAATAATATATTAAGATTCTTGCGGAGTTGATATTTAAGAGGACGTGTTCTGGGGACTTAGCCATATGACTCGTGAACCCCTCAAATCTATATATAAACGTCTATATTAATAGGGCCATGTGTCCTTAAGACGTTGGTTAGTATCTGTGACTTGACCCAGAGTTATGAGTTCATTACCAGTCTACAGCAGTGGTGAAAAATTAAATTAAAGTGTTAGACGGAGATAACTCATGAATACCAGAAGAGGCACTACTACGCAAGGAATGAAGTTCATATACTCCAGTGAGTGTAATAAAGTGTTTGGTTCAAAATTCCTAGCACCTGAAGAAGGCCGGAGCGTACAAATGGCAACAAAGATGAGGAAAATAGTCCGAATATTGTAAATACTGTAAATACTACTTCATCTCAGAAATATAGCCGAATGGCTGTTTATTTTGAACAATTTTATCACAGATAAAAAAAAAAAACCTTGATGGAATAGAAATGGGGTTTGCCAAAAATTCTGGAAATAACGTGGACTAAACATCTGAGCAATGACAAAGTTTACGAGAAAAAAAACAAACATTTACGCAACACATCAGTAAGCGACATTGATATTTCTAGGGAATGTAATGATAGAAGAGTTGGAATTTTGAATACTCACAAAATATATTGACGGCAAAAGGGTCAAAATTAAAACAGAGCGAATAATTGCCATAACGAGGTTGTATAAATGGTTGGGATGAATCGTTGCAGCGGAAAGACATAATTTGCCTAGATCTACAAAACACGGGAAGTTGTTAAGAACGATGTCCAGAAGAGGTAATACACAGAGAAGAAGAAGAAGAAGAAGAAAAGAGGAGAATGAAGAGAAGAAAAAGAAGAAGAAGGAAGAAGGAGGAGGAAGAAGAAAATGAAAAGGAAGGACGATGAGAAGAAAAAGAAAGAAAAAGAGAAGAAAAAGAAGGAGAAGAAAGAGGAGAAGAAGAAGAAGGTGAAGAAGAAGAAGAAAAGAGGAGAATGAAGAGAAGAAAAAGAAGAAGAAGAAGGAAGAGGAGGAGAAGAAGAAAATGAAGGAGCGATGAGAAGAAAAAGAAAGAAAAAGAGAAGAAAAAGAAGGAAGAAGAAAGAGGAGAAGAAGAAGAAGAAGAAGAAGAAGAAGAAAAGAGGAGAATGAAGAGAAGAAAAAGAAGAAGAAGAAGGAAGAGGAGGAGAAGAAGAAAATGAAGGAGGAGAGGAGAAGAAAAAGAAAGAGAAAGAGAAGAAAAAGAAGAAGAAGAAAGAGGAGAAGAAGAAGAAGGTGAAGAAGAAGTAGAAGAAAGAGGAGAATGAAGAGAATAAGAAGAACAAAAGCAAGGAAGAGAAGGAGAAGAAGAAGATAATGAAGAAGAGAGGAGAAGGAAAATAAGGAGAAAGAGAAGAAGAAGAAGAAGAAGAAGAAGAAGAAGAAAAAGAAGAAGAAGAAGCAAGACTCAAAGAAGAAGGTCAAGAAGAAGAAGAAGAAAAAGAACAATCAAGAGAAGAAGAAGAAGGAGGAGGAGAACAAGAAAAAGAAGAATATGTAAAAGAGAGGAGGAGGAAAAGAAGGAGAAAGTAAAGAAAAAAGAAGAAGAAGAAAGAGTCGAAGAAGAAGAAGAAGAAGAAGAAGAAGAAGAAGAAGAAGAAGAAGAAGAACTATTAGTATTAGTAGGAAGAGAATCATAATAATGTATTTTTCTTTTAGTAGTCAAAACCTTTATTTGATAGGAATGGTTCACATAATCAAAATTAAATATATTTCCGAGTTTGGATAAAAAAAGACGAATATTAAAATATTGGAGAAAAAATATATTTTTTTTTAATCATATCACCCGGAGCCAGGCGTTAACGCCACTGATGTGCCGGGGGCTATGTAAGAGTGAAAAGATTAGAAGAGAGAAAGCCGGAAACCACATCCTAAACATGAAACAAGGGATGAGTCTCTAGACCTGTTCAATAGACGTGGGTGGAGTGTGAACCAGGCGATAGTTTAGTCTATCTACTCCAATTGAAAAAAAAAGTGAAGATTGGAAGAGAAAACCGGAAACCACATCCTAAACAGGGAACAAGGGATGACCTCTACACCTGTTCAATAGATGTGGGTGGAGTGTGAACCGGGTGATAGTTTAGACTATCTACTCCAAATGAAGGCAAAGATTTTAAAATTAACGGGGAAATGAAAATTGACTAAAACCTGGTTGTGTTATAAGAAATAAGGTAAAACGAAGAAAAGTTGACTAAAAAAAGTTTAAAACAAGAAAGAATGAAAGATATAAGTTAGAAACTATGGAGCCAGAGGAAGCAGACATTGGATAAAAAAAGCAATTGAAAATAAAAATTACAAAAGGAAAAAATGAAGGGAAGGAAGAAATTCGATGAAAATGAAAACAGAAAAATGGATCGGTCGGAACAAAGAATATAAATAAAAAAAATCGACGAAAGAAAGAGAGGAATGAAGGTGTAAGTGACTTGGTCGAAGGATGAGAACAGTGAAAAACAAATGGGTTCGCCGACGGTCGGTGGCCGTGTTGATTCTCACTCTGGGCACCTCTGATAGCGAGCAGAGTGCGCCATCAAAGTCGGCGGCCTCGTGTCGTTCTTGTGAAGTTTAAATTACATCCGCCGGCCATTTTCAAAAGATGATAAAAAGCCACGTCCTGTGCCTAATTAAGGAATTTTCCAACAGTCGTTGACGATTAGTTGAAAGATATTTCACGTTTTGGGTGCGTGAAGTTTTTCAGAAAGCCGGTGTTTTTAAAATTTATAAAGACAAAAATAGTCATCGCCTGGGCTTGTCTCAAAAGTTATTTTTGTATTCCGTTTTTCTAGCTGCCTTTAAAAATCATTTGTCATAATTTTATATTTATAAAGAAAATAAATGTGGAATAAAAATTTTGTTCTCTCAGATACAGTCACTTTCTCACCGGCGCAATGTGGCTTTCCTGTTTCTCTTCTACAAATATTTTAACGGCTTCTACTCCGATGAACTTAGCTCTCTGGTGCCCCCTATGTATGAATTTACTCAAGTCACAAGATTAGCAACTAGGTCCCATCCTTTTACTGTGAAAACAATAAAATGTAAACACAAATTCTACCTCACCAGCTTCTTTTTTCGCACTTCCCGCCTGTGGAATTCTCTTCTGTTTACTTACTTCCACGTCAGCTTCAATCTCCAAAATTTTAAATGTAAAGTCAATAGTCAACTACTTACTCATTGACTTGAATCCTCTCTCTTATGCTCCCTTTTCCGTCTACACCACTCTCATCAGTATTCTCTTGCTTATCTTACCCACTTACTGACACCTCCTATAACCTGTCACTCTTTCTAATAACTTTTCCCCTATGTAATCCCCTGTGCACCAGTGGCAGTAAACTGCCTTGCTTGGAGCGATGCGATTATAAAAAAAGAACATTGCCCTTACTCACTGTTGAGCAGATACCTCAAACAGGTGGTTTCGTGCCAATTATGGTATGCTACCCAGTAAATTTTGGGCACCTCGGTGTGGTGTAATGGTTAGCAAGCTCGTCTTGCTAAAATCATTATAACTAAGTAGTGATTTCGATCCTCTTTGGATACCCCGTACTTTCAGCCGTGTGTCACGTCTGAGCTACGCTTTGAAAATCTCCTTCCTCCAAGTTTGGGGGTTGGGCGCAGGGATAACAACCTTGCCCTGTAAAAAACAGTTTGCTACGGTAACAACAAAAACGTTGCCTTACACCCCATTGGGTGTAACGGAAAATGTTTTTTTTTTTTACCTAGTAAATTTTAAAAAGGAGAATAAGCTTACATAGCAATAACTTTTTTCACTGGGTGAAATGGCTGCCATACGGCCAACCAAAGCTTGAAATGCCAAGCCAGAGATGCTTGGACTCTAAATCTAGAATAATACTTTCGTGTAGATAGTTTCTGATGTTGCCTTAAATCGGACTAATATAATTTGTCTTCTTCAGTATTGATTTTTTGTCATGATGTCCCAGTTAAAATAGAACCCTTTTTCGTGGACTTTTCAACATTCTGAATAAATTTTTTAGGGAGTTGCAAATGATAACCTCGTTTTATTTACTTTATGTTTCGTGACTCATCCGGGGCTTTAGAGATCATGTCGTGAGTGATGATGATGTAAGCGATCCAGACAAGCGTTGAGGATAAGTGAACACGGATGTGTGCGATGAAGCTGTTAGCGATAAAGATTGGTTGCGAACAGGACATGAGCGATGCAGATATGACCGATCGGTGTGGGAGCGAAGAGGATGTGAGCGATATGCATGTGTGCAATCAGTACATGAGCGATGAGATTATATGCGATCAGTTCCAGAGCGCTGAAGATATAAGCGATGAATACAGGATCGATAAAGTCGTGAGAGATATGGATCTGAGCAATCCGGACAAAGAAGATTTTGCTGTTAGCGGTCAGAACGCGAGGATTGTGGGTATTGTCCAGGATTCTAGGATGATATGAGCAATGCGGATGTGTGTGCGATGAGCATGTGGGCCATGAGCGATGATGATGTGAGCGATCAGAATATGACCTATAAATTCTATGATGAGGATGTACCAATCTGGCAATGAGCGATTTTAATACGAATGATCAGGACGTGAGTGAGTGCTTAAGATCTAAACTATGGGTAGAAGAATGGAAGTGTGTGCGTGATCAGGATTTGATAAATATTTGAGCTATCGAGACATGGGCAATGAAGATATGAGTTTTCAGGAACTCGGCCATGATGATCAGAATATGAGAGATTAGAATCTAAGCAATTAGTTTATGAGCAATGATGATGCGCAATCAATGCGTATTTGAGCGATCAGTACGTGAGAGATGATGGCGTGAGAGCGATCACTATGTGAGAGATGATGGCGTGAGAACAATCAGGACGTGAGAGATGATAGCATTGGAGCGATCAGGACGTGAGAGATGTGGGTCTAAGCGATGAGTATTTAAGCAATGAAAATGTGTAAGATAAGTAAATGAGCGATCAGATCATGAGCTTTGAGAATATGATAGATCAGGACGTGAGTAGTACGGATGTGAATGATCAGAATATGAGCGATAAGAAATTAGGATGTGACATAAGCGATCTTCACAACTTTATTTCATCTTTTGCGTCATCGTTTCACAAATAAAATAACTGGTTAGGCAGGTTTATTCGATCTCTCTAACTACTGCATTAAAAAAACTCATGTTAAATTTATATAATCCATTTTCAACTGTATCTTTGAAATTTAACTTACTCAAAATATTTTGCATACAAATCTAAACAATGTATTAAAGTAAAGAAAACCTAGAAATCATATGGAGCTCTTATTTAATATCCTGAGCAAACACTTGAATAGGATAATGTAGGTTTTGTGGAGTAGTTTTCGTACTAAAGGTTATAATCGTGCTATGTCGGTTGCTAATCGACTTAACGTACCTAAAATGTTAGGAACATGATAATCTTCCACTGGAAATTGACTATTCGGCTAACTGCCGACTAATATCAACTGGTTAGTAGTTCTACTGAACTCCAACAGAAGTCTAAAGAACTCCTATAAACTTCCCAAATACTTCTCAAGAACGTCCTGTTAACTCTTATTAATATATAGGGAGGGTCCATTATCTGAGATATAGGTGTGTTTCACTACAACAATAGGCAAAATACATGTTGCTCTACAGAAGGAGGCATTCCATGGACGGAAAATGTGAGTAAAGATAAAATTTTAGAGAAAATGGAAACAAAGGGAATAAACATGTTTAGAATAACAAAGATTCTTATAAATTTTCCAGCGCAAATAATAATGAAGGAGAGCTTGGAAAACTTTACTCTCACAGGGTATATTAAAGGCAAGAGAGAGAGTTAACCACCAAGAATCTTTTGTAAGTGTTTAACAGGAAAAGGTACCTGACTGGGGGACATAGTACCTTCCATGTTATACACAGAACATTGCGCAAACAGATTACCACATTTTTCATTCCCTGCACAACAAGCTTCGCAGAAAATCTTTTCCTTACAAATTCATAGACATCTGCATACAAAAAACCTGATTTCTTTCACCAGGTTCAGTTCAGCGGAAGAAATGTTAGGGAAAATTTCCTGATGCCAATTTGGAAAAAATTGAGGACTAAAGGTATGTTAATGTTGCTGCATATGTTTTCCTCTAATAAATTAAAAAAATATACGTCAAGGACTTTTTGTTTACCTTTCAAAAGATATTACAGTTATAATAAATATATAGAGGTAAATGGTGTAACCAAATATACCTTTAGTACATGTTATTGTCTACTATAGCATCACTTCATTTATTGGTAGGCCTAAGTTTTGGACCACAGGTAGCCTACTGTATATTTAAATTCGACTTATATGGTAGAAATAATCCTAACTCAGGGATTTGTGCTAAAAATCGAAATGTTAGCATCTACAAAAGGTTAACCTGTACGCCGCAATTAACGGTATGTTTTGGGGATGAAGTGATGAATATTTTAACACAGTCTCTCTGTCAAATTAAAATTATTAATACCAATATAACTGATAATCTATGACGATCATAAAGACAATGGAACTCGAGAAATTCGTTTATTTTAAAAAGTAAAAGTACCAATAAATGAAGTTATGCTATAGTAGACAATAACATATACTAAAGGTATATATTTGGTAAAATACATGAAGAAAATATTATCAGTAAACGTACTAACCATAAAGTAAATTAAAACGGAATATATGGATGTCAGTAAGAGAAATAATAAAAGTATGTGTTTCGAAATCGAGTCATTGTTATCAAGCAGTTACAGAGATTTTACTGTCTTTACCAGAGCAATAATAGACTACGCACTGTGCTCCAAAGGCACATTGGAAAAGCAAATATGACTTACAATAATTAAGTATAGTAATGAGATATTTTTTATATAATAAAAATAATGTCTGGGTATTTTATTTTACTTATCCTACCAACCGCTTGCAAATAATTGACAATTTCCCGAGGGATGTGGAAGAGACTCGAAGGAGTATAGAATTTGTTCTGCAAAGAAACATTGTATATAATATTGAAGAATTATTTCTTATGCACATATACAGCATATATGTTCCAATAATCACTCAATCTAAAAAGCATATGGTGTTATGCAAGAAGGATAATCATTGATCTTAGACTGGAAAATATTGTAATGGCTTTGAAAGCTTTATGCGAGGAATCGACTCCACACGACAGCTATTCTTGGCAAGAAGTCTTCCGAGTGGAACTTACTTATTAAAAAAAGAATTTCTAAAGATAATTAAAATTATATCAAGAAGGACAGTAATAATTAGAATCTTGAAAAACAGTTGAAAATACTGGACCACATTCTGAGAAAAGACACCTTAGATAATTAAATATTCATAGGACATATTGAAAGAAAAATAGTGCAGAGGAATAAAGAAACGATTAACGTCCTTAATAATCTTATATAAAGGGATTCCAGAGCGGACTCGAAGCCCGATTTTAATGTGCCAGATGTTGCTTTGAGCAGAAAGAAAGGAACATTTGAGGAGTTCCATGACCGCCCACGTCTTTTGGGGACACCACGAATAAGATTAAGAAAAACTTAATGTAAAACTTAGGGTTGAAGTGGGTACGTCTCTGTCAAAGAAATAAACAAATGATAATTCCTTTGAAATTCATAATAAAAGAATACAAACGTTATTTTACTAACAACAGGTAAAGGAGTGGTTGTCATTAACTGTACCAGCAGGCTTTTAAATTAAATGTATTTTTCTTCCTTTTTCTATTGAACAATTCTGCATCATGTGAAATATTTCAATTTTGTTAGGTAATTAAACTGGCGTGCCAAAACTACAGCCGACAGCTAGACTTTTGATCATGAGATTGGAGCTTTTGATCACTTAATTGCTATTGCCAAGTCCACCCTGACCCAGCTTGAAGTACCTGATAGGATTCTAGTAATGGACAAATAATGAAATCCCAAACAACAATCAAACTATTAGTAAAGTATAAAAATCCATTTTTATAGTAAAATTACAAGCAATATATTTTATAGTAAAATTAGTAGAAATACATTTTTATAGCAAAACAACCAATATATTTATATAAGAAAACGACGGCAATACACTTTATAGCAAAACGACCAGCAATATATTTTATAGCAAATTTACCAGCAATACATTTTATAACAAAACGACAAACAATACATTTATAGCAAAATGACCACCAATATATTTTATATAAAAATGACCTGGAAGACATTTTATAGAAAATGATCAACAATAAATGTTTCAAACAAAATGACTAACAACACATTTTATAGCAAAATGACAAGGAAAACATATTAAAACAAATTTGATGGCATGGCATAAAAACATTGCCAAAATTAAAAATAAATAAATAAATAATTTGCAATGATTAATTTCCTTTCTTGTAATGTGAAGCCTGTTTCCACTCCTCGTTTGATTTTATCAGATTATTTTGTGTAAAGAATTCAGCTCAATTATTATAATTTGATCATAAAAAAAGTGCAGTAGGCTTGAGTTAATTATAAAGTCTGAATTTTCATTTTTTAGATTTCGGCATTAAACAAGCCGTAAATTGTGATATGACGCTAAATAAATTCAGTCAATCAATCAATCAACCAAGTGGCGTGTCAAAATATGAGATCCCCTTATCTTTGTTAATTTTACCCTAAAATTGAGAGTGATTAGCAGTATGCTGTCTTCAGTACATTTTTATTATCTGTGAGAGCCAGAAAAATGTTACTAAATTTCCATTAATGCTGTATGGAAAATAATAAAAAAATCCTGAGTATAGTGATGCGGTATAATGGCCATGGAGAAATACTGGGCCACCATTAAAATTTTTAACTTTCAGTTCTTTTGTAATCACCAAAGGATATTTTAACAAAAAGCGGTCTTGATTATTACAGAAAATACAAAATCTCAAAGTATTGCTGCTCTCTTTGGTTCTATAACTTCTATGTGGGACTGATACAAGGTCTAAGATTTCTTATTACGAATTTTAACCAAATATTATTGTCAATAATGCCAACGATCTTGGTGTTAGCGAAAATTTTGTTGGAACAATTCCTCCTTCAATTCTCAGCATAGTGATTAAATTATATTATAATAGCAATTCTTACTTATCATAGTTTCGCACACAGACCACATCATACGTACATATGTGGGTACGAGAAAATAATTTTCAGAGAATAGAAATCAACAACTGTCTTTGCGTTGACATCGCTGCACTATTTGAATACACTAATCAAATGCGTGTGTATGTACGCAACGGCACATATATACATGTATATGCCAATTCCCAGACGGTTCGCATATAGTTATGGTTGTGCGAGGCCCGGTGGGCGAAGGCACGTATGTGTGTGTCTGTGAGTACGTCAATGTGTGTACAAGTGAGTATGTGTCTGCGTTCGTCACGACGACAAATTTTCGTCCCAATGTTTCTCTTACTCCACAAAAATAGACCAATATACGCAGCCCGACATAATGCCAATTTCTAAAAAAATAATCAGTTTGACTGACGATCGCAAGAGCGTGAAACCCAGGGTCACAAACTCAAACATATCTATATGAATATGTCAGCTCTATCACTGATATTGAGCAGTTTTAGATAAGTACCACGCATATATAATATATAAATACTATAATATATATAACAAATTGCCTATATATATATATATATATATATATATATATATATATATATATATATAAGTTCGTGTACACTTTAAAAATCTTTTATAATTTTATTTGTATTTGTGATAAAATAATATGTAAAAATTGTATAAATCAACAAGTGGGGAGCCTTGTCACTTTGCTCTGCTTGTTAAACAGTTTCCAAATCAGGAATCTCCTAACAGATGGATCGGAAGGGGTGGACCATTTTATTGAACTCCACGTTCATCAGATTTGACTCTATTAAATTGTTTCTTATGGGGGCATGTGAAAACAATTGTGTATGCAACTAAACCTAGTTCATTAGAAAATTTGAAAGCTAAAATACTAATACGATTTCAGGCATTACTGTAAATCAGTTAAATGCAAAATCGTATCACCCTTTGTATTGCTAATGATGGAGGACACGGGGAAACTTAAATAAGATTTCAATAAATTCTTGAAAAATAGATTTACTTCTTTCTAATACTTTTAAGAAATCATTTCTATCGCAAATACAAATAAAGTTAGAATTTTTTAAATATTGCATACGAATTTTATGGACACCCTGTATATGTTGCCGTCATTTCATACAGCATGTCGATATTAATATTTTCCTATCAATTTTTACGCTACCAGCCTTCTCGAAATAATAATAATAATAATAATAATAATAATAATAATAATAATAATAAGAAGAAGAAGAAGAAGAAGAAGAAGAAGAACAAGAACAAGAACAAGAACAAGAAGTAGAAGAAGAAAAAAAATTATACCACTAGAAAAAGTTTTGAATTTTTTTATTCCATCTCCCAGAAGAATTTTCTTCTCTGCCATATGCACTCAAGACGTGACCGATCATGCTCTTCGATCATTTACAACTCTTAGCGAATTTGGCTTGTTTGCTATCCCTCCAAAGCCGTTCTACCATATATTTACACGAACAGTTATGTGCTGTATTCCTTTATCCTTCTTGCATTTAGTATATCCTGTTTATATATATATATATATATATATATATATATATATATATATATATATATATATATATATATATATATAAACCTATTGCTTCTTTATGTGTTCTAGAAATGTCAACTCTTTTTCTCCTGTAAGTATAAGAGCTCATTTTTTCCATTTTATCTAAATCTTGGACATTACTAAAATTTTCGGTCCATGTTATTCTCAGCATATTTCAGTGGAACAACGTTTTTGTTAATCCAAGTTTTCATCTGTGAAGAGGCTACCCAGCATTTACTCCCGAATAAGTGGTCTAACATTACATATTAATTCAATTCTCTTTTACTCGACGCTAGTGAAATTCTCCTGCTTTTTTATTTGCCTAGGTAATTCGAGATGTGTTCTAAAATTACAGAGTGTACTAAAACTACATATATAAGATGAAACAATCATTTATAATTATTATCATTATAAAATAATAATATGATAATACTAATAAGACGATGATGATACTACTACATCTACGACTAATACTACTACTACTAATAATAATAATAATAATAATAACTAATTATAGAAAATTAGATTTTGTCAGTCTCATGGCTTTGTAGTTTTCCATTTAACTAATATGAAAAAAATTCTTGAACATAATGGTATTTTTTTAATAAAATTAAATCCATAACTGGTTTTCAATATTTCAATTTACGACTATCCTAGAAATTAAAAAACGAAATATATTTATCAGAAGTGTCACTTCATGATTTGGGCAATTATATAACTCCACAACGTACAGTTTTTATTTTAAATAAATTAATAAGATTTTACCATCCCTCTTCGTCTTTGGTTATTTACATATGCACATAAACTCGTTAAGTACCATACTACTTATTCGTCTTGCATCTTGCCTTCATTATGTACTGGGAGTATTTATTCTCCGAGTATTGGCTTTCATAAGTTTCATCTATCTTGTTCTGACTGCATGCATATATTTCCTTGCAGTTCCTAATCTGCTTTAGATTTAAGTATTTGTTCATATTTTCAGTCAATGCCGTTCTCAGAATGCATATATATGTAGAAGCATATATTTGTCGCCTCACGTTCTTTCAATATGTTATAGCATATCAAAATTATTTAAATATCCATTGTTTTAGTGGAAGGCGTTAGTTTACTACTTGCAATACATAGCTCGGGTCTATATTAGCTAATGTAATCCTGATATAATGTTTTCTCATTATTGAGTTCGTGAAACATGCAATATTCCTGATTGTTGCAGATGTAATGTTACGTTGACCACCAAAAATATGATTGACAAAAATATATTTTGTTGATATTGGGGAAGAACACAACATCAAAAACAGAAACAGAGGCCATAGCCGACAAAGATATGATTGTCATCAAAGGCAGAAAACACATGCGCACAGCAAAGGCTTGAATTGCAACAGCCGACAAACATATGACTGACATCAAAGGCAGAAAGCACAGGCGACAACTGGCTTGAAAGTTATTAGCCTGCGAAAGTGTTTGACACATGTATCAGGCCATAGATGACATCAGTTAAGCAACAATCCGATAAAGCAAAATTACGTAGAAATTTTGGGCTACATAACTCTGGGTTTTTTGGCCGAAATAACAGAGGGCAGAGAAGAACAGAAGAGAACACAGAGAGGAAGATATATATATATATATATATATATATATATATATATAGAGAGAGAGAGAGAGAGAGAGAGAGAATACCTAAAGAGTTTTTGCATATGCGATATTTCTCTGGCAATCCTCTTACTCAAGACAACAGTCACTGACGAAGAATAAAAATATCAGTTTATATTTCTATATATACGTGTACTTGCTTCTCTTTGCCAATCAAGATAATCGTTGTTCGTCGAGATCCAGAACCAGGATGTTATGCAAAACATTTATACAATTTATTTCGGAACTCATCTCTCATTAAATCTGAAACGCTTCTGTTCAGCTTCTATCGGTCAGTTAAATGCCATACGTTATACACGCTTTGGTGATCATGTCTCGAAAGAGACATGACTGACGGTGTAGAACATTATCCCGCAGTAGGTTGCCATTAGTTTCTGCTGTAGATTGGTTGCCAACCAAGGCTATAGAACCCCATCTTTCCTTTTATTTAACCCATAGCTGGAGAGAAGTGACGGATTAATACTTTTCCCAAAGGGAATTAGCGTGAAAGCGAATGCACGGAATTCAACTGAAATTCGAACTCGGTTCCCTGATTTTTCGATCCAAGCCGATATCCACTGCACCACAACACACATTCCACATCTACTTCTATAATCTCTAAAGGTTATAAAATAAGTAAATTTAGAGGAGGTTTAACTTGATTTTTTATTTTAAAGAAAATAGATTAAGATGCGAAACATTTTCATTATATAATTGCGGTTTCTAGTTTCAAGAAATATATGTTAAACAAACTAAATTAAACTGATTTAATTGATGTTTAATTTTTCTAATGTTTTCAGCAGAAAATATTTCAGGATAAAACAACTGAGTAAGTACTTTAGTATTCATCGACGAACAAATATTATACCTGATACTTTGTTGCGCATGCCCAAGCTTTTATGAAAGTCTTATTTTAATTAGGAATGGAGTTCATTTATTTCAAACAATATTCTTTCTCAAATTGGTTCCAGATATCCCTAAGGTTGGTTATTATATCTTATTTCATGCAAAGGCTACAGGACTTTATAGGCCTTTCCTGAAGATTTTATTTCGTTTGCACTGTGACATGATCCCGTGTCGTTCTGAAACTTTACTTTCTCAATACCAAACTCATTTTCTCTCGATAGAACGAGAATAATAACAAGGATTTCAATGTACATTGGAACATTAAATACAGAGGTAATGTTTGACTTCTCTCCTGGTCATTTACATGCGCTGCAATATTATATCATTTATGTTATGGGAAATATCACTGTTTTTTTCTGGCCATCATCTTTATACATTTAATCTCGACAACGCCATATAAAAGATGTGCTATTGATATGCCTTACCATCTTATACATTGCCTGGTTTAAAGTGAGGCCCTAAATATCATAGCTTATTGCTTAGTATATGAGAAAGAGAATTTTTTTTCTATTTCAAATAGTCTTGTCAATGAAACAATGCATATCCCTGAATATATCAATGTGCATTGTGGTACAATCGATATCGACTTGGAACGAGAAAATCGAGGAGCTGAGTTCGAATTCTATTTAAATTCCTTGCATTCCCTTGCGCACAAATACCCTTGGGAAAGGTATTAATCCATCTGTTCCCTCTAGTTATGGGTTTAAATAATGACAGAAAACAATGGCAACCTACTATGGCATAATCTTTTGCCCAGTCAGCCATGTCTCTTTCGAAAGATAATCGTTTAAAGCGTGTATCACGTATGTCACTTAACTGACTGTAACTGGGATGCTTCAACTGTGAAATCTCTTGGAATTAGATTTTGCAAATATATTTGACTGGCCAGGAGTGACCAAGATTCTAGGTTTCATCTGATTTAATCTCAAATGATTTAATCACCATCAGCCGACAACCAGTGTTAATATGATTACAATGATATGTAGCATTTTAAATAGTAAAAGAATGTAATTGGCATGGAATATGATTGCGTATTCAGGATATGTCACATGTGTTATTGCTATGGTGACTTACCCATATGACACGTGAACTCTCCCAAACTATATATAAGCAGCAGATCTGCTTTGTAGAGAGCAGAGAATGAAAGCGGAATCTATTCCAGAAGATCACTCTGACAGCTGGACTCACAGTTAGGATAATAAACTCTGATTGGTATATGTTTGTACTAATGTCTTTTTTAAATATATTTTTAACTCTATTTCGTCTTTGTTCTTTATTTCTGGCCCCAAAACTGCCACAGAAATTAGCGACGAGGATTCTTACGGACCAGAACAATTTAACGAGGAGGACTCTTAAAGGACCATTGAGGACCTCAAAAGATTGCGTGGAAATTGTCAATATTAGTTCACCCTTGTACGAACAGAATTCTATTTTCATTACACATTGTTTTATTCAACAATACTTGATAATCCAGAAAAGGAAACTGAACGAAAAGTAAAAGTGTAACTAACTTACACTGAACTTGAACGAGACCCACCAAACTATGATAATTCGCGTTTTTTGAGAGAAAAAAATACTCGTGATTCTCTCAGTGAGTAAGAAACTAAGGTTATTCACTTTCAATTAATTGTTATTTCGTTAATGAATGAATAAGAAACTAAAGTTTTTTTGTTATTCACAGAAAAGAAAAGGTTCATTTGAATTTAACTTGTATTCGGGTAATCCTAAAAAAAAAAGACACTGATAAACATGGACGAATTTAAATCGACTATGCTTGAAATTCTTAAGTTTCAAATTGAAGATCGAAACGAACGGGAACTTAAATGGCAAAAAAAACAACCTGAAATCTAAAAACAATCTGCGAAAGCACGATTTAAGATGCTAAACCAAACTGAGGAAGAAAAACTTGAAATGCTAAAGCAAATTAAAAAAGAATGGCTTGAATTTCAAAAACAAATTGAATTCAGACATTAGAAAGCTGAGAAAATTCTACTTCACACTCAAGATCAAAAAACTTGCTTAATCTGGCACATTAGTAAAACAGCATAAGGAACGTGTTTGTAAAGTCTTCTCAAGAAATTAGGAAAACGGGTTCAAATTGAAAGAATCAAAATACGACTTCTATATGGAGAAAATGAAATACTTGTGATACATTATCGATAAAAGAGAGTATAATACCAGATTCATAACAGGCTACAGCAATCAGGGACATGTCAACTTCCGAAAATGTGTTTACCTTGCAAAGTTTATTAGCATTGGCAAATTATTTCAAGGATTTTATGCCGAATATGCACAACGTACGTGCTCTGCTCAACGAACTTTTGAAAAAAGACTAGAACTTGGAGTTGGCATCTGAATGCCAAGAACCATTCAAAAAATAAAGAAAGTCTAAACGTTGAACTTGTTTCTCACCCACAATAACCCAGACTTGGACATTATAGTTGCCTGCGACGCCAGCTTGCATCGCATTGGTGCTTGTATTTCCACAAGATGCCAGATGAATCTCACAAACCAATAGCTCATACGTCAAAAACGCTTCTTCCTATAGAAAAAATATTCGTAAATTGAGAAGTTGCTAGGGATTATTTTCGCACTAACGAAGTTTCACTGGTAAATTCATGGTAGACACTTTACTTTGCAGAAGGACCATAAACCGTTACTAACAATCTTCGGTTTAAAAAAACGATCTATATATATAATCTAGACTCCGGAGATAAAGAACAATTCTTTAAATTATGACTTCATACTGTCTAAAACAAGCCCTGTCATGCCGACGTACTGTCCAAATCGATCCTGAAACACAAAGAAACTCTTGAAGCTACTGTGATTACTCCTCCCCGAACAGAAGGAGTATGTAAAACTACATTATGCAACGAAGTGATTGAACTCCTTGTAACTCTTGACCAAATCAAACAAGAAGCTCTAAAGGAGGAGTTAACCAGGCAAACCAAAATCAAATTTCTTGAAAAGGACAGACTTCAGATATTTTTCTTTATTCGACAACATACTGTTATATAGTGAACGAGTCGGCATTTCCACAACACTACAAAAAAGAATTCTGGACATTTTCTATGCGGGTCATCCAGTGATTACAAGAATGAAAAGCCTTATGTGCAGTTATGTATATTAGCCGAACATGGATAAGGATATCAAAAATATAATAAAACCATGTAAAGCTGTGCCTTGGCACCAAAGGCACCTCCAATCAAATATAGATCTTGTTCTAAAACAGACCGACAATAGTCTCGAATTCATGTAGATTTTGCAGGTCCGCTAGACGGATTCTACTACCTTATAGTAGTAGATAGCTTTTCTAAGTGACATGAAGCTTATAGGCGGTAATCACGCCCCAGTTTCCAAACTAACATCGAGTAAATGACCTTTGACCAACACCATGCGTGCCTCTGCTCGAGTTTATTGTTACACATGTAACCTCATTTAATTTAATTTAATTTCAAACATACTATGTTTGAACACAGAAAAAAATGGTCATTATTTGCCGTACATATCATTCATAGTCTGACCTAGAAATGTTCAATAGAAAATGAAGAAAATTACCCTGATTCCAACGTTAATCCGCATGCAATTTACTTGTGGAGGATATTAATTTAGTCTAAAAAAATGGACCCGTGACTCGTACTTCCTTAGTTTGTACAATGCTTTCCATTCCCTGAACTACTTCCTCTGGATTCGAAACCAAGCATATCTGATTTGTTGACATCTCTCTGTTTAACGCAGAGACATTTTTGAGTGTCGAACACCCGTTGACCCCGGAGTACTATTCACAACGGATAACTCAATTTCCTTTTCCGAAGCACTGTTGCTTCTTTTACACTTAAAAATCCGCTTCCTGGCTATTATTCCCAGGATTATTATTACGCCGACCACGCCAGCAATGACTCCTATCGTCAACTTCTTCGGGAGTTGTTCATATCCTTCACTAAATCTTTCCATATCTACCTGTTCCAAGGTATTTACTAGTTTTCAGAAATTAATATATCTTCAAAAGATATTTCCCAAGTCACATAAATGAAAATTCACAGAGGATGTTGAATTGATGGGAACCTGCACAAAAGCATAAAAGTGAAGTACTTTTACGTAAATAAAAATAAGTTTTAGATTTTAATTTAATTTTCCCAAATCTCCCCAAATAATCCGATTCCACCATATTGATAACAAAATATCTTTTCAATATCTGACTCATATCGCGAAACACTGAGACGCGGGTGAATGTTTTAAGAATATACATAATCGGTGTATTCGCAAAGAAATAACCAAACAATGCAGTTGTTTTCAAGCAACGATGTTGAGATATATTTATAATTGGCGATTTTGTTGGCTGTTGTTAACTGCATAATTAAAATTACACCTTAAAACTCTCGATAACATTTAAGTCATTTCTATGCTGTAGAAATGTCACGCAAAACACAAACATTTTTAAATTTTGACAATATCTGTGTAAAGATTACAAATTGACGTTTACGAACAAATTCTGTTGACGAGATCAAAATTAAAGAACCCTTTCGTTTCTCTGATTTTCCTATTGTGGTAGCATTCAGCTACATTTATAATTTGTTAATGTTTACCAATTTTGATTTAGTTCATGCAATACAAGGCCAAATGGAGAAAATGGAGAGGGTCATTTTACGCTAATACTCCAATTGGGGAAAGTTTGTGTAGGTAGAACATCGATTGTTTTTTTTTTTTTGTTTTTTTTTTTAATTCGGCTCGAGTACTGGTCAGAAAAACTCAACTATTTCAACCATACAACTGACCTTCATAATCACATTGAGAATAGTTGTTCGTCAATATTTCTATCGGGTTGTCTGGAAAGTTCATGCCGCTTTTTAAGTAAAATTAAGACACAAAACAAAATTATTTCATTAAATATTTATTCTACGAAATATTAACTATTTTCTTGCACAAACCAAAGAAAACATTGTTATCAACAAGTTAATCCAATTATCCACTTAAACTCACTTCACATATATGGTAAAATATTAACAACAAAAATAAATCATTAACTCAGATGTTTTGTACTTACAGATAGGTAAATATCTCAACTTCTATCCTCCCGTCAACTTTAACACCCTCGTCAACTTTAACACCCCACTCAATTTTAACACCCCCTTCAACCCCAAACCTAATGTTTTCTCCCTAGGCGTACCACTCTCTGCCTGCGCCCCCTCCGTTCTACCGAACAATCCATATTTCTCATTTCTACGGTCAGATCGGCAAAAGTATGCATTTTTTTTTTAAACGAGACCTACTACAAACACGAGCAGAGAACACACACACTATCACATCAAAGAGTCACTTACCTTTCGTTGATGGCTATGGTCTATATTCGTCCGCTGCCTCTATTTTCGTCTTCTTTCTATCTGGTGGCAGTAATTCTGTTGCCGTGGTAACTAGCTCGTAACAATCTGTTTTGTTGTTTCAAAACAGCAAGTCACTTAAGCACCAAATGACCAGTCTGTTATGCCTAGAAATGCTGGTTCCAGTTACATCGACAATTAACTGCGTATATATAAAAATATAAGTTATATTTTTATTAATGACGATGGACCGTGTAGAATAGAGACAGGAGTGAGAGAGAGAGCGCTTCTAATGGGTTGACGCATGCGTACCCCGCAATAGCAGCATGCTATTGGGGGCAGCTGTGAACTGCCTTCCTTCGTGTTCTGTAGTTCTGCTGCTACTTCTGCTCTCACTTCTTCTGACTCTCACTTTTTCGCGGTCTTTATATATCTTCCAAAACCAGGACTTGTTTCTTCCGGCTTTGCCTTGATCACGCGACGCCCACGCGACGCCTACGTAATTCTCAGAGTCACCTGTCTGTTTGCCTCTGAGTTATTTCCGCATCTGCCGGAAATAGGGTCAAAGTGACATCCGTTACTTTTCACCGACCGGAAACAACACGGCTTGTATCAGCCTTTCTTGGGTGGGCCAGACCGTTATATTACACCTATTTGACACATGAATGTTCCCAATCTATATATATGCAGCAGTTCTGCTTTGTAGAGAGCAAAGAGAGAGAGCGGAATTTATTCAAGCAAACAACTCTGACATCCGGACTAACAGTCACGCTAATAATCATTCATTAGTATATGTTTGTATTACTGTCTTCGTTAAATATGATTGTTAACTCAATTCCGACTTTGTGTCTTTATTTCTGTTCCCAACAAAGCCACAACAACTATATACAACCTTATACAGTATATTCATATTTTACCTCCGATCCTGGCTACTTGCAATCATTTTCTTCTAGGTCTTTGGAGACTTACGATAGTCAAACCAGCCATTTTTATCATACAATACTTCATAATTCATTTCTCAAGTAAAGATATTTGACGCCTTTATGTAATAAAGCAACTAGAATATATTTATATAAAATTCATAAAAGAAGTATTGCCAGTAAAGTTTTCTACAAACCCTGAAATGTTATGTTTTTCTTTTGAAATTTCAAGTAAATATAGGCGTAAATATAGAAGTTTACATAATAAAATTAATATTTATTCATCACTTTACACTTTGAACGGAAATAAATATTAAATTTGTTAAAATACAAGTGGCCGACAGTCGCAAATACCATAAATCAAAAGAATAGTTTGTAAGTGTTGACCGTTTCCGCCATAGTTTATGGATACAGAGTAGAGCGCAGCAAGTAATCCGTTCAATGAAACAACGTCAAAGATGATCTCACCCGAATCAGACACTCTACTGAACCGGATTAAACCGGCAATACTCGGAAAAATATGGCCGCCTTTTATACACGTCGCATTAAATATTTTGATCTTCCTGATTGGTTAAACCTTCTATTGCTGAACTATAAAATGGATTAGCCCATGGCTGTATCCCTAGTATATATGTATCCAAAAAGTCCAACAGTGATATAATCAATACTCATCTGGCATCTGGCTTTGAAATCATTTTCTCACTGTCGCATCAGAACTTTCTGTCATTTCTACAATTATTTATCGTGGCAATACATCAAATAATTTGTTTTTTTTTAGCATGTCGACTGCATGAACTTAAACGTGCTACAAATTTTGATCATTTTTTTGTTGAACTAGCTAGTTGCAATCTTCACTTTTATTCTAATACGCTTGTTTATCGTCTGTGTGCACCCATTACAGTTTCTTGATTCCTGGTCATCTACAATTTTCAAAGGTGTAAATGCAACGTCAAACGCCATATTGTCTCTTCCTGAACTCTGTTTTTTTCTATTGTGTTTTCTAGACTTCTCTTCACTAATGTATTCTCATTCCTTTTTACTCCCTGTAACCCCTCTGGATCCTCGTGGGGTAATCACTTTTCTTGAGAAGAAATGATTAACAATAAGAACGTGACGTTGTTCAAATGCAGAATACGTTCCTCTTGTTTACATGGCATGGTGTCTCCTAGCTATAAAGTTCCCTACTGGTAGAATTGTAGCCCCTTTGAGCGTTGACCATTGAAATAGCAATAGATTAAAAATAACCTAGATGATGTGATATTTTAGTGAGCTATACAATTATCCATTGATGATCTATAATACGCCGTATATTTTAGACGGTAGGTAATGTGTTTAACTAGCTAGTTGCAAATTTTACTTTTATTCTAATAGTTTTGTTTATCGTCTGTGTTACAGACATTACAATACAGTTTCTTGCTTCCTAGTCATCTACAATTTTCAAAAGTGTAAATGTAACGTCAAACGTCATATTGTCTCTTCCCGAACTTTGTTTATTTTTTTTATTTTGTTTTCCAGACTTATCCTCACTAATGTCTTTCTATTCTTTTTTACTCCCTGTAACCCCTTTGAACCTCGTGGGGTCATAGCTTTTCTTGGGAAGAAATGATTAAAAATAAGAACGTGACATTGTTTAAATGCAGAATACGTTCAAGTATTTTACTATTGTTCAACAAATACAAAATTGAACAGCCACTCATTGTAGTGGGTTAATGAGTGAGTTCATTGTAAGGCCTTAACCGGAGGAAAGGAAGAAGTCCATCTTATGGAGATATGTATTGTAGGTTGACTTTAGAATTGAAGAGTGATCGGGTAATCATTTTCTCGGGAGACTCACCCACAATGTATCATTTCCTAGGAAGAATCTTTCAAAATGGATGATAAGATGATTTTGCCACATACCTAGCAATGAAATATGGATCAAATGTGGATCAGCCGATCTTTTGTACATGACATGGTGTGTCGTAGCCATAAAGTTCGCTATTGGTGGAATTGTAGCCCGTTTGAGCATTGACCATTGAAATAACAATAGATTAAAAATAGGCTAGATGATGTTATGTTATACTGAGCCATACAATTGTCATTCATAATCTGTAATACGCGGCATGTTTTGGACGGTAGATAATAATGTGTTAAATTAAGAAACCTTAAATGAAAACTGGAATTTGTATTTTTCTAATTAATACTAGATACTGCGGTAGTATTTTCCGAACTAAGTGTATTTACAGTAAATGCAACTGCTGTTCTAATCGTTTGGGTACAAATTTAAAACTAAGAATTTAACAGAAATAATATAACTTAAGAAGTTACATATAATGTCAAAGAGGCTGCCATGATTATACAATCGCCAATTTGTCAATTGGTAAAACTATTCTTCTTTATGTGCCGTGTTCTTTCAGGACATAGGCGATCATGCATTTCTACTTGCCCTATCGCTTATCGCTCTTAATATTTTCATTCTTGTTGTCTCCTCCCAAACCCATCCACCTGCTCAGGTCTATCACGTAGTTCTCGATATCTCCCCACAAACTCTTCAGCCTGCTCAAATATATCAAGTAGCTTTCAATGTCAATGTAAACGATTATTTATAAGAAAAAGAATCGTTTATTTGATTCGAAAGATTCTTACGCAATTTACATGACATATTTTATTAATATAAATTCATAACTTCCTTGAAGCCAGTTTAGATCCAAACATAACTGATTGGCTGCAGAGAACATACTTGTAGCAGCACAAGCGGCTGACTGGTGCTTTTACCTCACTATAATTTTAAAGAACTAACACTTTTTCCTTCAGCAAAAATTGCTCTTCTACAGCTAGTCATGTAAGTAGGATCATTTTATTGTGCCAAGAAGAAAAGTTAGACAGTATGTGGCTTCTAAAACAAAACCAAAAAAAAAAAAAGAAAAAAGAAAATACTGAATAAAAGATCAAAATTAATGTCCAGATGTAATTCTGCATATAGAGACATATTAATATCATACAAACCTGAATAAATCTGTTTTACGATCCTTATGTAACTCCTCCCTAAATTTGAAAATTTTTGGTTGTTTAAAACTTCTAGTCGCGCGTTCGTAAAAATCCCTGTTTGTACGTTTAAAAATAGTTGGAAAATCAGTTATAAATTGCCTGAAGATACCGAAATTGAAATGTAGGTTTCGTAAATAAATAATTTCCAAATGAAATTTTTATAAAAAGTCTACAATTGCATTGAGTAATTTCAATACACCTAAGTACCAGTCTAATTTAATTATGACCCAAAACTATATATCGTCTAATAAGCTTAATAGCATTATCGTTGAAAGAAAGAAACTCACAATATTGATACATGTTTTTATTTAATCCGTTCTGAGCTTTACGTAATTTACATAAATAAATCGACAAAACTTGTCTATATCATTTAATGAAAAATGTATCAATGAAAGAATTCTGCCCAAATACACAATACATATATATATATATATATATATAAACGTAATTATAAATGGAATTTGTCTGTGTGGGTGTATGTGTGTTGTGTGTGTGTCCGTTACTTATACACTCCAAAACGGCTGAACCGATTTTCTTTAAAATTTACACGGTTGTACTATAAGCGTCTGCAATTGTTCTTAGGATTTGTGTCGAGGTACCACCGATAAATATCGAAAACTGGTTTTCGAAAGCATCAGGTTATAGAAGGAGTGGTTTATTTTAATCAAATTTGATACACTCATAGACAAAAACATAAGAAACGATCTTCAGAAGGTTAAAGGTTGCAGTTCTTACAATAGTACATAAAATCGATAATATATATATATATATATATATATATATATATATATATATATATATATATAAGGCAAGATGTTTGTGTGTGTGTGCCTGCTTATCTGTCTGTATGTCCTTTATAAAAATCCACAATTTTTATCCGATTCTCACCAAACTTCAAAATTTGACATACATACTTTTATTTTTCTTTCAGTCTACGGTTTCGCTTTAATAGGAAACAACTATTGCTTTTTAGTCTTTCGTGCCAACATCCAAAGAGTCTGAGCACCAGGACCATGGATTAGTTTTAAAGCTTTCATTACACCCGATCAACACCGGGTTATACTGCTAGTATATATATTTTATATATAACTGAAGTCTTTTTATCTTTCCATCATTTTTGTTAGTAGGTAACACACAATGTAATAATAGAAGATCTCCCAGCATTAATGAAATGTTGGAAGAGCCAGGTTGCACATTTACTGTGGATGACCTGGAAATTAAGACACATTCTATATATCTTTGTCGTAGTGTTTTGTTTTCTTCTTTGATCTGATTACCTTTTCTTATTGTGGGCATTCTCTTTATGGAGGGCAATCAACGCATATGCGGTATTATTTTGTAAAATGTGCTTTTTGTATTCATATAATATTTCAATTAGATTCCTTAAGGTTTCTGCTATGTATTTTTGCGATTATTATAGCAGGCGTTGGATTTACTTGCTCTTTTAGTTTTTAGCTTATCACTTTGAAAATTATTGTTTTGTATGTAGCACTAACAAATTTTATGTGGAGTTTAGATAGATTCTTTGCAATTATAAGTGTAATAAAGTCAAAGTATAATCACTGCTTCAATATAAACCACAATTTTGACATAAAATTGATTTTCTGATCAAAGGAGAAAACAATCCACTTCGAATTAAATACCTAGCGAGTGCCTTGATCGCAAGGTCATCTACAGTAAATTTGCTTCAGGTGAATGAAAAGGTTAATGTTAAACTGTGAGCTGGGAAGGCCACAAAAGACCTAATCCTAACATGAGGTATAACCCGGAAGAGAGAGAGAGAGAGAGAGAGAGAGAGAGAGAGAGAGAGAGAGAGAGAGAGAGAGAGAGAGAGAGAGAGATGTGAAGTGAAAGAAGCCGTCTCTGTTTCTTCTGTCTTACGAATTTGGACGATGAACCAAGAGTTTAATGTTTTTGAACTATGGTGGTAGTGGGGTGAAACAATCGAGAAATTATTTTGTCTCACCCTTAAAAATTAAAGTTGGAGTTAAGAGGAGGAGGAGCGATCCCTGTGACTACTCCCAAGAAAGGTGGATAATTCTTCAAATTCGGAAAGTTTATGACGGAATGCACAATTAAGAGAACAGAAAATCCTATACGTAAATATGCGAAAATTAGGGAACCATTGAATTACCAAAACCAATCAGTTCCACGCCGGTTTGGCTCAAGAATGCTTAGAGGCAAACAGCTTTGGAAATTAAGACACTTTCGGGTCGAATTCCTGTATTGGTGTCCTGCTCTTCACGTCATTCGTCACCAAATCTCTTGACCCTAAACTCTTAAGCCAACTCCAGAATTGTCGACAAGGCGTAGTGCCTCTATAGAGATTGAGGATTTATTTTGTTGAATCAAAAACCACATAAATCAGTTGAAAATTGACAGAACGATTTTATTTCTTTTTGTGTTTGTGAAGATATGTTTTCCTTTAATAGAACTTCCATCATGACTCGATCCGGCGTATTTAATATTCAACTACTCTAAACACCAAAGACACAGCGTGGGCAGAGTAAGAATAGATCAAAGAGACCAACAAATAGCTTGGACAAGCAATCAATATTGACCATCGCAGGTTTAGCCCTGTGATTATCACGTCGTCCGAAGATTTTCATCATTGTGTGGAAAGCCTACAATGTAAGTAAAATTGATGGAAAGAAAATGAAAAAGACTAATAGAATTTTGACAGATATTTTTTTTAAATGCTAAATAAAACTAAAAATTTCAAAAAGATTCTAAGATCCCAATCACTCCACGTTCGTGCGCATGTAAAGTTGTACCAACATGACAAATTTAGTCGTCAGAAGAAGTACTGAAAAATGAAATAAACCGCAAGAAAACCTTTTCACTTTATCACACACACACACACACACACACACACACACACACACACACACACATACACACATGTATGTGTGTGTGTTTCTTTGCGTATGTATGTGTAAATATGCGTGTGTGTGTATATTTACGTATGTATAATGTTTAAAATATGTTTATTTATGAGAAGAGTGCTAAATGTTGGAGATAAATGCCTATACTTATAAATACTTTTGACATAAAAATAACCACAGAATGGTAAAAGTTTGTTTCATCATATATATATATATATATATATATATATATATATATATATATACACCCACCAAACCTTACGTGTGATAGCAAAGACATCATCTACTATCTCTTCTGCTCAATTTGCCCCAACAGTGGATATATCGGCGAATCCGGTAATAGCTTTAGATTTCGCTTCAATAATCACAAACTAAATATACGACAAAAAAATGTATACTCCCCAATTGCAGCACATTTTAATCAACCCGATCACACTTTAGAAAATTGCAAATGTTTACTAATAGACTCCAATTTTAGTTCTACATACACACGCAGAAAGAAAGAAAAATACTGGATTTTAAAATTAAACACACACAAGCTAGGGTTAAACAGGGACTTAGGTGTGTTGAATCTCTACAAATATTTCAATAGGTAAAAAGAATGTTCTTTCAGATATTCCAAGGAATTTTTTATCTAAAACAAACAGACTTTCTCCACGGAGGTGTCGCGTGTTGATTGGTTGACCGAAAATAAACAAACAGACGTGCCGCATGCTGATTGGTTTATCAACACCACGCGATATAAACAAAAAAATAGATATTCCAAGAGATTTTTTGTCTAAAACAAACAGACTCTCTCCACGGACGTGCCGCGTGTTGATTGGTTTACCGAAAATAAACAAACGGACGTGCCGCATGCTGATTGGTTTATCGACACCACGTGATGTAAACAAAAAAGTATTAGGACGCCATCGTAAAAATACGTTTCCAATTCTAATTTAAAAATCACTTGTTTCTGATGAAGGACCGAGGGCGGTCTGAAATATAAAACACTATAAAAATAAACAAATACTGTTTAAAAAAGTACGTTTTTAAATTCAAAACTTTTTATTAATATTCTTTCCTATACATATTAAGACAGTATACGTGGATGATCATCACTATATATATATATATATAGTCATCCGAAGACAGATCTATTTCGCTGTTTCACAGATTGCTTTTAGCCAAGACTAAAATCCGAGCGATTCTACCTCTGAGCTATTTACCATGTGACCACACACCAGAAGCTAACAGTGTTCTAATTCATTACTGAACGAACGATGCGTAGATGCTAGAGTAGCTACTGTTTTTTCTAAGTCTACCATTCTTCCAAAGTGCTCAATCAGTGTGTGAGAGTGTAGTCATCAGCAGACAGATCTGTTTCGCTGTATCACAGCTCATCAGTATGATTAGACATCCGATTGCTTTTAGCCAGGATTGGAACCCGACTGAAGTGACTTCAGTCGGCGATTATACTACTGAGCTATGGGCGATCGGTAGAAGGAGGCAGACTTTTAGCGGGTGGTATACCATGTGACCACACGCCAGTAGCTAAGAATGTTCTAATTCCTTACTGAATGAACGATTCGTAGACGCTAGAGAAGCTACTGTCTATTCAAAGTCTACCATTCTTCCACAGTAGTTGATCAGGGTATGAGAGCGTAAATATATATGTATACATATGCGTGCCTATCTTTTCACACATGTGTCTGTGTGTTTGCGTGTGTGTGTGTGTGTGTTGAGAGAGGGAGACAGCGAAAATATTACAAATATAGGAAAAATTATTTGAAAAAAAGCAGATTGCTATTTGAAATACGGAGTATGCATTGTTATTTTTCTTTATTTTATATTATAAAATCGTTCATGAGTAAAGTATAGAATTTAAAGATAAAATTCAAGACAGCACATGGCTCGTTTGCCTAAAGCTAATCAATCATTATAAGGAGAGACAACAAAGATGGATGACAGAGCCGTGAAATCTTGTCCATGGTAAATTGATCTGAAATAAACAGTAACAATAGAATGGCTTCTCAGGTCTTTGTTTCGCCAAATTTCCAAACGCCATTTCAGCTCTTGCTCTCTGCATTTCCAAGATCTTTAGTCAGTACGAATAAGGCAAGTGCAAATGTGATGAATCAATACATTCTCTTGTGGATATCTTTAATCAACTTTTCTACAGTTAACTCAATGCAATTACGATGTCATCAACGATACACGAATTAATCTTATGAATTAGTTTCCATTGGAATAAGGGAAGCTGGAAGTTCTGACGAATGTTTAAAGTTAATTTTCTTTTAAAGTATGTTACGTTCTTTTCGAGGGAAAGTCTGACACAAGAGGATCGCTGTAAGATTTATTGACGTTCCCTTGTGTATATATCGCATTATAGAGAGAGATGTAGACATTTCAACCAAGAGTACATAATGTGTGAAGGACTTACCATCGTTTTACAACGTAATACCGATTTAAAGTTGTAGACACTAGAGAAGATTTTGGCGATGGTTCAAAATTTAAAGTACCTTATTTCTGATTCTTTATCCCGCTCACTCTCTTTCTCTCTCGCTCGCTCGCCCACTCACTCACTTACTCAAAAACATATACCTTTTCGGGATAACAAGAGATGTTTTAAGCAACATTGAGCATGATCAGTAACTAGATGGGTAACCATTTGGGAATCTTCTTCTTTGTGCCCTGTCCCTTCAGGATGTAGGCGATCATGATTCTCCACGTCTCCCTATCCCTTGTGGCTCTTAGTATGTTTGAGCCGGTTGCTCCTGGCAAACCCCGTTCCGTCATCCACCTGATCAGACCCTGCAGATATGTTATCCGCTGCCTTCCTCTGTCTCTCCTTCCTTCTATCTGACCAGTCAGTATCAGGTTCTACAGGCTCTCCTTCCTCATTGCATGTCCCAGGAACTTCAGTTGTCTCTTCCTGATGCTCAGCATCAATTTTCCTTTTGTTGCCATTCTTTCCAACACCTCCTTGTTGCTTGCATGCTCAGTCCACGATATCCGTAGCATCCTTCTGTAGAACCACATTTCGGCCGCCTCCTGTTTTGTCCTCATTTTCGATGATATTGTCCAGCATTCACTGCCGTATTGAAGAACTGACATCACGTAGCAGTCTAGCACTCTTTTCTTCGTTTCTATTGAGATTTTCCTGTGTGTTAGTATTTTGCTCATCTTCTGGAATGCGTCCTTTGCCATGTCAATTCGCCTTCGGATGTCCGTGTCGCACTTTCCATCTTCTGTTAGAACACTTCCTAGGTACTTAAATTCTTGGACTTGTTTGATTCTGTTATCCCCCACCTGTATTTGGCATTTTGGGTTGTATCTTTTGCTGATGACCATGCACTCAGTTTTCTTAAAGTTTATTTGTAGTCCCTTCTTGTCACTTTCCACTGCTACTTTCTGTATGAGGTCTTGTAGTTTCCTTTCCGTGTCCGCAATCAGCACTGTATCGTCCGCATAACTTCTGTTGTTCAGGTTGTGGCCTCCAATAACAAATCCTGGCGTGTCATCTAGGGTCCTCGAAATATTCTCGCTGTATAGGTTGAACAAATCTGGTGAAAAGACACATCCTTGTCTGACGCCTTTTTCTATCTTTCTGTATCTACTGTGTATTACCTATCCGTATGCAGGCCGTTTGCTGCCAGTAGAGATTCTTGATTATTCTTATGTATTTCCCGAAAATGTCAAGGCTGCCTAGCATCTCCATCAATTCTTTGTGTCGTATTTTGTCGTATGCTTTCGCGTAGTCAATGGAGCATACGTACAATCTTTCTTCATTTGTAATGCCCTTTCAGAGAGCATCCTAATCATGAATATGGCGTTTCTTGCCTACCACGGCTTAAGAGAGGCCCATTCACCCTCATTTAGAGAAGGATATCCCGCGCCAGTTTCCCAACTTGGTATTTTTTCTTCCCCGACATCTACAATCTCCAGGAGTTTAAATGTAAGGTCAATAGACATCTCCTAACACACTAACTTGCTCACATTCTTTCAAACACCCTTCCCATCTGCCCAATCCTCATCCTCGGTATCCTTACCCATCTATCAACTTCTGACATTTCCTATATCTAACCACTCTTTCTATTTACCTTCCCCTATGTAGCCCCAAGCGCAATAGTGGCAGTGGAATGCCTTGCTTGGGGTGAAATGATTAAATGATAAAAAAAAAAATATTTTTTTTTATAATAAAGCGTTCGAAAAGCGGCCGAAACCTCTTGTAAATGGCAACAAACATGAGAACAAAAGTTCGAATAATGTATATAATGCATGCATATTGTTAATATATATATACTGTATTCATCATCATTAAAATAAAACAGATTCGTAGTATACATTTGCTGAATAGTGTTTCGTGTTAGACGTTCATTACTCTTTGTTAGACTAATGCATTAATGCAGCAATGATGGTCGGTTGAAATGACTAGACAGTTGGTTGTGATGGTTTAATTCACTGCCAAACAAGGCATGCGCTTCTGCTTAAACGCCTGTAATTCAAACTTTAACATTAATCAATGGGTGTATTTCATTGCTAGGGATGTAGTTATTTAATAATTCTAAAATTAACGCAAAAATATGAACTTGCATCTTGAAATATCAAAGAAAAAATTTGGAAAGACATATTGACACTCGCACGATATATTGAAATCAGGTGGGGAATGAAAACAAGCCCCAAAACGTGGGGTATGGAGAAATGGATCGCAGGACAAGAAATGACAGGGAGAAGAAAAATCAAAAATGCTAACATTTTTAGTTGTAGATTAAAGTTGTGGATAGCCATGATCGTCCACGCTGTCAATGGCCACATAGCAGAAGACACCAAATAGAGAAAATCACTTTCTGGTTCATCATTCTCCCACTGTTCATCAGCAGGATTTGGAATAAAAATAAAGCAAATAAAAAGCTGGAAGTGTGTAGAAGGCCATAATTGGCCATTTGCATTCTGAATCATGGGGAGACTGACAAATCAGCAGTCGAAATTGGAAATGATTGGCGACAGCCTGCCTGAAGGTATCCGTCTTCATTTCAACTAAGAGAGCATTAAGTTGACAGTTCAATTGATGAAAGAATCAGGATTTTAGAAAAGTCAAAGTTTTGGGGCGCTAAATTCCATTCTGTTCCCAAATAAGTTGAATTAATCATTGGTAAAAACAGAAAAAAAAAACAATATAACAAAACTACTTGGCTCATGATTCTAAATAACAAAAATGTAAAGCCTTGTTTTATAGAAGAAGTTTGTATAACTAAAGTTTTTGTTCACTGCAATGAGAACTGCTAAATTCTGACCTACTTAAATGCTTATGTTGCATACCACAAGCGCAATTTGTACATGTACACACAAACGGACACAAAACATAGACGTACAGCAGTATATACGGGCCCCTCGGCGTGGTGTGATGGTTAGCAAGTTGGTCTCGCTGGAATCATTATAACTGAGTAGTGAGTTCGATTCTCACTGGGTACCCCTTAATTTTGGCGGTGTGTTACGTTTAAGCTACGCTTAGAAAATCACCTTCCTCCAGGTTTGGGGGTTGGGGAAGAGTTGTTAGCCCTGCCCCCAATCCCCAAACCTGGAGGAATATGATTTAAAAAAACAGTTTGTTACGGAAACAGCAAAAACGCTGCCCTACACACCATTAGGTGTAAGGAAAAGTTCATTTTTTTAAAAGCATATACGCATACACATTAGAAAATGCAAAAATACACATACACATTTACAAACACACACACAAACGCACACACACACACACACACAAAGAGAAATATTTACACAAAAATCAAAACCATACACTTTAACACTTTCGCCTCTCCTCCAGGGCTGCGCACACTCTGTTCCTTCAACAGACTCCGCAAGTCCTCGGACAGTCTGTGTTCTCGGCCTATCTTGGACCCTGCCATTCCCTGTTCCTCCCCGTGGTTAGACATTTAAACAATGCAACCAGCAACCAATGAGAAACGAGAAAGAAATCGATCCACGAGAAATCGGCAAGCCACCACAATTACAGGGAGAACCAAAAAAGTGTCTTACCTGGAACTGGTTCTTTCGACGAAATCTGCCTTACATTCTTCCACTCGTTCATGGCAGCAACACAGGGTCTATGCTTGGTCGCAGCAACCAAATGTGACCCTTCTCTGCTCGCTAGCTGTAGACGTAGACGAACGCCGAATGACGAATATGATGCTAACGGTAGCTATCTGCACAGTAGCTGGTCCTCTATCTACGTCTATTTCAATAACAAACCTAGTGCCCACTCTGTGTTTTGATCTGAGAAAGTTAAGTTGTGCAAACACAGTGACCATATTTCTACTACAACCAGATCGGACACTTGTGTACACTTGAGATTAAATTAAAATAGTTACGAACACCAAAAAACAAAAAGAAAAAATTAAATAAATGAATAAGTTCGAAGACGCCTGGATGAGTTACGAAAGAAACTCTTTATAATAATAAAAAGTGATTAATTACAAAAGCAGATAATACAGTTGTCGAAATTCAAGGTTACAACGGAGAGAAGAGCTTTCAATCTTCAAATAAAAATAAGTCCTTTCTAAGTTCCCTTAAAAATATCAGAGCTTTCAATTTTTTTAAAAATAAACAGGCTCGCAATTCTCTAGATAAAAAAAAACACGTCTCTTTGGCCTTCATCAATCTTTACACAAGCAGCCAAATAACAGAAGGACGTGGCGGAGGCGATGTGGGATCGTTTTATCTCTCTTCCAAACTTTTTTTAAATTCCTTGCGAACTTTTCGTTAAGAATAATCAGAAATTTCAATTCTTCCAATAACTTAAAAACAAAAAGGTTCTTTCGGGATTCTTATCGGAGGCGCATTATTCGACATTAACTCTTTAAGTTAATCGACGGCAGGCTTTTCTGTGTTTCTTTACATCTTCAGCCATGAGTTCTGTGGTAGGGAAGCAGCCGTGGGTCGTGGCTCCCCAGTTGAGAACCTTTTCCACAGTTGTTACATTTCGACTTCAATTTCAACAACTACCAAGCCAACAACTGATTTTTCGCACTGTGTTCGGATTTTTATAGCTGTGCACAATTTTCTCGGGGGGATCTACGCGACTCAAAGCTTTTGACCAATGAGATTATTTTTCACCTACACGATTTGTGGAGAGCCATGGCTCGACGAATGAAATATCAAATGCTCACATGACGTAATGTCTTTCTGTCTTCTTTCTTTTGATTACATCATTCCCAAGTTTTCGATTTTCAAATCATTTTTCCCAGGAATACTTTTGCGGATTTAACCCTACCTGACATCATCAAGTAAATCCTGACATTCTGTTATGGCTACTTCCATATTACAATCTTCCAGTTGGCCCAAAGGAATTCGTTTCGTATATGAAAAAAAGAAAGAAAACTATATTTCTCTCTTTTTCCCAATTATCAGCCAATTTCTCTATTCCCCGGAATCAGTAAATAGTACTTACACACCATATGTAAAACATAATGCTAACCCTATCTACATACATCCTAAATCAAATTACCCACCATCTATTATTTTATGTATACCACTTTCAGCTTCACACAGAAAAAACAATAACTTCTCCACTGAAGAAATTTTCAATCTGCATAGTCTTTACTACAATAAATCCTTAAAAGACAGCGACTATAATGGCAAAGATAATAAATATCATGAACCAATTAATCTTAATAGCAAATATAATCGAAATATGAAAACAATTTGGTACACTTCATCATTTAACAAAATGGTTAGTACCAAGTTAGGCAATAAACTTCTTAATCTAGTTCAAAAACACTTTTCTACTAATAATGCCCTTGGCAAAAATTTTAATAAAAACACACAGAAACTTAGTTATAGCTGCTCAGATACTCTTGATATGATAATACATAACACAATAATGACTGAAGAAATTTTCAATCTGCATAGTCTTTACTACAATAAATCCTTAAAAGACAGCGACTATAATGGCAAAGATAATAAATATCATGAACCAATTAATCTTAATACCAAATATAATCGAAATATGAAAACAGTTTGGTACACTTCATCATTTAACAAAATGGTTAGTACCAAGTTAGGCAATAAACTTCTTAATCTAGTTCAAAAACACTTTTCTACTAATAATGCCCTTGGCAAAAATTTTAATAAAAACACACAGAAACTTAGTTATAGCTGCTCAGATACTCTTGATATGATAATACATAACACAATAATGACTGAAGAAATTTTCAATCTGCATAGTCTTTACTACAATAAATCCTTAAAAGACAGCGACTATAATGGCAAAGATAATAAATATCATGAACCAATTAATCTTAATACCAAATATAATCGAAATATGAAAACAATTTGGTACACTTCATCATTTAACAAAATGGTTAGTACCAAGTTAGGCAATAAACTTCTTAATCTAGTTCAAAAACACTTTTCTACTAATAATGCCCTTGGCAAAAATTTTAATAAAAACACACAGAAACTTAGTTATAGCTGCTCAGATACTCTTGATATGATAATACATAACACAATAATAAATTTTTATAACAACATTATGATATTACTTATAACCGACTTACCATAAACAATGATAATTACACAGGTTCCTGCAATTTTCATAAACCTAACGTATGTTCTTTTGAAAAATAAATGCCTAATAGCTTCCATAGTGTACCAAGCTACTATCTACACTACAGACTATCCTAATCTTACCAAACTTTATATGAGATGTACTAAGAATAATTTCAAGTCTCTATTTATCAGTTATAATTATCTTTCAATATTAAAGTACATAGTAATTCTCTCTCTAAAACCTATTGGCAATTGAAAAATGAAAATGAAACTCCTGTAGTTGAATGCCCTATAATTTAAATATTAATTAAAACTAGAACATTTAAAGCATTACATTAAATAACTTTCCGTGGCTTACAAAAAAAACCTTATGAACAAATTTCGCAAAACTGATTTATTAAACCAATGTAATGAAATCACTAAATTTCTATACTTTAAACATATAAGAAATTATATAAATTTACATGAAGATGAAAAGATTAAAATCTAAATTTAAATTAAAAATAGTTTAAATTAAGAGAGGTGAATTCAAAAGGGATAATTCATATTATTATTTAAAATAAATAATATTTGCAGGGAAAATAAATAAATAAATAAATAAATAAAGAGCGGAAGAATTCAATGTCAGGGAGATAGAAAAAAAAACAAAGTAAAGAGGAGTCAGTATTAAACTTTGGTCTAAGTATTTAAGTAAGTACTTTTCTATAGCAGCATGTAGTAAATTAATTCACTTTTTGTTAAGTTTATTAGGGTTTTTTAGGGTTATTTATATTATTTAAAATGGCAAATGTTTCTAAAACATATATGTTATATCTCTCTATTCTCATGACGCAAGAAAAAATATCTATAATAAAATACATGCCTTCGCTTAACAAAATCAGATAAAAAATCTAAGACAATCACAGACACTAAATTCAAAAGAGATCAAGCAAAAAGAAAAAAAATTGCGAACTGTTGCAAAAAAGTATTCCAAAAACAACAAAAAGAACTAGATGACCCAGAGAATAGAACTGAATCAAAATCACAAAAAACAACTTTGAAGTATAATGACAAAATCAAATTTCGCATGTCAGCGTAAAAATATTTATGACCATTAGAAGGTGAAGGATGAAACTTAACGTGAGTATGTAAAAACAAAACAACAACAAACACGCACACATATGTGCTTTCTGACATGCTCACCACTTATCTCTATTTATACACGATACTTTGGCCATCAGAAAAAAAAAACGGATCTCGATATGCAAAGTCACAAGTTTATTCGCCTGAAGAATGTAAACTTTAGACACGAAACACGTGTAGCGACACAAATTATGGACACTTCATATATCATATAAAAAGGTAAGTAATATTAATATTAATAACAATAAATTTACACTTCTCATAATTTATTCTTCTATACAAATTTCTCTCGCTAGAGCAACCCCTATTTCTGTATTTAATATATATATATATATATATATATATATATATATATATATATATATATATTAGTGCATATAAGGCTACTACTATTAAATCTTTAAAATAACCCGAAATTTTTGGAGCCATCTAATGCAAAAGTTAAAAGTAGATAACATTAAATTCACACCATCATCAGGCAGTTGGGTATTTTAGTTTGTGAAAAAAAGGAAACCTTACATCCTTGACAATTTGAAGGTGGTAAGAATGTAAGCGCTGTGTGAATTTCATGCCCGCACCAAACAAACTCACAGGACAGAGTTTAAAATACTCAGTCAGTTAAGTGCCATACGTAATACACGCTTGGGCGATCATGTCTTGAAAGAGACATGACTGACTTGGTAGAAGATTTTTCCGCAGTAGGTTGTCATTGCTTTCTGCGGTAGACTTGTTGACGACTAAGGCTATAGAACCCAATCTGTCCCGTTATTTGACTCATAGCTTGAGGAGGAAGATATGTACACTCCTGATCAAAATTGTAAGACCATTTAAAAATCTTTTAAAAAAATACGTTTTTTACGGATAGATTTTAAACTCCTCCCACTTAAGGTTACCAATGCTACAATCTAAAACGTTATGGAAACAAAAAGCTATATTCCAAACATTTTATTTAGAAATGTACATTTTTATAAAATGAGGCGATTTACACATGATCACAATTATAAGACCAGAGACAAAAATTCTACGGAAGTGTATGAAAAGTGTATGAAAACATTCAACAACCAAATTTAATAATGAGTTCTACCTTCACTGCTTTTGATGACTTCAAATATTCTGTCGGGCATGCAAGAAATAAGCGTTTCCATTAAGGTGCGGGGGATGTTGCCCCAGCTTGTGAAGATGGCTTTACGAAGTTCATTTTTTGATGAATATTGTTTGCCATTTCGATAAACATCTCTTGTCATCCATCCTCAAACATTTTCAATTGGGTTCAAGTCTGGTGAGCATGCAGGATGTCCCAAGAGATGGACCCATTTTCTTGTAGAAAGGTCAAGGTCCGTCTTGCAGCGTGGATTGCAGCATTATTCTGTTGGAATAACCATCCATCCACACACAAACGATGGCCCTCCATCATCAATGATGCTTTTTGTAGCATGCTAACATAACCCACCGCTGTCTGACAACCCTGCACCACCTGGAGCTCCATCGTCCCTCGGTAAGAAAAGGCACCCCATGCCATTAGGAACCCTCCACCACTATGACGTGTGGAGAAAATTTCACGAGGTATGTTTTTGTTATGCCAATATCATTGGAAGACATCAGGACCATCTAGGTTGAATTTTTTCTCATCAGAAAACAGGATTTTCTTCCACTTCTCAACGTCCCATGTTTGGTATTCACAACCAAACTTTAAGTAGTCCACCTTGTGACATGGAAGCTGCCGAGGAATTTGTTTACGCTTTTTATTTACCATGCCTTTTTGTCGTAAGTGTCGTCCGATGGTCACGGGACTGCAATCAGCATCTGTGACTGCCTTAATTTGACTAGAAATAGCCCCGCCTCTTTCATAACAACCCGTCTTATTCTCTTACTCAATGCAGGAGAAATGTTTGGGGGCCTACCAGATGATTTTGCTTTTCCATAATTCTCACTGTTCTTTAGAAAGTTGCAAATCACAGTTTTACTGCGATTTACCTTAGCTGCAATCGCCCGCTGTGACAAACCTTGCTTATGGAATTCTAGAATTCGAGAACGCTCAACTTTGGTAAGTTTGCTTGCTTTAGGCATGGTAACACCTTTACGCATTGATTGCTAATCTCTAACTGAACTAAAACATTGGAATTGCCATAGATCTAACAATTTATACCCCTGGTCTTATAATTTTGATCATGCGTTAATCGCCTCATTTTATAAAAAAGTAAATTTCTAAATAAAATGTTTGGAATGTAGCTTTTTGTTTCCATAAACTTTTAGATTGTACTATTGGTAACCTTGTGGGATGAGTTTAAAATCTATCCGTAAAAAATATTTCTTTTTAAAGATTTTTAAGTGGTCTTAAATTTTTGATCAGGAGTGTATTATATCATTAAGTAGTAATTAGTGGAGGATCAGTTTATTACCTCATAACTATATAAAACCGATCCCCAAATGTATGTCCAATAGAAGCCTTAATCATATTTTCAACTATTATATTGAGCCAATTAATTAAGTGCTACACGTGATGCAAGCTTGGGCGATCGTGACTTGAAAGAGACTTGACTGACTGGGCAGAAGATTTCCCGCAGTAGGTTGCCATTGCTTTTTGCGGTAGACTGGTTGCAGACCAAAGCTAGAGAACCCATTCTGCCTTATTATTTAACCCATAAATGGAGAGAATAGCCGGATTTGTACTTTTCTAAAGGGTATTTGTGCGCAAGTGAATGCGAGGAATTTAACTGGAATTCGAACTCGGCTCCTCGATTTCTCATTCCGAGTCGATATCCATTGCACCACAATACACATCCTTATAAATCCTTAAAATAATTAGTCAAGTAAAAAAATAGCTGTAAATATCACAACTGAAAAAAATATATCCACGAGGAAGAAGAAGAAGAAGAATACTAATAAGAAGTTGAAGAAGAAAAAGATGTAGAATGAGAAGAGGAAGAAATAGAATGAGAAAAAGACGAAGAAGAAAAATGTGAAGAAGAAAAAGAACGAGAAAAAAGATAAAAAAGCAGAATGAGGAAGAGGAGGATAAGAAGGAGAAAGAAAGAAGGATAAAAAGACGAAGAAGAAGAATGAGGAAGAGAAAAAGAAGACAGAAATGATTCACTGGTGTGACAAGAATGTGCTCAATATCAGTACTACGCGAAAAAAGTTTCCTGCTTCAAGCAAAAAGTGCTTTTCAATACAGGGCTACGATAGAATCCTGGTATATGTACTCCGTGATGATCATATCAGCCGTATACCAGGCAAAGTAGAAGCCATACTGTCTGTCTGAAATTGTTTATGGGCAGTAAGATGTTGAAATATCTCAACATTAATAATAGTCTTAAACACTTTTCCGAAAATTGGTAGAAGGCTGATATCAAGATAATTGGATGGGACCAAGGGTTCTTCTGAGTTCTTAAATGCAGGAGTCACAGAGGAGGAGGACTTCAAGCAGGCAGGGAACCAGAAAGCACAAAAGCATTAATTAAAGAGTTTAGAGAGGGTAAAGCAGAGTTTAGGGGCACATTTCTTCAATGACCGGGATTCCATCACCTCGTGTGGGTCAAGTTTTGATATTATCTCAGATGCCAGGGACGGGGTTATGTTGACATCTTTCAGTTGCGCCTCAGTTCTAAGCTGGAAATAGGGTGCGGATACTCCAGCCGAGTCAAATGTAGAGTTTGATGAGAATCTGGGAGCAAAGCACTCGGCCTTGTTCACAGATACCATGAGGTCCTCGAATTTATTGATTAAGGGAGGAATAGAATATTTTTTGTTGTTCAGCTATGCGCTGCCTCATTCTTTCAACAAACAAAGGCTTAGAGTCATTCAGATTCTTCTTACACACATTACGAGCAGAAGCAAATAGGCGCCTATTGTGGTCAGACGTATGGCCTGAAGTAGTAGTTCATGTGGCCAATGGCGGCCAAATAGACAGGAGAGAACCATGGTATGGAATGCAATAGGGCGCGGAACTTTCTGATCGGTATGAATGCATCAATGCCAGCTTTCACCCAGGAAAAGACCTCAGAGGCGCAGTCCTCAACTGGTCAACTGAACACTTTTTCCCAAGGAAAACGCAACGCATCCTCGTCTGTTGTTTGGTAGCAGTAAGAAATTGGTTGGTAGGCGGCTCTTTGCGTGAGTGAGAGTGAAGAGATATATTACTAAAGACGACAGCGTGATCGGAGATATCGAGAGGGCAAAGTTGCAAGACTTGGGAGGAGTCAGGTACAGAGGTAAAGCAGAGATCTAGTAGAGAGGCGTGTACTGAAGGGATACTTGGAAAGAGAATGGGGAAATCCACCACTGCCGTGAGAGATTGAGAAATAGCAAAGTGCTTGAAGTTAATGCTAGCTGAGTGACAGTGTCTTTTAGCCACTAGGCATGATGGGGCTTAAGATATCCGAACACAAATATATTAGCTAATGAGGGAGGAAGAAGCCTTATCTATATTATCAGAGATGCTGTCTAGCAGGGATCAGTCGGGAGAAAAGACGGAACGGTACAGAAAAAAAAGATAGCTAACGGATTTGAGAGGTGACAGACGGTAACAAATGCACGGGGGCTCAGTGGATTCAAGAGATGTCACCCTATCTAGAGGGGGTGGTCCCTGATGTAAACCCCAAGATCATGTATATGGACAGTGGAGTCTGTCCTTAACAGGGAAAGGTATCCATGGATCGAGAACTCAGAGGAGGCATTTGTGGGTGTGAGAGTAGTCTCACAGAGAGTTAAGATGTTAGGGAACTTTTCCTGGAGGAAAGATTCAACGCTACAAAAGTTGATACGAATACCCAGGAAGTTAGCGAAGGAAATGTTAAGAGGTTTAGGGGATTTTAATTTGCCTGGTTTACTTGTTTTTACTGAGATATGGTTGTTCATATTAGTTGTTGGTGAGAAGAGACCTCGAGTAAAGGAGGCAGACGTTCATTGACTGTGCATTGCGCTGGAAGAGAACTGGCGCAGGCTTCAGCAACGTGTGGGCTCGAGGTTGCCAACCGATAGCGCTCGCAGGGACTGTTGACCAGAGTAATTGTTGACGCTACGCAAGAGATACAGCTCCTAACTACCAGTCAGAAACAGCAACCAGAAATCTGCCAACCCGGTACACTCACAATGAAGAGACGTTACCAACGACCACGCACAACACAGGAAAATCGCGGAAGCATCAATACTGAGATCTGGAGAGAGATAAAGTGAGCCGGAAACCACTTTCTGAACAGAGAATAAGTGATAAACCTCTATACCTGTTCAATAGTGGAAGGAGGAGTGTGAACAGGACAATAGTAGGGTCTGTCTCCTCCAATTAAAAATAATTTAATAAATAAATATGATAAAAAATTACGAAGTTTTAACTTAGTCAATAACTGACTGCCACAGAAATTTCTAACAAGTTAAAAAAAAAGAAAAACCATGTGTCGGCAAACGTTCATTAAGTATAACAGAGACACAAAAGCAGACATAAGGAAAATAAATATATAAATAAAGAAATGCAAAGATAGATAAAAATGACTTAGATTTGAAGAATTCAAACCGAAATTAAATCTAGCTAAAATATATCTAGCTAAAATAATAATATTAGTCTCACAGTCCAGAAATGGAACGGCTAGTAAGGTAAAAATGCATTGCGATTTCAAAGATTTAACACTTTAATAATAAACGTTTCCGTTACACCCAATGGTGTGTAGGGCAGAGTTTTTGATGTTTCTGTAACTGTTTTTTATGGGGCAAGGTAGTTAGCGAGATAAGCTTGCTAACTATTACACCACCACTAGGTGCCTATTTTTGGCAAAAACCATACCCAGACAGCAAAACGTTAACATAAAAACGCTTGACTTCAGAACAAGATTTTTACATGGCACCAAACTCATAATGGTATGACTAAACTGTCTGCTCAGATCAATGATTAAAAATAGGTTTTGTCTTAGCGAGGAACATGCTTCATTGAACCTTATGAACGGACGTAACAAAATAAAACAATTAAATATAAGACAACAGTATATCCACATCGCCAACAACTAAAATGGATGACATATGTAACTCGAATTGAAAGAAATAACAGAAACTGTATGTTGACAATCCACACTACTTTAAACAAAAGGTTAGGAAAGAAACCTACATCAGTACTGAAAAGAGTGATGCGATTTAATGATATTGAGAAATGGCATTTTGTAAAAAAAATAATTTCAAGAGAAACAGTTTATATCAATCGAATATAACATTGGCTGTTCGTTCAGGAATGAATGCCTAATCCTTTCCTGTAAGAATGCGGCTAATATAACCATTGCCATTTTAAAGAGCTTCATTGTTGTCCTTCTGACTGACTGAATAATGAGATCAGTTAGAGAATCCGGTCTACCATGTTATTATACTCGATATAAGATTCAGTAGAAGATTCATATTTTGTGGAAAAATAAACAATGATCTCGGCGGAAATCAGAATCGGGCATGCGTATATACTAAGAAAATTGGCTTTCCGGATCGGCCGTAGAAAATATACAACAAATACGTATTATTAATATATATATATATATATATATATATAGTCATCCGCAGACAGATCTGTTTTGCTGTATCACTGCTCATCAGTGCGGTGAGACTCCGATTGCTTTTTAACCCAGGATTGAATTGGCGTCAGTCGGCGATTCTACCTGTGAGCTTGGTAGAAGGAGGCAGTCTTTTAGCATTTGGTATACCATGTAAACATATGCAAGTACCTAAGAGTGTTCTAATTCATTACTGAATTAAACATGTATATATATATATATATATATATATATATATATATATATATATATATCGATTTACTAAGCGTAGCTTAGAGTTCCTACAAGTTGTTTGAACATTATTTTATTACATTTCTAGAGGCTTGTTTCTAAATAATTAGTCTGGTAGAAATATATATATATTTATATATATATATAGTTTTAAAAAACTGAATACCTACTAAAATATGAGATTTAGATGTAAATTAATATACTCCTTAATAATTAGAAAAATCACAGCATCTACGCAAATATGACTATCCATTAAAAATAATGTTAAACACAAATAAATTATATATACATATATATATATATATATATGTGTGTGTGTGTGTGTGTGTGTGTGTGTGTGTGTGTGTGTGTTTGTGTGTTTATAATGTCGTTTTTATTGTGAGTATGTGTTTGAGTACCTACCTATGTTTTGATTTTTGTTTCTGAAACAGATAATTTTATAACAACGAGTCAAGATTGAGAATTCTTACTAAAGGAATTGTTTCCCAACAGATATGGAAAAAGGATCCCTTTTTTTATAATTGAAATTCCATCGTTACTGGAATCACACCGGTAAAAATTTAACCATAAGAAAGCTTGTGTATGGGAAGGTAACACTCTTAGAATCTGCTGGTGGATCAAATCGACACTATGTTATGGTAGTCACATAGAATTTTGTGATATGCAAACAATACGTGCAAATCAAGCAAAATGAATTATATAGAGACAATCACTTTCTTTCTCTCTATCTAAAGACAAGATTTGGATTAGCAAAGTTGTTTAAAGAAGCCTTGAAATAGTTTATATGCGAGGAGAAATTTCAATTTCAATACAACAATCATAGAATTTTTCATTTGTCTTCTCGTGTTGTTACTTGATATTTCATTCGGCTTCCGAATAGTTTTGTTGCAAGAAACTCTATGAGAGATTCAATTTGAAATCAATTGAAGCAGATATTAAGATCATTCGTTTTTGTGCATCAGATGACACATTGTTATTCGATATTGTACACGTACTTTGCAAAATTATATCGATTAAAGAAAGTCGATCAAAACAAATTGTGGAAAATTAAAATTACTATTTCATCTTTTTTCTTTCTCTTTTCTCTATTTCTTTCGTTCTTTCTCACTCTCTTTCCTTCTCTCTCCCTCTCTCTCTCTTTCTCTCTCTCTCTCTTTCTCTCTCTCTTTCCTTCTCTCTCTCTTTCTCTCCCTCTCTACGGGCAATGTGTGTGGGGGGTCGGCGGATGTATAGCATGTATAACAGTATCGAAAACAATAGAAGATATACAAAGACAAACTGGAAAAGCTATAAATGACGCGTTTCGCCAGAAAAAAAAATCTGTCGCAATAAATAAAATGCACTTATCAAATCGGATGTCCCGAAAATCGAAAGTGTCTGTTCGTTTGTTTGTTTTATATGTATATATTGAAGATATTTGTTTCTGTTTAATTTTAAATCATTCGATAGGATGGTAACATTGCTTAATACATGCGTATTAAAATAAAACCTTATACATATATATATATATATAGAGAGAGAGAGAGAGAGAAAGAGAGAGAGAGAGAGAGTTTGTCTCTCTATATATATTATATATATATATATATATATATATATATATATGTACAGAGTTTGTGCGACGATCGCAAAGCGTGAAACCAAGGGTAACAAACTCACATCTATTTAAAATAATCTGTAGCTACTCACTGCTATTTATGAATCGTTCATCAGCGATTAATTGAACACTCTTGGCTACTGTTATTTGTTTAAATTTTGTATATTATACCCTAAAATCTGCCTTACTTATTTTGGATTTTTGGATTTAGCTACTGTATTCTAGGTAAAAACTGGGTTATTGTTGTTTTTCTTAATTTTCGATTATGTATAGATAAAGCACTACCTTTACTGAATTTTAGTGGCTGTTAAATTTTATCTTTTACCTGCAGAAATCCAAACCTTACAAGGGAAAAGGAGATAAATGTAACCAATGAGTTTTAGAAAAATCTTGTCTAGCTAAACAATAATCAATATTTCTAATTTCCTTAACAATAAATGCTGTCATAGAAAAATAATTACTTAAATTCTTCGACCCATTTTGATATAGATTCCTTTATACGTTTACCTCTCTCTCTCTTTCTTTCATTTTTTCTTACAACCGCAAGAATATTTTTAAAATTATGAATTAAACCCCTTTTATTTCTGTTCCCAAAATTGTATAATTTTTAATTCTTAATTCTAAATTTTACTTCTTAATTTTTCTTTTGTTTTTATTTAAAGTTTTAAAGTTTTATTTTTTATCTACATTTTTCTAATATTTAAATATTTAAATTTTGACGTCTCATGATTTACGCCGTTTTGATTTCTTCACTTTGCATTTTATTATTTCTAATATTTTTATTTTTATTTTGAATTTTAAATTTTGTATTTTTATTTACGTGTAAACTTAGAATATTTAAATCTTTAATATCCTTATTAAAAAGCAGTAATTTAACTTAACTTAGCAGTAATTTAGTTTAATTCCCTTAAACATCGATTGAACTTAAATTCAAATCTATTGAACTGTTAGTTTGAAATATACACCTGATTATTGCATAACGCATGAAACGCCGACTCGTGCCATAGACGTAGGATAATGTGTATATATATATATATATATATATATATATATATATATATATATATATGTGTGTGTGTGTGTGTGTGTGTGTGTTAAATGCTGTCTATTTAACTTCTTTAATTCTGTTTTTTTTCTTGCACATTTCTGCCATTTTCAGAAACGAAATACTGTGTGGTATATAAATCATTCTTGACTATATTCTGGTATTTGTTACAGTTCCATCTTGAAATCATCCAGGTCTTGTCCATTACCGTACGACGTATAGAGAATCCTGGGAGTGCATAAACGTGTGGCACAGATGGATGGGAAAGTGCGTGAGACTTGAGTGGGTTAAGTTTGATTCGGAAAACTTTTAGTTTATAGTTTGGATTTGACATTTTTTTGTGTGTGTGTGAAATCAGCCATGTTTCTTTTTTCTCATACCTCTCATACCAAAGCAAATATGAATAATCTTAAAAAACAAACCACTTTACTCAGAGAAATAGAATGTAAATGAGCTTGGTATAACACAGCTATTATAATATACACGGTTATTACATTTCTGAAACATTACAGAGGTTGGAAAAACGTTTATAAGACCTCAAATAGCGTTCACTCAGAGATCATTTGTAAAATTACATAAAGTGACAATGGCTAAATAATTATACAAGCATGATATTAAGAACTGCATTCTCAATCTAAGATAATGTTTGTTACTTTCAAAATTACCAAAATAAATAATCTACCTTCTATATATGTTGTTTAGTGAAGGAAAAAACTTGTGATGTTATAATTGACCAGTTCAAAATGTTCAGAACTGTTCAAAGTTACCATAAATGCGTAACAACATTGGGATAAGCAGCCTGTATAGGATCAAAATATTAGATTGCAAAGTTACGGTAAGATCGGCACGGATTCCAATCTAAATGCCACTTCTGTAACATTATAACTTCCGTGTTTGCTTAGAGATGTATCAGAGAGAATTTTTATTCAAAAATTTTCAAATCTTTGTTCATTGAAAATGAGAAGAGAAATTCTTACGTTGGATCTATGGTCTCTTTTTTTAACAATTATTTATAATACTTGTTAAATGTTCACAAGGACTAGTCATTATTAAATATTATTGGAAGGACTAGTAATTATTGTTTATTTTAGAATATATACTGAAGGTTGTTTAGATTTCAGATCTTCTTTTAGACGTTTCATTCTCCTGGGCTACACGATTATTGCAGAGAGTGAAAGAGAATGAGATAATCTTAGTGAGAATACATTAGTAAAAAGACAATCTACAAACAGTAATATGGAAAACAGAAAACGATGATTGACTTTACGTTTAATTATTTGGCAATTATAGGTCACAGAAAAGCAAGTAATCAGATAGAAGATTAACAATCTTAATTTTCTCCGGGGCTATTACGATAACTCAAAGATTCTTATAAGAATTGTCTGATCTAAATGAATTCTAAAAGCATTAAATACAACTATATGAAACAAAAACAGTTATTTTAGTGCTAAAATCATGAATCATTGCCGTCAAATCCGAATGACAATCTTTGAAACTAGATGTCGCTAAGCTGTTACTAATTTGTCGCTTTTTCCTCGGCATATATTTAGATAAGTATAAGTCAAGTTATCTTATGCCACCAGCTCAGACATTTATAGCTTAGGCTTTCTTTGCCACATCCACGGAGTCTTATCCTCATAAGTTATTCAGAGAATTGAATGTGAAAAGCAAGGACTACTCAACCGTTTTTTTTTAAGTCACAATGCTTAACAAATAACCGCGTGGCTATTTTAGTGAATAATTCGATTTTAACGATGCCGTTCCTTAACTGTAATCCTTTTATCTCTTAATTTTTGCTTTCTGTCATGTTCCTTTAATTCCCGTCACGACTTACAAGCCATCAACATTTTAATTAAAATTTGAGTTGCTAGTTCTGGGTGTGACAATAAACTACATCCGGCAGCATGATCGTTGATCAGGAGATTTAAAAAAGCGTAAAATCATCACATAATTTCTGTTCGTTCACCCTGACCGGGGGTAGTAGCACCTGTTAGGTTTCGAGCTATGAGCAAAGAGTGAAACAAAAAAAGAAAAACTCTATAGACTATGAAAATAGATTTTATAAAAATATTTACAGGAATATTTTTTTATATAATAGAAAGACAAAAAATATAGTTTATCTGTGATTAATAGCATGCAGTTCCTTAGGTTTTGGCATTAAGTAAACCGCGGAGAATAATACTCTGTTAAACGTATTCTTTAAAATAACCAACACGAAAGAACGATTTTATAATAATAATCCATAACATTTCTACAATCCTACGATTTCTTAAAGAAATCAAACTTCATTCCAAAATATAACTTTAATATAATTACTAAATAAAGCACGCATACTAACTTCTTTATGTCCACAAAAACATGTATATACAAAAACCTAAGTATAATCTACCATGTACTCAATTGTGAAAGCAGAATAAGATATATATTTTTATTATTTCAAAGCCCACAAGAAAATTAAATTTTTGTACTAAATGAGAAATGGGGAATTGATATAAAGTTAAACAAACATAATAAACAAACATCAATTGGATAGCTCTGGAACATACAAACTGTTCATCTTATATGCAGAGAACATAAAAAATGCAATTCATAGATTTACCTCGATAAGACAACTTAACCAATCAGCTAAAATTCCTTTTGTCTTTATTAATATTGTTCTTCTAAAAAGTATACACTAGTACGCCCTCGCCCTGTAGGGACCGATTGGGCAACAGGTGTCACCTGACCATCATTCTACGACTGGTAGCACCAATGGCGTAAAGGGAGAACAATACATCGAAGCTTCTCCTTCGCCCGGACATGAGAAACAGGTGTCTCTGGATTGTTACCTTGAGACTGTGCGCAACAAACAAAAACATACCCTAGCGACATGGAATTCAGGACGCTAAAGAGCTGTCGTCAACTCGAGAATGTCAAGCAAGTGATAAGCAGATTAAACATCAATATTCTGGGAAAATGCGAAACTAGATGACCAAATAACCAAAACATCAGCATCGACAACCAGAGGATAATACCAGCTAGACCAGGCGGCATTGTAATACATATGCTGACAAGTTTGGCATAGAGAAAATTGCATAAATAATACATGAAATCTATAAAAGTGGTGTAATACAGGACTACCTAAACAGTTCAATTTTCAGAGCAGCGCCCAAGAAGCCTGGTGCAAAAGAATGCTAACTCTACCGGACAATCAGATTAATGAGCCACATAACAAAACTCATCATCCGAATCCTGACGAATAGAACGAGAAGCAAAATCAGGCCAGAGATAGGACCAGAATAGTGCGGTTTTTCGAAGACACTGGAACAAGGAATATCTATTTTTAGTGTGCTATCAGAAAGATCAATACGAATGAAAAAGGACGAGTAATTATTTTTATAGAGTATAGGAAGGCGTTCAACAAAGTATGCTACAAAGATTGATAGAATAACTCAGCAACCTCGAGATATTTGGGAAAGACATTAGAGTAATCAAGAACTTCTATTGGCAGCAAACCGCCTGTATACGGATAGAAAACGAATTCAGCAGATATACAAATATAGAAAGAGGCGAAAGGGAAGGACATGTCTTTTCACCGGATCTATTCAACTTGTACAGCGAGGCTATTCAGAGAACTCTTCTGAGTTATGCCAGTATTAGTCATCGGCGGCTACAATATGAACAACATACGATACGCAGAGGATACAGTGCTAATAGCAGACACGGAAAAGAAAACAACAATACCTTCTACAGAAGGTAGCTGGAGAAAGTAGAAAGTAAGTATTACCAATAAATTACCAGAAAACCGAATTCATGGTCATTAGCAAACAGAGGAGACCAAAATATCAATTACAGGTGGAGGATACTAAAATCAAGCAGGTACAATAATTTAAATATCTGAAAATTGTTCTAACAGTGAAATCCGAAAGCGAATTTACATGGTGAATGACGTATTCCAGAAGTGTGGTAGAGGGAAAGTGAAACAGGGGAAAACGGCGTGTAACATATGTGACGAGCGTGTGTGGCAGAGCGAGGTTTTGGAGGGGTAAAATAAGAAAGTGTGCTAAGACCCTCCAGGGTTAGGGAGACGTGGAAGGTCATGTTCGCTTACGTCCTAAAAAGATATGGCACATAGAAGAAGAAAATGTTTTAAATTTTTACATATATATATATATATACGAGATTGTAACTATACTCGTGTCGAAAAACCTTCCACAAATCTACGAAGAACGGAAAAAATGGTTAAAAAATGGAGCTAAGTACATGAGCATCAGTCAAAAGAGTTCGGACCGAGTCAGCACGTAACCCGACACGAGTAATCAACTAACAAAAAGCGCTCAATACTTAGGTAGAGCGGAATTTATATATATATATATATATATATATATATATATATATATAAGAAAATATTTTCTTTTAATTTATTAATCCAACAATTATCTATTGTTTAGACGTTGTTTTTAGTGGATACCCATACTTGGATTGAAGTATGATTTATTTATTAAACAGTAAACAAATTCACACACACACACACACACACACACACACACACACACACAGAGTTACAGTCACTTTCTCACCGGCGCAACGTGGCTTCCCTGTGTCTCTTTACAAATACTTTCACGGTTTCTGCTCCGATGAACTTAGCTCACTGGTACCCCCTCTATATAAATTTACTCGAGCCACAAGACTAGCAACTAGGTTCACCCTTTTACTGTTACACCGATAAAATGTAAACGCAAATTCTACTCCATCAGCTTCTTTTTTCGCCCTTCCTGTCTGTGAAATTCCCTTCCGTTTACTTGCTTCCCCGACAACTACAATCTGCGAGAATTTAAATGTGAAGTCAATAGTCATCTCCTATCTCATTGACTTGCATCCTCTCCTTCATGCTCCTTTCTCCGTATCAAAACATACCAAAAAAAAAATAGAAACAAAATTGGATTGATTAATATGATTAAACACTGCCAAGGTTAAGGTATTGCTGTGTTCCGTGACCATGTTGAAATAATTTCTGTAGACAGGATTAAGTATACGTTCATTTTGAAATTATTGCAGGTAAAATTTGTGATCATACAAATCTTCTTTTTTAATTTTATGTGTACAGCCGGTTAAGATTTTGAACATAGATTTCTACAACCGTATATTTTTGTTCGAGCAATCTTTGATATCCTGTTATATATTGTCGATAAATCTGGACAAACAACGAGGAACAGGTATATATAAAAATAAAATCATATTTTTATTCTTTTTTGGGGCGCTTGTGTGAAGCATGACGGTAGCTGGAGAGAGGTCGTACATACGAAAGATCGGTCGGAAGTCGGAAGCCAGTCTCTGTCTCTTTAGTCAAATATTAGAGACCTTATATTGTCTTAAAAATCCTTTTTCGAGTTGCCGCTTTGTTGCCGTTATCTACGACCGGATGTATATGTCAGTCACACCCGTCTGTACATTGATTTTTAAGCCGGATGTCATTTGCTTTTTTCTTTTTTTTTTTTTTTGTTTCGTTGCACGTTGTTGACATAATCTAATCATTTTGCTTTATTAAATTTTTATCCACAGTTAGTTATATCTGTCAACACATCACTGCTGGGCGATGGCAATTCAATCAGGTTGTTCCTTTTTGTTGACCTTATCTACGACCGTATATACCTGACAATTACTTCTTCCGTTGAAGGTAATATATTACACTCCCAATTTTAGTAGGTTGCTCAATTGCGACGCCATCGATCTCTCGCCTTCATTATGTTCTGTGAGAGTTCAATTCTTCAGATCCTGATTTTTATTTCTAGAATTTGCAATTTGCTTCCGCTTCTCCTTAAAATTTTCTTTATTGCTCGCATTTTTAACGCATATTGTTCCAAGCATTCATCAGTCGATCCATATTTCCATTTCCTTTAGTTTCAACTCTATCTATGGTATGATTATATATACAGATTTAAGCAGAATCATATGAAATTCAGATTTTTGTCACAGATCACTATCCTCGAGCAAGCACACTATGCCAAGACCAGCAGAACAAGCCAACGATGAGGATGAAACCGAGAGAAAAAGAAAAAGCAAATAGTATAGAAAAAAAGAAAGAGAATTACGCATGAACATAGACACACAGACTAACGTCAACCGGTTGGAGCTGTAAATATCCCAAGATCACGAGGCTCTGGTATTGTATAAACGTCTGTGTTACCGTTTCCTCTGTTGCAGTAGCCGTAAAATCTATAAATACTTTTTTGATTTCAAGCTTTTTTCTATATTATGAAATTTCAACAAGTACAAACATCGATCTATAATTAGAATGTGCGCTGTGGTGAATGGATATCGGGTCGGAACGAGAATTCAAAGAGCCGAGTTCGAATTCCAGTTGAATTCGTTGCATTCACTTATGCACAAATACCCTTGCGAAATGTATTAATCTGTCTCTTCCCTCCAGATACGGCTTAAATAGTAGGACAGATTGAGTTTTATAGCCTTGGTTGGCAACCAGTCTTCCTCAGAAAGTAATGACAATCTACTGCCCAATCAGTTATATCTCGAAAATAAAACATGATCGCCCAGACGTGAATCACAAATGGCAATTAACTGATCTATCTAAAAAAATCTATATTTGTACGACGTTTCAACTGTTATACGCTCCAGCCTTCTTCAGGTGCTAGGAATTTTAAACCGAACCCTTTATTTCAATCACTGGGGTATATCATTCGCATTCCTTGCGTAGTAATGCCTCGATTGTAAGTTATGAGTTATCACCCTCTAACCCTGCAAGTTAGTTCCTGTGACTTGACCCAAAGAACTGTGTGTTGAATACCAGGCTACAGCAATGGTAAACAAGTAACTTGCAGGATTAAAGGGAGATAACTTCAAATCAATGCATTATTACACAAGGAATGATCATGATATACCCCAGTGATTGTAATAAAATGTTCGGTTCGAAATTCCTAGCACCTGAAGAAGACCGGAGCGTTCAACAGCCGAAACGTCGTACAGGTGGCATCAAAGATGAGAACAATAGTCCGAATAATGTAAATTCTGTAAATACTGCCTCATCTCAGAAATATAGACAAATACTAACAGTTGCTTTTACTAGGATTAATAGCTTAGTACATTAAATTTTTATCCATTTTTTTGGGGGGGAATTGAATATTTTATTATTTAGCAATCAAAATACTTTTAAAATTTTAAAAACAATTTAAAGGTTAAAATAATAAAGACGTTTTAAGAAAAAAGATATTTTATTTTTCGCAGACATTTTCTTTCACATTTTTAACACAAGAGTTCTGTTTTTTAGTTCGCGCTGAATTTGTGAAAACGATAAACAAATCACAAAGCCAAACGCTTTAACATTTGGGATTCTCTAGAAATAAATATTTACGTTTGGTCAGTTCCATGCTGAAGAGTAAGAAATTATCTGTTATATATATATATATATACTATTGTTATATATATATATATACTATTGATATATATATATATATATATATATATATATATATATATATATATATATATTATTTATCTATATGTAAAATCAGATAATATTTAAGGGGATAAAAGGAATCAAATCAATTTTTCTTCAAAAATACTGTTTATCATGAAATCCTGTAAAATTAAATTAAATTAAAGAGATTATGAAGTCACGGAGTAGGGATTTTTCAAACTATTTTTCCAAACAAATCATCCTATTCAAATTTAATCGATTGGTTTGCGATATTAAACAAGATGTTGAGAATTTAAAACTCGACAGAAAATGTTATCAATAACTTCAACAATACTAAATACTGTGAGGGTTTCAACAGGCGTCAATGTGTTGCAACTACTTCTAATATAAAAATAATATGAGTGAAAGTATAGTTTTGTACCAAAAATGTAAGATATCCGTAAAGTCTGGAAACGTGAGAAACCTTATTAACTATATTCCTTTTACCTTCACATATTGAACATGTTTTTGTCGAAAGTGAAAGAATTGGCTTCTTTTTTCTGGAGTATACTAAAGAAGAATCTTTACTCCAATGGTCAGAGTGTCGGCAAGCTACGGCCCGAGGGCCGGTCCGGTCTGCGAAGACAGTTTGACTGGCCTGCGAGCCTGATTGCCAATGACTCCATTTTTAAACATGTGAGACGCGGCTTTCGAATTAAACAAAAGGTCCGCTGTTATCTTCCTGTGATGGGAATTTGAATACTAGGACCGCAAAAATACGATCAAAACCCCAATCACCTCCATTTTTGTGTATAAAATAAAAAAATAAGCATAAAACAAAAACTGAGAGCAGATTTGACCGACCGACCGACCGACCGACCGGCGACAGAAATTAGGCGGGGGACACCTTCAAAGGGACAATGTTGCCTCAGTTGGGTTTCTATTTCATTATTCCATCGTTTCCCCCTGTCCCTAACCTATGTAAGTTGCTAGAATCTTTCAGTGGGCCATGTTCTTAACTTTTCATACGTAAGTGTATATGTTTGCAACTATTTGTACTCTTATATATGGGTATACTAGCAGTATAGCCCGGCGTGGGTCGGCTGTAATGAAAGCTTTAAAACTAATCCATGATCCTAAAAGTCAGTCTCTTTGGAGGTTGGCATGACAGACAAAAAAGCAATAGTTGTTTCCAGTTAAAGCGAAACAGCAGACTGAAAGAAAAATAATGAATGTAAGTAAATTTTGGTTTCCTGGTATCGATATCAAATAAGCTTTTTTCGTCGTAAACTGAATTTTGAAGGCTCAATAAGTCCTCTCAGTAAATGGTATCATGGCTGAGACTAAGAACTACAATTATACCTACTTAGAGCCAAACTTAAAATAAAAGGGCTGAAAAAAATACAGACATACGGGCTGATAAACAGGCACACACGCAAACATCTTGCCTTTTATATATATATATATATATATATATATATATATATATATATATTATCGATTTTCTGCACTATTGTAAGAACTGCAACCTTAAAACTTCTGAATAACGTTTCTTATGTCATTTTCTATGAGTGTATCAAATTCGATTATCGATTTTCGATATTTATCGGGGGTACTTCAACACAATACCTAGCTAAGAACACTTGCAGACGCTTATAGTACAACTGTGTGTAAATTTTCAAGAACATCGGTTCAGCCGTTTCGGAGTCTGTAGGTAACGGCCACACACAGACAGACAGACACACACACACACACACACACACACACACATACAAACTCACACAGACAAAGTTCCATTTATAAATGTTATGATGTGCTTCGTTTTTTTCTGCGTTTGCGTGGTTTGTTTGTAGTACACTTTTCAATAACAGTTTCAAGCCTACACGTCATAATTTCATCGATTTCACTTCAGTTGATTTTTTTCACTTTCAAGTATTTTAGATTTTCTTTTGTTCCTCTGATTTCTCAATGTTATTTTCATTATAGCTTTAAATATTTAGGTTGAAAGTGGTTTGCATATGCAATTCTCCTTAATTTTTCATTGTTGACCTGCGTCCGGCCCACGACCCGTTATTATAACACGATCCGGCCCGAGGGGTCGAATGAGTTGACGACTCCTGCTACTCTATGAAATTCTTAGATGCAACAAGGAGACTGAACTCAGTAAGAGTGAATGTGATAAAATTGACGACACTCTCTAGAGTTATTGCAACGAACTGACATGATTCTGGTAAAGTGCATCAACCTTCGCATCACAAATCACGGAAAACCTATTGAAGATGTTATTTGTCTAAAGTTCCGAGATGAGGTTGTATTTACATTATTTTCATTGTTCGGACTGTTGTTCTCATCTCCATTGACATGTTTACGACCTTTGCGACATCGTACGCTCCGGCGATCTTCAGGTGCTAGGAATTTCAAACCGAACCCCTTATTTTGATCACTAGAGTATATCATTCCCATTCCATGTGCAATGCCAACTCCGGTAGCCATGTAGTTATCTCATTTTAATCAAATTTCTAAGTCATTTCTTCGCTACTGCTGTAGTCTGGTATTGAACTCACTGCTCTTTGGGTCAAGTCACTAGAACTAATTAACGCCTATATCTAATAGGCCATGTGCCCTTGAACTTTGACAAGATTAGTTCAAGGAAGATAACTACATGACATCCAAAACTGATACCGCACGTGGAATGGGAGTGATATACCCAATTGATCGAAATAAAGGGTTTGGTTCGAAATTCCTAACTCCTGAAGAAGGCTACAGCGTACAACAGCCGAAACTTCGCTAACATCTCAATAAAGATGAGGATAACCGCCCGAACAATGTAAATAATACAAAAACGTTATTTGTTAATATTTCAGTTCAATAAAATATTCTGGTAAATTTAATTTCTTGAAAATTTTGTTAAACATCAAGATTTTGGGGACACTTTATATATAGTAGCAATTTAATAAAATGTCAATCCCAAATTCCGTTTCCTTAAAACATGTTATTTATTGCCGTCTTTGTTTTCTTAGATCACAGTAAACTTTGCGCCTTAATGGCTTTTATCGTCTTGTTTCTGGTGAAACGATTAAAATAAGATATTATATGCAGAGTTCAATTTACTGAAACTTCACCCTATTCATGGCTGAAGTTCTGCCTATTCTTGGTTGGAATCTAATAGTTTAAAAGTTTATATAACTTTATTTACAACAACAAACGAGATAAAAACAGATAAATTGTACTACGTACTAACTCGATAAAATTCCCTCTGCAAAACAATCTATCCAATCAAAACAAGATATAAATAATTAAAACCACACTAAAAACTATTATGGATGTGTGCAGAACTTAAACGACTCGTAAATAGGTGTATGTAAAATAAATTTCAACAATTATTCTTTTTAATACACTGGGGGAATCTTGCAGATATTTAAAATCCATAACTATGAACAAAACATACACTACAGTTTATTAAATGCATTGAAATAAATTCAAACACAACTTTTATCTAATCAATGTCACACTTATTATAAAAGAAAGTAACCTACTTAGAAGAAGAATATTCAAGAGTGCTGCTAACGAATGTTATCAAAACATGAATCGGCATCCAGGAATATTCCAATGTCTCCATTTCAGAAAGAATTACATCTTTTGAAGCTAAAATACATCACTACCAAAAAGTTTAAAAAAATGGAAAGCAAACTCATGTTATTCAAAATATAATACATAAATTAAGTCTACACTAAACTAATTTAAATACTAATTTACATTCTACAAAATTGTCGAAAATATCGCATTCTAACTTTGCACTTTTAGAGATTAAATTTTGTCACGTTGCGTTTTACATAACTTGCCTGACTTTTTAAATAACCTCATGTATATTCAAAAGCGTTCCTGAACATACACATTTTTTATTAGGAACAGGATTTTTGCTCTTTATAAAAAATTGTTAAAAAATAAAGTCTATATATTTGCCTTGAAAAGAGAGCGAAACCTGTCGGCTAAAATTTCCTTTTTAATGTTTTTTAAGATATACACTAAAATTTTTACACACACACACGTACACACCCACCAACCCCCACACACACACACACACACACACACACATACATATATATATATATATATATATATATGTATGTCTATCAGTAAAAATCCAAGAAAAAAATGATAAATAATCTTAGAGAATGCTAAGTAATTTCGTTTAAATATTAAAACTGATACAGCAGAGAGCTAAATGTAACTTTAATTTGCAGAGCAGATATTCATTTATGTATCTGTAATTTCAAACCCAATTTAGGGGAATAGCTATTTCAACATGTCAGATCGAGACATACACTGTCAACCCTAGAATAAAAGAAAATTCTTGTAACAGAAGCAAAATTTAGAAAAAGAAGATGAGGAAATTTAGAAAAAGAAGATGAGGAATATTCATCAAGCAGAAGAGAAGTCGTAGTAGTAATCTTGTTTTAGTAGTAGAAGGCAGGTAATTTGTCCCTTAGGTCTGGGGTTCCGGTACAAGAATTTTTCTTTATTCTATGGTTGGCTGGGTTACTGTTGACAATATATGTCTCGAACAGACATGTTGAAATAGCTATCCTCTTATATAAATAAATGATATATATATATATATATATATATATATATATATATATATATATATATATATTTAATCATATCACCCCGAGCAAGGCGGTAACTCCACTGATGTGCAGGGGGCTACGTGAGAGTGAAAGGTTTGGAAAAGAGAAAGCCGGAAACCACATCCTAAACAGGAAACAAGGGATAAGCCTCTTCACCTGTTCAATAGACGTGGGTGGAGTGTGAACCGGGCGATAGTTTAGTCCCTCTACTCCAATTTAGAAAAAGAAAAAAAAGAGTGAAAAGATTGGAAAAGAGAAAGCCGGAAACCACATTCTAAACAGGGAACAAGGGATGAGCCTCTTAAAGGAAAAAAATATTTTATTTATTTATCCGACATATTTTTATTGTATAAACTTTATTTTTTGTCAATATTTATACTTGATTTGATGCTCTGTTTATTTATTAAACAGCAAATTAATTCACATTCATATATATATATATATATTAGGATGCGTTTTCTTGGCCTATATTCGGAATTTTGTCTGGGTCTCACGACTCTAGCAGCGTGCCATGTCGAAGCGTTCCGTTTATGGGGTGGAAAGCCGGGAGTCCATCTTATACAAACATTGCATTAGCAAACACGAACATATATAATGAGAAAGGTAGAAAGAGGTTGATAGAATGGGAATAAAACTGGGAAGAAAAGGGAGAGAGATAGGACAATAAAAAATGTAATAGATGGCTTGTCATATAAAGTTTTTCAGTTGACCTAATGAATATTTATGAGCGTTTTATAATTTTCTCGTAACCAACAACATGTTTTTGCTTATAAATGATTTATTTCAAATAAATTCATTTCGTTTTCTGCTTCGATGAAGCCCGTCAGTGGACAAAACGCTTCGGCTGAAACTAAATACAGTTTTCATCTGGTCCTATTATTTTTAGTTATATGAATTACAGTTTACTCATCAGACTGTTGATTGCCATAGATGAGAGACACTTGTGCGATCGTGTATCTTTCTATCGTTGAATGACTCGGCAGATAATTTTTCCGCAGTATGTTTTCATTTCTTTCTATGCCGAACAGGTTATTGAAACCAATCTATTCTGCTATTTAACCCATAACTGAGGGAAATGAGATCAGTTAAAACCTGTCCCAAGGTTACTTGCTTGTAAGTGAACGGAACAAGTGCAAATGGAATTTGAACTCGACTCTCCGATTTCTCATTCTGGGCCGTTATTCGTTGCACAACAATGAACATGCTCTTCAAAAGACGACGGTAATATTTAAGAATTCAAAAAAACTAAATCAGTTGAATGTGATTCACACTAAGCATTTGATTGTCACTTTAAGTATCTCAGTTAAGTGACATACGTGATACATGCTTGGGCGATCATGTCTCGAAAGAAACATGACTTACTGGGCAGCACTTTATTCCGTAGTAGGTTGCTATTTCTTTCTGCGGTAGACTGGTTGCCAACCAAAGGTATAGAACCCAACTTGTCCTGTTATTTAGCCCATTACTGGAGGGAAGAGATGGATTAATTTGCGCTTAAGTGAATGCAAGGAATTCAACAGGAATTCGAACTCGAGTTCTCTTTCTGAGCCGATATCTACTGCACCACAACGCACATTAAACTATTAGATGATTACAAAAGTTCGAAAAATATTTGAGAATTAAAAACCGTATTTAACTTACGGCAGATAAAGAGTTTACTTGTCATGTACATAGTTTTTAATAAGCGTCTCCCATCTTTCTGAAAGCTAGTTGACATTTTCGTAGACAATTCGTTTTTTTCTTTTTTGTGAGGTTTTCTTCGGTCGACTCTACAGAGTCAATCTTTTTGTCATGTAAGTTGTTCTGTCGTGATATCGGAGTATTATGGTTGCTGAAGTGTTTCCCATTTCATCCCCTTAAGCTTCTACAAGATTGGTTATGCGATATGCTGTCTTAAGTTGTCGTGATATAAAATAAATCCTCTTCAATTTGACAAAATCGGCTCTTTTCCTTGAACATAAGTCTCGTCAAACGGCAATCGGCAGGTGAAATATCAAATTTCAAACTCTTAGCATCTGTTGAAATGTTCCGTTTGTTTTTCACGATGGCAGGCCATACCTCTTCATCAATGTCAGAAGTTCAATTAGGACGTGATTATGTTAAAATTACCATGACGAAATACGCCTACCAACATTTTAAACCTTCGAAAGGGTGGACTGTGATCAAAATAAACGCTCTAAATCGTTTTATCGCAATTCCGACGCTTACACCTTTCCCAAATTCATAGAACATAATTTGGTGAAATTCCAAAATTTTAGCGTTTATATTCATCAGTCGATTGGTTTGTTTTTCATAACTTATCAACCTTTTGTAGGTTACTTAATTGCAGAAAATATTTTTGTAGATTGTAACAATTATTTGAAGATAATAATGATTTAATTATACAACTGCTATTATTTAACCCATCGTTGTGGGGAGAAGAGGTAGATTAATACATTTCTTAAGTGTATTTGCGAGTCAGTAAAAACAACTAACCCTACTTAAATTAGAACCCTGATTTCCAGTTGCGAGCCGTTATTCATAACAATGTCAGCAGATCTAAATTAACATCACCTGATTTTAATCTCAATCTGTTTAATATTCAAATATACGTTTCATTAAATAAAAAAAATGTTTCGTCGAGACATTTGCGTTGTGTTTACATTCTACTATCAAATTAACTCTGTTTGCTATCTAAATTTCTGCGATGAGGAGTTGACCTCATCTTTTTTATTGTTATCACAACGTTTCAGGCTTCATCAAATGTATGCAATTCGGGGTAAGCTACAGAAAATTCCAAACTGAATACTTCATCAGCCTGCTCTCGTTCCACTACCCATGTCTAGAGCTATTGAACTTGAATTATTTTGCAAGAAATTTCATGAACGAACGGTTTATTCTCCTAGGGTGTGGTCCCGTATGAAAATTCTCTGTGGAGGAAATGAAGCCTTAAACTTAAACTGCTTACTTATGATTACTGCTGAGGAACATCCTTGACTTTACTCACTGAAGAGTTTTTATCTTTTGTTATAGAATAGTGTCAGTTGTCTTTTTTTGTTTAAAATTGGCACCCATAAGGAATTTATTTCTATACTAACCTCACTAACCTAAACGTTACGATAAAGTAACAAGGGTGAAGAAAATAATCTCTATGTAACTACTGTAAATAATATATCTGTTTCATACTGATTAAGTTTTCCATTATTTGTCTATATTTCTGAGACGAGGTAGTGTTCACACTATTTACATTATTTGGACTTTCAGGATATGACTAAGGACTGTGTGTACACTATGTCATGCAGCTGTGGAAAGAAATAAAAAGATGAAATAGGCTGCCTCCTTAAAGTAAAGCTACAAGAACATTGCAAGCTCGTAACACGAGGTGAGATAAAAAAAAAGAATCCGTCGTAGCTGACCACATATGAAAGGAGAAAGGGATCACCACCACATATGGGATGAGTTTGAAATAATAGAGAACACTACTAGAACCTACGTAAAACTTAAGGAATCAGTGCATATGCTAGGCTACAAAAATGTTCTAAGCCGACCAAGCATAGAAATGAATACTATATACGAATCAGTAATTAGGAATGTTAGAGAAAAACATTAGCGTCAAAAAGATTGCAATATGAGCTCTGTTAAAGAATGCTAGAGAAAAACATTAACATCAAAAAATTTAATATGAACTCTAGTAAAAAAATCAATACTGAGACATTAGTTTTATAAGTCCGAGAAATTCACAAAGAACGAGAATTATAATAAAGGCTTCGATTCGAAATTCTTAGCACCTGAAGAAGGCCGGAGCGTACAACGGCCAAAGCGTCGTATAAATGGCAACAACCATGGGGACAATTGTCCGAATCATGTAAATACTGTAAATTCTAAACAGTTTAAGTTTTTGATTGTTTTAAAGTAATATGACAAATCTTTTACTAAGATTACCTAAATTTATTTCAAGTTTGATTGTTAGGAAGTTTATGTTAATATAGAACGTAATTAGTTTTGTCTGTTTTTATACTTTTTTACGTAAAATCAACTCAAGCAAAGAAGCAAAAAGCAAAGTGTTACAGAATGTGAGAGAATATGAAAGAAAAAAACGCTATGAAGCAGAAAAATAACTTCACAATGCGTTTAAATTTTGAAGGTCAAGGTTGTTTAGAAAGGATGAATACGGAAAAAAGTTCCAGAAGCCGCCAATTTTACCAGATATTTCGCTCAGACTTATCATCAAGATAAGATGTCTTAGCAAAATCCAAAGAAGGATCCGAAATATAATCGATCCAGACTTGACATCGTGACATCAGTCATTTTCTCACCAACGTGATATGGCTTCCTTCTGTCTTTTCTACAAATACTTTCATGGCAACTGATTAGATGACTTTTTTCCCCAATGACCCGTTCACGTGAATTTAATCACACGATTAGATTGACGAATAGGTCATACCCTTTTACCCTTGACCTAGTTAAATACAAACACATTTCTAACCGAATAGTTTCTTTTCTCGCACCGTGTAACTCCCTTATGTTTAATTGTCTTTCGGATAGCTAGATTCTCAAAAAACTTAAATGCAGTGTCAATTGCCATCTCTTATCATCCTGGATTCCATTCATCTTTTATCCTTTCTGTTGGGACGTCCACGCCTATTCTGCTATAATGGACTATTCCATTACTATGTAAAGTAATGGTGGCATCTACGTAAGAGAGTGTGCCGAGCAGCCTATCGACAAGTCAGTCGTAGACTTCCGGTGACGACCCGGACGTACCCATTGCTCATACTACGTCTTACGACGGTTGAGACGATTAACCTTTATTCTTGTATTGGATACTAATATCCTTTGTAAATACTATTTTCACGGAATACAACAATTAACCTATTCCTGTTGTTGAGTTATTTATTCTTACTCACGACATAACACTTTCTCAAACACCCAGTTGTTTCTCTCGTTGTAATCTCCTGAGTCCAGTCTTGTTTGGGGCAATATGTATAAAATAAAAAAAGAATTAAAATTAAAAACAAGGATTGTTTTAACATCATATGTATTGAGTTGAGAACAGATGACAGGGAGGAAGTCGTTGGTAAGAATTAACTGTTACGTAATTTTAAGGATAGATCTCTAGCAGATACAAGTATTAATGAAAATATATCTAGCTTGCCCATAGACAATCGCATCTACCTTCCATTAGCATGGGACAGGCTTGCCCCATAGACAATCGCATCTACCTCCCATTAGCATGGGACAGGCTTGCCTCCCAGAGAGTAAAATACTACGCCTGCTTGGCCTTACACTTTCGGCGGACCACAAATGGAATGAATATATAGAATCCATTGCCAAATCTAACGCTATGAAAGTCGGCTCTCAGTGCAGGGCCCGGAAGATATTCCCACCTGAATCTATTCTGCACATATACAAATCTACCATCTGTCCGTGTATTGAATATTGCTGCCATATCTGGTTGGGTGCTCCTGCTGCTCTCCTTGGGCTTCTTGACAAAATACAAAGGAGGATCTGTAACGTGGTCGATACTGACTTGGCAGACCGCCTGCAACCACTCTCTCACCGGCGTGATGTGGCTTCCCTGTGCCTCTTCTGCAAGTACTTTCATAGCTTCTGCTCCGATGAACTCAGAGCACTGGTGCCGCCTGAGCACGAATTTACACGAGATACTAGATTAGCAACTAGGTTCCACCCTTTTACAGTTAAACAGATAAGATGTAACCGTAAATTCTACTCCAACAGCTTCTTTTCTCGCGCTTCCCGCCTGTGGAACTCTCTTCCATAAGTCTGCTTTCCCGACAGCTACAATCTCCAGGTGTTTAAATGTAGGGTCAATAGACACTTCCTATCAAACTAACTCCCAATTATTCTCAGAACACTCTCATCTACCCAACCCTCATTCTCGGTATCCTTACCCGCCTATCACCCACCCTCTGACATTTCCTATATTTAACCATTCTCGTTATCCCTATCCGCCTATCACCCACCGTCTGACATTTCCTATATTTAATCATCCTTTCTCCATTTTATGTAGCCCCCTGTGCAGTAGTGGCAATGACATGACTTGCTCGGGGTGAAACGCTTATTAAAAAAAAAATAGCTATTCAAAACAATCTTCATTTCACGATTTGATAAGAAGGACAGTTTTTTAAAAAAACATCTTCTTTTTTTTAATTTTGTAAGTTTTTTTTTCTTTTTGAAAACTTATATTAAATAACAGATTCCAGAGAAAGTTACATGCATTTCCCAAATGTTTTGGGTCTTTAAGTATTACGAAAGGCTCAAAAATTCAAAAAGAAATTCGTCTTTCTACTTTCTTGACTAAAATATTCTCATCTCTATTCAGTTTCTCTGCGTAACTATTCTTCTCTTTATCTTACACGCTGTTTCTTAGTCGCTTTTTCATTCACTGGGGAAACCACAGCCTAGCTTTTCACTTCATATCCCGAATCAATTATATTCTATGCCTGGGTACCAAAGCTTGATGACAATATTGTTCCTTGCATATAAAAGCCATGAATGATATTCTGAAGGCTGTCGCCAAAACGATTGTCTAGAAGCAAACAGTACCATAACAATGCTCATACAAATTCAGTGGGACATCTATCTTTATGAGAGCAATGAAGTCAAAGTAATGTAAAAATGTGTGCGTGAGGCTGACGAAATTCATTCGCTCGCTTGCGCGTCCGTTCGCACGCCGCTCGCAGTCGTATCGGAGAAAGGTGATAAAGCATCGGGCAAAGGGTGTCAATTTTCGAAATGGACACTCCATTTTCTTTTCATTTTCCGCCATAATGATCGCCCGCTGGAAGATTTCGCAAAGAAAAGGGAAGACATTGAGAACGCAATGAGCTATTAGCCATTTCCATCGCTACAGTCCTTATCACGCCTAGTGACTTTAACAGCCGATTATCTAATCCTCATACAACCCCATACTCACACACATAAAAGCTCGAGCAGACAAACACACACACTCATTTTTTCGTTCTCTGTCTGTCAGTCTGTTTGTTTCTCTGTTTTTATCTCTTTCTCTCACTCTCTTTCTCTTGCTCTCTCTCTCTCTCTCTTTCTCTCTCATTATCTGCCTTTCTTTATGTTTTTGTTACTTCTTTTGCGTGCAGCATGGCCGGCCGTGATTGTTAGGATGTGATGCAGCCTAGATCTCCGTTTGAACAAAAGGAAATGCTGTCAATCGTTTGCCATCACTCATACGTTTGCCAAGATTCACACCCAAATGCAAAGTATTCATCCCAAAGCATAGAATGCAATGATTATTACTAAAAAGAGCTCAGTCGGAAGTCTTCGAAATAAATTCAGTTTCCTCGATTTGGAACTGGCCTTTACCAACTAATACGAAGACAATACCGTGCAATTTCGTGAAGAATCGTTTAGAATCTCACAACATATAGAAATATTTAGAATATCACATAATCAATCGATTTCGGTTTGCAAATGCTAGTGTTAATTTCTTTGTTGGGATTCATTCACAAGTCCAGGTGAAAAGACCTGCATATTAAACTTTCCCTGGGAGTTGATTTCTTGAAATTCTATCTTGCTTGCATGTCATTGAATTCTTAAAAATCAAGAGAAGCTAACTGTATAGAAAATTCACTTCTATGGAAAGCCTCAGATGCAACTAATGATGTTACTAGCAGAAGTAATGATGACTTCAACTAATGATGTTACTAGCAGAAGTATCTTTCTACGTCGGGTTCAGTTCCATTCAGTAAAGAGCCATACGTGATACACGCTTAGGCAATCATGTCTGGAAATGACGTGAATGACTATGCAGAATATTTTCCCGCAGTTGATTTACATTACTTTCTGCGGTAAAATGGTTTCCAATCAAGGATATGTAGAGGTCTCGGTTTTTTGTCAAATTAGCCTCGTGCCAAACACAAGCGAAGTCTACCCAATTTAAATGATCAGAAGTTTGAATGAATGGTTAGAAAAGTGAAAGTCATTTTTTTTGGGGGGGGAGGGAATAGGTGTAATTTTAATTAATAGAAGTAAATAACAAATTTGTAAGAAGTAAAATACTCGAATAGAAAATGCATGTAGTTAATTAATTTGTATGAGTGAAATTGTTGGGACGCCCGCGCCTATTCGGCTATAATGGACTATTCCATTACTATGTAAAGTAATGGTGGCATCTACGTAAGAGAGTGTGCCGATCGACAAGTCAGTCGTAGACTTCCGGTGACGACCCGGAAGTACCCATTGCTCATACTACGTCTTACGACGGTTGGGACGATTGACCTTTATTTTTGTATTGGATACTAATAACCTCTGTGAATACCATTTTCATGGAATGCAACAATTAACCTATTCCTGTTGTTGAGTTATTTATTCTTACTCACGACACAACAGTGGCGACGAAGATTGCCGAACACAACAGAAATGTTTCAATAGAAAAATGCACGTGGTTAAATGTTCCAGAGAGATAGTAGTAAAGAGCTAAGTGTCCTTGGGTGTATGCTGATAGTAGCAGAATGTGTGTCTGTAAAATGATTACAAAGTTTACTTAATAAATAAAGTCTGTGTTCCTTTCCTTTTATGGCCGGAGAAAAAGTAAAGAGGAAAGTCAAGCAATAAAGAAAATTGTAATTATCGAAGTTGTTGTTGTTGTTGTTGTTGTTGTTTTCTTTGGCGCATGGAGTGAAAAAGATTAAAAAGAAAATTGGATGTAAAGAGCAAATAAATGTATATCAGTGAGACATGACCTTTGTTATATGGCGACGAGATGCTTTAGATCTGCTCCTATTTTGTCAGATTCTCACCGGACATGGGATGTACTTAAGTAGTGAATCTCGTCATGTGACTGGATCAGAATCACATACTGAATATTCTAGGTGTTAAAAAAGATTAACTGGTGTCATAGATCAATTTCTATCCTATCAGCATCCAGGATCTTAATTTTCACACTGACTTGTGAAATTTGGCTTGGTCTTGGTTTCTCAAAAATGTTTTTAGTCGTTTTGATCCAATTTTGCGCATGTGCAATTTTACTTTTTGCGTTTCAGTTAATTATCGGGTGATATATAATTTGTATCCTATAGATATACGGGGTAATGTAGAAAGAACTGGAGTCAAGTAAATAAGAGATGGGTATTGACAATGCATTTAAGTTCCTGGAGGTTGTAGACGTCAGGGAAGCAAGAATATGGAAGGGGGTTCCACGGGCGAAAAGTGCAAGAAAAGAAGCTGGAGGAGTAGAATTTTAGACTGCTTTAGTTTGATCTAACTGTGAATGGGTGAGACCCTGTTGCCAGTCTGGTTACACGATTAAACCCCTGTGGCAGGGGAACCAGTGACTTAAGTTTGTCCGAGTAGAAGTCATGAAAATATCTACAGAACAGCCGGTGAGAAAGTGGCTGGAGTTGAGACGCCATGTCGGTAACTATCACATTGCTGATTCTCTTTTGGAGCCTGTCGAGAACACTGTGATGAACAGCGGGGGTGCCTGACTATATATGACAGCAGTATTCTATGCAGGGACAGATAGTTTATTTGTATATGTGCAAGATGGATTTAGGCGGAAAAAACTTCCTGGCCCGATGCAGTGACTCAACCTTCCTAGCAGTGGATTTAGCTATTGACTCAATGTAATCATTCCACGTCAGATCGGTAGATAAGGTAAGGCCGAGAAGTCGCAGTATATTGCTGTCAGAGAGACCCGCTTAGTCGATACTTATGGTGGGGCGCAGGAGAGTTTGCTTGTGATTATTGACAGATAGCAATTTTGTTTTAAAAGCATTGAACGTTAACTCTATAATTACTTAAATATACTTGTTTAACTATTGTTATATTCGGCATTATCAATTTAGATTAATTTACAGAAAGATTGAAAATTAGCTCCTTGTATTTTATATAAATAGCCAACCAGTACTACTGACTTACACGATGTTTCTTTTTCTTTATGGTAGGTTAAAAGAGCAAGTTATTATACCAACTAAAACTGAACTTGAAGGGTGAATACATAAAGTGATATCTTACATATCACAAATATTCCTGGTGTAATCAGTTGATGCAATAAGTGGACGGCTAGAGAACCTGGTAACAAAATCTTCCTATATCAAATTTTAAACAAAACATAAATGCCCTCCCCTCATATCGATTTATTGTAAAAATTAGAGTTTGTAAATAAATTATCACTAGTTTAAAATAAGAGGTTACTTTTCAATCACTCTGCATATATATATATATATATATTAATTATGGTTGTAATATCAATAACAACAGAACCAATTTTGTCAAGATTATCAATATTTAAGTTACAACTGAGATCGTATTGAACCCACCGGGAACTAACCTGCAGGAGAAAAGAAGGGGAAGAAAAAAGAAACAAAAGAAATACCTGAACAAAAAGTCAAGTATTCGTGAGAAAGAATAAAAAACTCAACACGAGAACCTTAAGAATAAAGAGCTCAATACGAAAGCAGAGTGCACAAAGCACCCAACGCTGTTAAGCGAAACCGTTGTAGGTTATTGGCTCACTTAGATTTTCGATTTATATATATATATATATATATATATATATATATATTTATATATATTAGGTGTTCGCTATGTTCAATTTTAGTACGTAAATCAATATTGTTACAACATCTCACCCCACCACTAAAAGAAAAACGATATTACAAAGATACTGAGTCATATAAGCACACATTGCGAAGAAAGTTGAAGAGACAGCACAGTACAATAAAAAATATTGAAAACATTGGTAAGATAAAAGAAATAAAATGTTCTTTCGGAATGTTAAAAAAGATCTAAGGGAACTTAAAAAGAAAGAAAGTGGACTAACACACAAGAAATTATTTGAAGAAGCTGGTTGTAGAGAAAGTAAACAGACAAAAAAAAACTGAGGTAAAATATTAAGAATATTATTTAAAATTATAAAAGGCATCAAAACTCTTTATATAAACATGAAAACTAGAAACGTGTAGGTTTGGATAAAAAGTATACGAAAACTGACTTCTAAGCATTTTAGTGATGAATGATGAACTACATTGGATGAATCTGATAACTGATTGTGAGCCTTCAAAGAAATATACAAATAATACTTAACAAACAAGAGTAGTTGTAGCCGTTGGAAGATGGTTAATGTTTCTTTGATACGGCCTTGTGTCGTACATAACCGAACTCCCTACAGCTTACAAGTTTTATTCAGAATTTTCATCAGAAGGTTGGTTGTCGGCAGGTTGGAATGTGTGGAATAGTGTAAGATTAAAATATACATTTTGCATTATAAAGTAAAAAATTATTAAGAGAAATGAATAACGAGAATGCGTAGAAATTAATTCTCAATTAGAAAGTTTATGTTATCAAGAGTTGTAGAAAATGTTCGTAGTAATAATGTAGGTATTTAAAATGTCCGCAGAAGTTTAGAGTTCATGGTTGTGTAATAGCGGAATGTAAAGTCTTTGTTCCTTCCTCTTTTTAGTAGCTTGCGACAGGTTTAGAGAAAGAGAATGCAAAACAAGTAAAAGAGTAATAATTAACATGTCCATTTGTTCTCAGCGTGAACTGAAAAAGAAGAAACAGAATTGGAAGAAGAAATCGAATAAAACTGTGACGTGCCCTGCGTCCGCTCGGCTTCTTGAATTTTATTTCGTTACATTGCCACGAGGCCCCAGCTAACCGCTCCCTTGTCGACTGCCTTTGACAGGTTAGCGTCGTGGTTTTTTTAGTCAAACTTCTCATGATGCCGGCTCCAGCGAAGCTTTTTCACATCTCGCCGTGAAAATACGTCATATATATATTTGCTGTTTTTAATCCAATCAGCATTCAGAATTAGCTTTTCACACTGACTTGAGAATTTTTCTTAGTTGGGTTTTTCCTAAATGTTTTTTGTTCTTATTTTCTTATCCCTACATAGTAACGTTAGAGGCTAGCAGTAAGTTTTGGTGTCTCTCCTGATGAGATAATTGTCTTTCAATGTTTTTAAATGTCTTGAGTAGCACAGTAATCTTTAATCTCAAAAGTACGTGCAGGCAAACCTATACCTCTTAACATGTTGCTTTGTCAACCATCTTCAAACCCTATCTTATCTATTTTCGAATATACAAATCGAGCAGCATATCTTGATGGATATTCATCCAAATGAATGTAGCTGATCTGTGATTAAAATAGATCAATATGACAAATGCAAAAATATTCAGTGAAAGAAAAGATATTTTTTTCATGTGCCGTCTCCCTTCAAGACGTAGGCGATCATGGTACTCCACTTTGATCTGTCTCTTTTCGCTCTCAAAAGTTTTTCTCTTAATATCTTCTAAACCCATTCCGTCATACATTTGCAAAGAACTAATAAGTAGGTCTCGCGGTACTTTACCCTGTCTTTTCTTCGCTTTATCCTATTTATGAATATTAAATTCTCCAGGCCCTCCTTCCTCAATACGTGTCCAAAGATCTTCATTTCTCTCTTCCTCATGTTAAGCATGTGTTTTCTTCTCGTTTGCATCACCTCTAGCGTATATACTTCTGTAGTCATCACTGATGTAGTTTCCATTGTTTAGCTATCTCGTTTCACATATGCCTATAATGTTTATGTTCAATCTAGCCATCTGTCTGTCCTTCAATATGGCAGTGAATTCTGGACAATACGATCAAAGATGAAGGAAAAACTTGAAGCAACTGACATGTGGTTCTACAGAAGGATGCTGAGAATATCATGAATCGAGCATGTAAGCCAGGATGAGGTCTTGGAAACGATAGAAACAAACATCAGGAATAGATAGCTGAAGTTCCTGGGACACGCAATGAGGAAGAAGGGCTTGGAGAATCTGATACTAACAGACCAGATAGAGGGAAAAAGAGACAGAGGAAAGCAACGGATAACATATTTGAAGGACATAATCAGGTGGATAACGGAACGAGGTTTGCATGGTGTAACAGGAGAAGACGTAGTCAGAGTCACCAGGTATAGGGAAACGTGGAAGGCCATGATCGCCTACGCCCTGAAGGGACAGGGCACATAGAAAAAGAAATCATCTCCTGCTTCTTTCCAGAATCCAAGAATTATATTTTGTTTGTTGCGAACAGTCGCAGGATTATGGTCCGGTAGCATCTGTCGCTCAAGTCTTTCCATTTCGGGCTAGGAATAAATTCTGAGGAAATTTGTGTTTTACGCCATTTATGATAGCAGTTGTAGACTGACTGTCCATGTATACCTGTAGAGAAATCAGTGTAGGTAGGCTTATTCATACTTCACGCCGTTAGGATATATTGAGTTTAAATCGATTCTTCTTTTTCATGTGCCATGCTCCTTCAAGACGTTGGTGATCATAGGATTCCACTTGGCTCTGTCTCTAATCGCTCTCAAAAGTTTTCTCTTGGTATATCTTCTAAACCCCGCTCCGTCATCTATTTGCTCAGATCTAACATGTCCCGCGCTGCTTTCCCCTGTCTCCCCTTCATTCTATCCAATCTGTGAGTATTAAATTCCCCAGACCCTCCTTTCTCACTACGTGTTCCAGGAACTTCTTTTACAAAAGGCAACAAAAACATTTCCTCAAATAAGGGTAAGTTCTAAACAGGAGAAATATTAAATGCATATAAAAAAACATGCTAAGTTTAAAGAACATTAGGGAACAAATATTAACATGTAAGATTTGAAAATAAATGTTATTTATTGTTTGTTTGTTTGGAGGTTTAGCAACCTATCAATCCTTATGGGATCATTTAAGGTCATAACCAATGATTTTGGGTAAGGTTACTTTATTTTACAACATTTTTCTTTTCGAGTATCAAGATTCATTGGGATTTGTTTTTAAGTGCAGGATCCCCAAATCTTACCCTTGTTATTTAACACATAACTGGAGGGAAGGGACGGATTAATACCTTTCCGAAGGGTACCAGTTCTTAAGTGAATGCAGGGTATTCAACTGGAATTCGAACTCGGCTCACCGATTTCTCTTTCCGAGCCGATATCCACTGCACCACAACGCACATCCGTCACTATACGCTTACAGCACCTGGTATTCCCAAGTGGTTACCCATCTAAGTACTGACCAGGCTCAACGTTGCTTAACTTCGGTGATCGAGCGAGAACCTGTGTATTCAACGTGATAAGCCGTAAGCCAAATTCTATTTAAATATGTTTTATATTCCTAAATGGAATACATGATTATTTACATTGTTCAGAATGTTACTCTCATCTTTATTGTCATAATCCGGAAAGACATGTTTCGCAGTAGATTAAAGGGATTTTGGGTCCAGTGACTTGGCCCAAACAGTTCAATACCTCGTGAGAGTAGTTTCAAACAAAACATTAGAGAGTGGAATTGCATGGATAAATCGAAAACATGAAATGTGTCATGGCTCCTGAAAGGAGAACAACCAACAGCAGTGACCGAAATATGGGTTTCAATTAGAATATCCTGAACAAAGGTGGAGCATACAACAGCCGAAAAGTTGTGAATATGACAATAAATTGTAGAACAAAAATTCAATAAATTTGAATAAGTTGAATGGTTCACCGCTGAAATATATATAGCAATACATGATCGAGCCAAAATTAGTCTTATTCTTTATCCATAAATGTGCATTTTTAACTTTATTTACATAAGGATGAAAATAATGAGATAATAAATACTTTTATATCAGTTTATATTAAAACATAATTATTGTCATGCACGGCATTATATATATATATATATATATATATATATATATATATATATATATAATTACAGTTAATAAGGATTTTCGGCATAATTAAATTAGATCAGTACACAGTTGGATTAAAAAGTGTCAAATATATTGTAGAGTCTTTGACTATTTTCAATTTGGAAACGAGTTATTTCTACAACTTGGGTTACACCTTACAATATTTCCAGCCGACTTATAGTAGCTGATTTCCCAACTCTTTCAAACGTGTAACAGAGATTATTACGAACGCGCAACTGGAATTTTTTAAACAACTGCATATTTTAAAATTAGGGAGGAGTTACTTAAAGATGTTAGACACTTTCAGCCAGGTTTGTATGATCGTATATTACGAAATGAAATATCAGTAATAAGGTCTAGATGTAATCACAACAAAAATATAGATACTAAGATCATACAAACCTGGATGAAGTGTTTAATATCCTGTTGTGGTGGAATATCCTCTCCTAACCAGGAATGGGTATGGCCCGGGTTATAAAAGACCTAGACGAGAACGAACTACAGACAGAAAGCACTCAAGAGAGAGATCGAGCGTGTTCGTGGCTATACGAGAGTCTTCGTCATTACATGGAAGTGATCAAGACTATTCGTCATTATACGAGAGTTAAAAGCCATCGGCTTTTAGACGAGAGTTAGACGTCACTAGACGGAAGCCTACTTCGCAAGACGGACGCATACGTCCTATACAGAGACATTGCCTTCTTAATTGTTATTCGCGTTAACTGTTCGTTGGGTGTATTTGTATTTGGTTTATTGTGCTGAGGTGTAATAAATCTCTATTTATATATACTCAGTGTTAAGATTTATTTCTTGCACTATTCTTTCTCTGTTTATTCCCTCCAGGGATGCAACATATCCTTAAGTAATTCTTTCCCAATTTTAAATTTTTCGGTTGTTTAAAAATTCCACTCGCGCGTAAGTAAAACCACTGCTGTACGTTTGAGCAATTTGAAGATCGATTATTATCAATCGCATTTACTTATCAAAATGTTGAAGGGATGAAATAGAACTTGATGACTTTAGAATATATATTTTGAGTAAATTAACCGGCTTCACAGTGCTATGATTTTGATCAAATTACGATGATAAGAAGAAAGCTATGTCATTATATGTCATTACATGTCACGCATATATATTAGTAAATACTAATATACCTACAACAGATCCTAGCAAAAAATTAAGTTAATCATATACTACTCTAAATCCGACTCATTTATTTGCAATGATTCTTCTCCCTCCGGTTTGCAAAATACCAACATAGTTTACAAATTCAAGTGCCCTTTGGGATATTTTATCTGTAATGGATTAAATAATATTTATGTTGGTCACACTACAAATCAGCTTTCACGACGCTTGACACTACACTTGAACGATAATTCTAACATTTTTAGGCATTTAAAACAACATGCTTGGTCACATACACAATTTCGGAAAATCCTAGTTGAAGACACATCTATACTTAAACATGAAAACAATAAACAAAAGCTAGAATTTCTCGAAGCTATATACATAAAGCAGTTGAAACCTAACCTGAACAAATTAAAATATGAAATCCCTACAAATATCCTTAAATGCCTATATTGAATAACAGAAACCATTGGTTTATTTCAATGGTCTAACATACTTAATATTTCTTGTTTTCACTCTCGCTTGGTCATGTGTGACGTCACGAGCTGTGAAGCGAGATTCGCTTCCAGCGTCTTAAATGCACAAGTTTGTTGTTGCTTCTAAATCTTTCATGTAAGAAGAGTTTGATTGTTGTTTGTCCGTGTTTATATATATATATATATATATATATATATATATATATATATATATATATATATATATATACATACGCACTCACACCGATTGAGCACTCTGGAAGAATGGTAGACTTTGAAAAACTGTAGCTACTCTGACATCTACGCTTCGTTCATTCAGCAATGAATTAGAACACTCTCAGCTCAGTGTATAATAATAATATACACTCTAAAATGTCTGCCTTCTACCGAGCGCCCGTAGATAAGAGGTAGAATCACCGACTGGCGCCAATTCGGTCGGGTTTCAATCCTGGGTAAAAGTAAATCGGCTGTCTTACCGTACTGATGAGCTATGATACAGCGAAACAGATCTGTCTGTGGATGACTATATATATATATATATATATATATATATATATATATATATGTGTGTGTGTGTGTGTGTGTGTGTGTGTGTGTGTTAGTACCTTGAATCTATATCAGGTTTGTAGTATACGTGATACACGTATGACCAATCATCTCTCTTTTGGGACATGATTGACTGAGCAGTAGGTTGCCATTACTTTCGACTGTAGACTAGCTTTCAATTAAGGCTATATAACCCAATCTGTCCTGTTACTGCACACATGGCTTGTGGAAAGAGACGGATTCATACTTTTTCCAAGGACATTTGCACGTAAGTGAATGCAACGAATTCAGCTGAAATTCGAACTCGTCTCTCATATGTCTCTTTTCGAGCTGATATCCACTGCAACATATCTAGTTAAATATGTTGCAGTCTTCAGGCTAATGCTAAGTATTCGTTTCTTTTAGATTTATCAAACTGTTGAATAATACATTGGTCATTGTGGAATAATGCTGGGGGCCATTCATGACTTCCATTAAAAATGTTAGAATTTTAGCAAGAACTGTATTTTGCACTAGGTGAGACAGGTGTAGGAAAGATGTTGTTTTGATGAGCGAAGCTCAAAAATGTCAGCCCCAGTGACAGAATGCGCCAGAGATCCCAGGTGCCAGGAAGTAATGATTTAAATGACGTCAGCGGTCACAGAGTCTCAATTTTTATTTTGGAATTTGGAATTGAGTTGCAAACAGCAGCCAACCAGTGTTTGTTTTTTTTTCGTTTCCTCGATGAGTGTGTAATCCGACTAGATTTAACCCACTCACTCCACAATACGGCTAAGTTAACGCCTTGTTAAAAAGAACATTATAAATGCGAACAAAACATAAATAGATGATTAATTTTATACACGTGTTGATATCTGTTTATTTATCTTATGTGAAATGATAAGTAACGTTCGATTTGAGCAGATTCTAGCCGAATTGTTATGAACATTATGTAGCGACATTTACGAGAGAAAAACACCGACATTTTGAGAGGCAGATTTATTAACCAATTGAATTGTTTGCAAGTTATTATTTCAAAGCGTCATACATACTCAGGAATGTATACAATAAAATAAAGTCAATCTTTTATCAAAGAAAATCATTTATCTGTGGCTGGAAATGTTAGTGTAATAATAAATAACAAAATGCAATAGGTTCTAAATTATCCAGCATTATTGTATCGATAATGGACATATTAACAATTACTTGTCCGCGATAGCGAGGGAACTTCACTATCCTAAACTTTTATCACGATCACTTTTCACTGAAGAATTTTGAAGGGCAAAACTCTCGAGTTCTTGGTAGTTGCTATTTTGTAAATTCTGGGTCCAATGAAAATCACCGCCACATCCTTCTTCATATTCTTTTTGGGGTTATTTGTTAGTACTAACTGAACATATTAAATCTTTGTATTTCAGAAAAACAATACATTTCAAACAGTTTGCATGCCTGTTTTTTTTGTTTATTTGTTTTGTTTTGTTGCTTTAGTTAGGGGATATTATTTTTCTCATTCTTAACTTAACCGCACTTTTTCACTCACAATATAATATATAGACAGACCTCCAGAGAATAATAAAAATAATTTCGAAATTCGCCGAACTGGAACTATAAGAAACATTGGTTTAGTGAAGCGTCTTAGTTGCCTTCACTTTTGATTATTTCCGGCTCTTAAACTGAATTATTCTTGAGGTAGCGAAACTATTGACTAAACTGTGTACTCCAATGTCCATGAGGTTTTTTCTCCTTCTTCAATATTCTTTCCGATGAGCTGCTTCTATTATCACAAGTACTTCTGTATCAGATTCATGGGGGCAGATCAAAAACTCCCAGGATATTCGAGGTCACTGATCTGCGCTTACTCAAAAATATATGTCCCGTACTTCTTTTTTTCAAGCGACGATTCGACATGTCTCCTCCGAGAAAAATCATTCAACAAGTTCAGCGAAAATAACATGATTCATTTTACCAGAAAAAAAGTCTCCTGAAGGAAAACTGGTTCTGCGGCTTTCCTTTTAACGAGAATATAGACATACATATAATATTCCCTCTGATGTTTCTTTCCTTTAAAAGTTAATGGCTCGGAGTGTAAAATCGGAGACTTGAGTTCGAATTCTGATTAGATTTGTTACATGCACACGCGAAAATACAGCTGTGAAAGATATAAATCCATTTTTTCTACAAAGCCATTTGTTAAATACTAGGTTTTGTATTTTGAAAGAACACTGTTGTTTTTTAATGTCAATTTAGAAAAATTAGCCTTTCGATTCATTTTCGTTTAAATAATTTACAATTCGAAATAGATTTTATTGGAGTAGATAGACTAAATTATCGCCCGGTTCACACTCCACCCAGGTCTATTGAACAGGTGTAGAGGCTCATCCCTTGTTTCTTGTTTAGGATGTGGTCTCCGGCTTTATCTTTTCCAATCTTTTCACTCTTTTCTTTTTTATTTTTTTCAGTTGGAGTAGATAGACTAAACTATCGCCGCGTTTCACACTTCACCAACGTCTATTGAACAGGTGTAGAGGCTCAACCCTTGTTTCCTTGTTTAAAATGTCGTTTCCGACTTTCTCATTTCCAATCTTTTCACTGCCGAATAATATCAACTGCCTAGTAATTCTACTGAACTTCAATAGAACTCTAAATAACTTCTATGAACTTCCTCTTAACTCATATTAATATAGAAGTGAGAATCCATTATCTGAGGAATATGTGTGTTTTCACATAACACTTACATAGATTGAAAAAACGAAAAATGAATCGTGAATTTGAAAAGTTGGAAGCACATGAAATGAGTACAGAAGATTAATTAAATCTTCTTAGATTAATTGAAGCCTTGCAAGATTAAAACCACAACCACAAATTACTAGAATGTCTCTAAAGTAACGGAATGGGTTTGAAAGCTCGCGTTGAGTTTTTGCAACAGTTCGAGTTGATTAGAAAATTTAATCAACCAAATGAAGAAATCAAAACATATAGCAAGAGCACTAACAAATCAATAATTAAATGTAAATATTGAGGGAAAAGGAATTTTTCAATTGCAGTAGGTAGACTAAACTATCGCCCGGTTCACACACCATCCACGTCTATTGTAGAGGTGTAGAGGCTCATCCCTTGTTCCCTGTTCAGAATGTGGTTTTCGGCTTTCTCTTTTTCAATCTTTTCACTTTTAGTTTTTTTTTCTTTTTCATTTTTTTTCTCAATTGGAGTAGACAGACTAAACTATCGCCCGGTTCACACTCCACCCACGACTATTGTACAGGTGTAGAGAATCATCCCTTGTTCGCTGTTCAGTATGTGGTTTCCGGATTTCTCTTTTCCAAATCTTTACACTCTCACGTAGCCCCCTGCACATCAGTGGCGTTACCGCCTTGCTCGGGATGATATGATTAAAAAAATAAAGTATATATGTCCAGCTTTGAGAAAACTACTATCAAACTGCTAAAAAAATATAATTTTCAGAACGTATGGAAATACAAAAAGCAAATAAGAAAAATTAAAACCTTTCAAACCCACTCCAAAGAAAAAGCTGGAGTATTTATAAGAAATACACAAAAGAGGGGAAGAAAAATAAAGATAAATGGCCAAGTATTTTACATGCAAGTTGATACGGGCAGTAGAATTACGCAGATACTAAAAAATTTTGACATCCAAAATTAAGAAAAAGCAGCGTACAACTGAAGCAATTTGAAACGATAATAAAAACAAGGGACACTTTTCAAGACAATTTTGAAACCAACAAGCGTTTTCAAATAATTCTGATTACAGTTGTAGTATGCAAACATGGTCACGGATTATTAAGGATTGATGTATTAAAAGTAAACAGCGAGAAGAAACCATTCCTTTGAAGCAGAGGGTAATGCAGTAGGGTTGTTGAAAGGTTATAAAATAAACATTCGACTAAGAGGTGAACTATCACCCAAAGTATATAGAATCAAAAGTTCCAGGTCACATACTATATTTGGTAGTAGCCAAATTAAACAAAATAACACAAGACATATTAGAAATTGTAACTTAAGGTGGTAGTAAGTGGGCGTTACCGATAATAGCGATAAAGAAACCGGATAGAGATTTAAAGATATGTAGCGGTTATAAGATAATGGTGAATAACCAGACATGTTCAGACTCGTTTCCGTTGCCAAATATCGAAACTGTAAGCCACGAATTAGCAAAACTGAACTACTTTGCAAAAAGTGATCTCAAGTCAGCATGTCATCAAACAGAAATTGAAAATAAATTCATGGAAATAACCAAGATAAACACTGATAGGCTTATTAAGATGGACACGTCTAGCGTTTGGGAAAAAATTCCAGTCATATTTTTCAAAAGCGTTAAAAGAGTTTTACTGGAAAAAATAAAAAATATGATATGCCAGGACGATATAGCTTTATAAGCGAGAACTAAAGAAAAACGCAAGTGAGAAGACGATTACTGCTGTTCTATCACAACACCTACATATATATATATCAATGAGGTTAAAGTCAGCAGAAACTATTTGAATACTGAAAAAGAAGAGCTAGCAATAATATGGAGCATAGAGATGGCACAAAACGTTTTGATAGGAAAATATTTTTATTAAAATCGGACCACAATTCATTAGAATTCATATTTAAAGACAAAAGTAACATCATCAAGTGTTTTAAGACGGGCAAAAAAATTATGGCATTCGTGTTTGACGTAAAGGGAACATTATTTCTCATATAGCTTTATCAAGATTGCAGTTAAAGAATGGAACAAAAGAAAGATGAAAAATGCTGAAGATTAAATAATAGACTGGATGGAAACTGACATTCTTTTTCTAAATAAACTCAGTATAGAAACAAAGAAAGACCCAGTATTATGCAGAATGAGAAAGAAAATAAAATTAATATATAAATTAATTTTTTGATGGCTGAGTGACCATTTTAAGGAAACAAATCACAAACTAAGCATAGAAAATGGCATTATATGGTATCAAGATGTAATAATAGTTCCACATACTAGAAGACTACATATATCGTGGCATAAGTTGCAAGCTTGGGGGCCAGGATATTCAAAAGATAAAGAGACATACGTAAAAGGATGCCCAAAATGTGCGGAAATAAAAGAACATCAAGCAAGCAAAAATTAACTCATGGTCAAGGAAGCAGAGCCATGGATTAAAGTTCATATAGAACAGGCAAAGATCATTGATAGGGGATTATTCTTTGTATTAGTGGGTTCATTATCATGTTGGGCCAGAAGTTGTCAGAGTAAAAGACAGAAAAGCTACTGCAATAAAGCAAATACTAAGAACCATATTCTCAATGAATGGAGTACTCCAGACACTAGTCACCGACAACGCATCCAAATTTTTCAACGAGAGAAAAGGTGTGTTTTGGAAGTATAAAGAGACAGACCCAGAAGAAGCAAATTTCCTGATGCAAAAATTTTACAACACGTCTATATCGGAAAAGAAGGGTCAAAATATACTACTAGGTTCAGAACCCAAAATTTGAGCAGGATATGGAGATGAAAGATCGGGAACAAGGACAACATACATAGGCACATGCCGATCAATTCAGAAGCAGAAACGACCTGGATGATGTGGAAATGGAAGGTCATGAACAAGAAGAGGCCGAAATTTATAAAAGAGGAACAGAGTAAGAAATGCAAATATAGAATGAGAAGATGGGCAAAGATAAGGAGAAAAATGACGAGAGACCGAAATCGCCATTAACAAAAACAAAATGACAAGAGGAAGGACAGTACGAACAAAAGAAAACTATGAGTAGTAAGAGAAAAATCAAGGGTGTACGACCTCTCCAATTCAGGGAGGTTGTTATAGTGAAACACACCTATTTCTCAGATAATTGACTCTCCTCTTATATTAATAAAAGTTAACAGGAAGTTAACTCGAGAAGTTCTTGAGAAGTACTTGAGAAGTTCTTGGGAAGTTCATAGGAATTCATAGAATTTCTAGAGAGTCTAGAGAGTTCTTTAGAGTTCTATTGCAGTTCAGTAGAAGTACTAGGCAGCTGATATTAGTCGGCAGTTAGCTGAATACGAAGGAGTCAGTTTTCAGTTGAAGAATACCAAGTTCCTATCATTTGGGGGTGCGTTAATTCGATAAGCAACCGACATAGCACAATTATAACCTTCAATGCAAAATCTACTCCACAACAGAGGTGTAGTATCGTATGCAAATTAAGAGAATACATGGAGAATTAAGACAGAAAATAGCCAGTCGTCATAGAGGACTCACAGAGCTGTGCTATGACTACTGCTACTCATATTGATATGCAAAACATAAAATAGTACCACTAGAAGAAGGTACTACTACACAGAAACATGATCAGGAAGTTGTTTTTTAAATCGGTTCACCTCAAACAAGGCAGTACTTCCACTTGGGTGCATAGAGCTACATATGAGGAGCGTGAACGGTTACATAGAACGAGAGCGAAGGGAAAGAGGAACCGAAGAGGAACCAGTTACAGTGGGTATCAGAGAATGAGCAAGAGAAGGATGGGAATACTTTTGTAAATAGAATTATGTGAGAGTAGAGTAAAAATGGGAGAAGAACAAGATTCAAGTGATGTTGGGGAAAGGATAAGAGAAATATGAGAGTCAAAGTGATAAGAGATGTCAATAGGTGTTGCATTTAAAATCTTTGAGATTGTAGATATCTGAAATCAGTATACGGAAGGGAGTTCCGCAGGTAAGAAATGCGAGAAACGAAGCTGAAGAATAAAAGTGGTGGTTGCATTCGGCTGTCTTGACTGTAAAAATGTGGGACCTGTCTGTTGCTAGAGTAAATTCTTGGAGAGGGTGCACCGGAGAGCAAAGCTCGTCAAAGTAGAAACCATGAAAATATTTGTAGAAGAGATAGAGAGAAGCCACATTCCGTCGGAGAAAAAGTGGATGGTGTCGATCTGCCATGTTGGGATCAGTTATATTGCAGATTCTTTTCTAGATCCTATCGCTAACCCTGACGCGAATAAAAGGGACGCTTGCCCAGATATATCAACTGTATTAAAAGCATGGGCGGATGGTTGCTGTAAATCTATGCAAGATGGACTCAGGTGATACAAACTTCCTGGCTCCATACAATAACGCAATATACCTAGTAGTAGATTTATCTTTTGATTCAATGTAGTCGTTCCACAGCGGCTCAGCTGGGAGAATGAGACCGAGAAGGCGCAGTGTCTTGATTTCGGGGAGACTATCTTTATGCATGCAAATGGAGGGGGAGAAGAAGTGACTGTCTATGGAGGTCAACAGATAGCAGCTTCTTTTTTTTGAAAGCTTTAAAGTTTACGAACCAACATATTGAAGGTCATTCTCAAGATCAGAAGCGAGGCTATCTTTGTCCGCCTTGGCAGCGTAAATGCCTACTTGCGGTTTGATCACATCAGGGAGATTGATGATGAAGCTCAGAAAAAACATTGGGCCTAGGATGGTGTCCTAGGGATACTCTCGTTCGTGTGATAGCATCAGGTGGCGTATCTAGCTGCAAACTGTACTTATTATACAGTAATATTAGCAGGATTTAGTCTCAAGTGCTTTGTTATATAGGGGCACTGGAATTTCGTAATATTAACAGGACATTATAGCTCATTACATATTATCAATAACAGGGATTCGTTACGCAATTAATTATTAATTCGTTACGCAATACTGTCATCAGTTAGTGCCACAATATATTAGTATTACTAGGAAGAAGATTACTTCTTTATATATGTCGATACGCCCGCACCTATTCGGCTATAATGGACTATTCCATTACTATGTAAAGTAATGGTGGCATCTACGCGAGAGAGTGTGCCAAGCAGCCGTGCTCTCTACGACACTGTCGGCCCTCTGACTTCGGGTGGAGGGCGCTCTCTGCTTCCGAGCAGAGAGCTATAACCCAGTCGTGGTTCCGCCGAAGGATAGAGGCACGACTGGGCAAAAATAGACAGACATCTTTTTGCCGGGCCATATAGCCCGGAAATCCCAGTTAAAACTGACCATGTGTCACATGTTGCCCTTACTGGGAGGGACACCTAAATATAGAGTGTGCCGAGCAGCCGATCGACAAGTCAGTCGTAGACTTCCGGTGACGACCCGGAAGTACCCATTGATCATACTACGTCTTACGACGGTTGAGACGATTAACCTCTATTCTTGTATTGTATACTAATCACCTTTGTAAATACTATTTTCACGGAATACCACAATTAACCTATTCCTGTTGTTGAGTTATTTATTCTTACTGACGTCATAACAATATAGTAAAACTAACAGAAATTACCACGAGCAAAAAGCTGTACATAGTAACACGAGCAGAACATACCACTATCGGGTAGTTGTACTTCACTATAGAGCATCACGGGCAGGAAGTAATCTCCCACGTGCATAAGAGTGTGAAGTACCTCAAGCGAGAAGGATTTCTTACGCAGTACCACTAGACAGAAGTAACAGGAGCAAAAATTTATTTCGTCATATAATAACACTATTGTCAGGTACCAGTAGAAGGAATTTGTACTTCTTTAGATTGTAACACGTGCAGGAAAGAACTTTAACGAGGAGTTACATTTTTACCATACAGCAACACAAGTCCGGAGATAATATCACCCTCTGAAGTTGGTTTATGACTTTGTTAAGAAGATATAAAAGGGTCATTCAATAAATAAGATTAATTTTTCTAATACAGATAGAAGCTTACGTTTTTTTCAACGTAGTCTCCCAGCAATGTCACATACTTTTCCCATCTGTGCAAAAGCTTCCGTGTTCCCTCAGCGTAAACATCTTGGGGATAATGTCTCAACCAATCGCTCACAGCACGTTTGACTTCATCGTTACTTTCAAACTTCTTTAAACAATTTAGCCCACTTGTAGACATTTTTTGGCTGAAACATGTGGCACCATACACAGTTGGCATTCTATAAATTTCAACTTGTTTGCACCCTTCAGCAACCAAAGACTTTATAACTGACCTCTGTTCAATCCTCGAGCATGCTTCTTGGTCGGCCATCTTTGTTAATCAACAAAGCACTCAAAGATTTTTTTCAATCTGCGAAATAAATTAAATCCTTTTAAAAAGAAGTAAAAGAAAAAATTTAAAAAAAAGTAAGACTCTATCTGTATTAAAAGTCCTTATACCGAAAAATTTACCTTATTTATTGAATGACCTTTTAGTTCTATCGACGGGATTTAACATTCGGTTGACTAATAGTATTGTATATATAAAATTATAACATTAATCATGTTTACTATTTCTCATGAGAATTGGTTACTTCGTTTATTGAACTCCTCCTTTAATATTCCGCCAGCCTTTCCCTCCTGGGCGACCAAGTTATTACACATTGTAGTACAAAACGTTATTCGTCCTCTTACTATCACTAATTTATATATTGAAATCCGCGTAAACAAGATGACAGACACAATAAATCAAATTTATAACAGTGATGATATGTTTGAAGACTTCAGTAGATATGTTTTCATAGCACTGCCTGAAAATTCAGATGCAAATGAATATGAATTCCGGCAGACAATCAGCCTAATGAATCATATAACAGAACATATCATTAAAATTCTGATGAATAATGAATCATATAACAAAACATATCATAGGAATACTGATGAATAAGGTATCATATAACAAAACATGTCATAGGAATTCTGATGAATAATGAATCATATAACAAAATATAACATAGGAATTCTAAGAAATAATAAATCATATAACAAAACATATCATAGGAATTCTGATGAATAATGAATCATATAAGAAAAACGCATCATACGAATTTTGATGAAAAATAAATCATATAACAAAACATATCATAGGAATTCTGATGAATAATGAATCATATAAGAAAACACATCATATGAATTCTGATGAATAATGAATGATATAACAATATATATCATATGAATTCTGATGAATAATGAATCATATTCCACAGGCGGAAAGTGCGAGAAAAGAAGCTGATGGAGAAGAATTGTCGTCTGCATTTGGTTGATCTAACTGTGAAGGATGGGACCCACTTGCCAGTCTGTTTGCACAAATAACAGTTGTTGTAGGAGCACCAGTGACTTAAGTTCGTTGGAACAGAAGACATGACAGTATTTATAGAATAGACAGTGGGAAGCCACATCCTGTTGGTTAGAAAGTGGCAGGATTCGAGCAACCAAGTCGGTACTAATCACATTACTGATTCTCTTTTGGAGCCTGTCAAGAACACTGAAATGAACAGCGGGTGCACCTGACTATATATAACAGCAGTGTTCCATGCACGGACAGATGGTTGATTTGTATATATGCAAGACGGATCCAGGATGAAAAAACATCCTGGCCGACACAGTGACCCAAGCTTTCTAGCAGTGGATTTAGCTATTTATCCAGAACCGTTTGATAAAATAGATAAAAAAGAACTGGTGGGACTCTTTGGTAACCTTGATGTATTTCGGAAGGATATTAGAGTAATCTAGACCCGATGTTGGCAGCAAACTGCTTGCATAGAGATAGAAAAATAATTCAGAAAATATAACAATAAACTAGAAAGGGGAGTAAAATGGTGTGTCTCCACATCGTAGTTATTCAACCAGTACAGCGCGCCAGTTCTAAAAGAATTAGAAGTCCCATCAGGATTCATTATTGTTGTGGATTCCGGGTGAGGAAATGCACAAAATAATAAATAACAAAAGCAGATATGGAGATAGAAAATGTAAGTTATATTGAACGCAATATACAAACTGGAACGCGGGTTACTCAATTTAGGAAGACTATTTGTGAAAATCAATATATACAGTCTTGAAGTGAAATAGTAGGTCCGGGTAACTGATTCTAACTGAGTGGAGCTCAGAGAAACTGCAAATACAACTGTGATTCCAGATCTAACTCTAACTAAACAACTCACTGCTTACTTACAGCTGACTTGCAACTAAACTCTGCTGTTCTCTCAACAGGCAGGTTCATATGTACTATCAGGCGAGTCAATTATTATGTAGAAAGGGGCGATCCCCAACAAATATTAACAATATAGTCTTAATCAACAACCTTAACAACATAAGATATGCAGATTACACAGTGTTGATAGCAGATACAAAAATTAAATTACAAGAGCTACAACAAAGATTAGTGAATGAAATTGAGAAGAAATGAGTAAACAACAATAGCAAAAAAAAAAATAAAAAATAAAAAAACGAAATGTATTGTTGTTAGCTAAAGTAGCTGACAAACGGGCAAATTACTAAGAGGATATGAGTATCCTCTTAGTAATTTGCCCGTTTGACAACAATATAAAATCAAGCCAAACAAAAATTGAAAAATCAAAATCAATTCTGGGAAGTGTTTTAACAGCGGAAGCTAAGTGCGACACTGAAATCCGAAGACGTATTTGTATAGCCAAAGATAAGCAGAATATTAAGAAATGGGTACTGCAGTCGTCCTGTATGGCAGTGAATGCTGAACAATATCTTCTCAGAAAAAGAAGAGACTTGAAGGAACATATATGTAGATCTACAAAAGGATGACGAGGATACATTAGATCGAATATGAGAGCAAAAATGAAGTTTTAGAGAAAATGTAAACTTGTGGTGCAGTGGATATCGGCTCGGAACGAGAAATCGGGGAGCCGATTTCGAATTCCAGTTGAATTCATTGCATTCACTTACGCGCAAATACCCTTGGGAAAGGTATTAATCCGTCTCTTCCTTCAAGCAATGGGTTAAATAACAGGACAGATATGGTTCTCTAGCCTTGGCAGGCAACCAGTCTACCGCAGAAAGCAATGGCAACCTGCTGCGGGATAATCTTCTACCCAGTCAGTCATGTCTCTTTCAAGACATGATCGCTCAATCGTGTTTCACGTATGGCACTTAACTGACTTATGCTTAGCATAAAGAAAAGAGAGTTGAAATTTCTAGGGTACATAAATGGGGAAAGAAGGCGTGGAAATATGATACTCATAGGAAATATTAAAAGCATCAAGAACAAAAAAATTGACGCATAACTTACTTAGTTTACTTGAGTAAAAGGATGACGGAACAGAGTTTGGGAGAAATAAAAAAAGAAAATAATTTTAAGACTTCCAAGGAACAGTAAATCTTGGAAAGTCATCATAGCTTACGTGTTGAAGACACACGCCCATAGAAGAAGACGAAGTTGCAGTTACGACGTGCGAAGTCTACAAAAGACATTTTTTATTTTTTAACTGGCAAAGCGGTCAACATATATAATAAAAATTTATTATTGGAAGAGCTAACTTTAACACCGACAAAACTACGTTAATGGTAGATTAAAATGAAAAATTGAAAGAACAATGAGACAGACAATATGGTGTTAGAAAAGACGATATATTAATTATAAAATAACTGTTGCATTCCAGGTCGTCAGAAAATAGAATACACTCACGTTCTGGGCTTCATAAAAGAAATGTATTTTATCCACCATTAGGGCTGCGTGAAGGGAATGTTGTAAAATTAATAATGTTGATCATCTGAATGATACATTTTTCGGCTCTCAATAAAAATTGTGCAACTGAAGACTACCATAGATAGGGTTTGCCTGAAAATTAATAATAATTTTGATCATATGAATGATAAACTCTCCCGAATTTTGAGAAAATTTGTGCGATGAAAGATAAATGAAATCATCCGTAGAAAGATTATTGCCTGAAAGTTAATAATAATTTTGATCATTTGAATAATAAACTCTCTCGACTTTTAATAAAAATTGTGCGATAAACGTAGAATAAAGACATCCGTAGAAACGTTATGCTTTAAAGTTAATAATAATTTTGATCATTTGAATGATAAACTCTCGCAACTTTAATAAAAATTGTGCGATAACAGAAGAATAAAGACATCCGCAGAAAAGATATGCCTGAAAATTAATAATAATTTTGATCATTTAAATGATAAACTCTCTCGACTTTTAATAAAAATTGTGCGAATTAAGACTACCGTAGAAAAGTTCTGCCTGAAAATTCGTGGTTACATGAAAGAAGCAAAACAGAGAAAGACTTAAAGCATTAGTCCAACCCGTCAGGTGATTATCTTCCTCTTTCTGTTACGCATTTTACAACTGAAGAAGATTGAAGAATGAATCGCTGTAAACGCAGATGCAAGAATCAAGTCAACTAAATCTATAGCAATCTTAGGGCCAGCAACTTGATGCTCTATTAAATACTATCAATTCTTTAGAAAATAATTACATGTATATATAAAATGCATGAACTTTCCTATCTTTCTAGCACCCTATCTTCTTAAATGTAGGTACGTTTGTGTACCGTGTAAAGTGATTTTTCTCATTGTGCAGTGTTTAATGTGTTCATGAGAGTTGTGTACATCTGAAATAATCCTGTATATGCTGAGTTTAACCGATTTTCATAAACCTGAAACAACATCTCATGTCAGTAAATTTTTCCTTATGGTCCTTTTCATCACAGTATCGTCCTTTGTAAACACTTAACATGAATTTTTATCATTAAAAAAAAATAATGTTTTACTTTTCTCCTAATGGTTTCTATTTGTCAAGAAGACATACAGTTTGGGGTTAATTTTATTTTCGCTGCCCTAATTAGGATACCTTTGCCGGTCTTGTGACATATTTAACGACCGATCTGTGAAATGCAACGAGTACAGAAACTACTTTTTGAGTAAAACTCAAGAGAAGAAAATGCTTTCATGGCGCGTGCATAAAAACAGCTTGCAATACTATTTGATGGAGTCAATTATGAAGAAAACTTTTCTAACATGCAATAAATCCAATAGCCTTCCATTTCCAGGTCAGAAAGAAGGCATGCAAACACATATCTACACATTGTTAGCGTGTTTTATTTCTAAGAAGTCATTTACGTACTGTAAGTCTCACAATAGCTGTCTTTTTTCTTTTTGTTTTAATATTTGACAAATATACATAAAAACTATAAGAACTACCAAAGTTAACCACATATATTTGATAAATATTGCATTTGGTCCGTATCTGTTGACACTTTATTCAATTTATGTATTGATGATAATCGTTATGCAATAAAACCAGTCTCACATACTCGATAACCGAAAATATTCGCTGATTTTTTTAGTCTTCAAACAATATTAGAAGCGTTTAGTAGAACATTACTTCCTTTCAAATAGATCGTTCATTGACAGTTTTTATATAAGTAGACTTTTTTAATGCTAACAATGGTTTGTTCGATTTTTCATAAATTTGAGAACGAAATATGGAAAAATAAGATAATTATTACGCATATTAATTGTTTTTCTTTTAATAAATATTCCTTCTCAGAGGGAAAAACAAACAATAGATGACATACATTAAAGAATTGAACATGTCAAATGCAATTTCTCATTGTCAATTTTCGGTAGACGATGGTCTGCAATCGAGTGTATATTTGAGACTGCTTTTTAATAAAAAGTAACATCAGAATAATCAACAAATACCTTCGAAAAGATGTTTCTGTCGCTTGGTACTTAAGGAATGTACAAACTTTTTTCTAAATTTTGTCTAATCTGTTTTAGACGATTTTATTATTATTATTATTATTATTATTATTATTATTATTATTATTATTATTATTATTGTTGTTGTTGTTGTCATAATTGATGTATACCTCCCGGTCATGAGTGGTAAGTATTATTCTATTGAACAGATCAAAAGCCGGCTATGTTTATCGCAAAAACATTAGACGAGTGAAAATGACAAATATCTAAACCGACCCTCAAAGCGGAGATGGTTAATATCGTTTGTGAGATGGGAGAAACGGTTCATTATCCATTGAGATTTCTTGAAACGCGCTGAAATGCTAAATACACATAATACTCCCAATAGCAGGAACCTTTTCCTAGAATCTTAATCGAGGAATTGATATGTTCTCACCTAAAACAAAGTATTTTCCTCTCTACATCTACAAAAGTTCAAATACTGCAATAAAAACAAAGGAAAACAATTAGAACTTGATTTCCTGTTTTACACATAATAGTTGCAAAACGCTTCAATGAAAAAAAACTTTCTATAATGAAGATCAACATTCGTCAAAAGATTTCATAACAAAACCTGCGGAATTTTATGAAAAAAACGTTAAAGAAGAGCTGCATGATAAACTGAAACAATCATTGGAAATAATATTGAATGCGCGTTGTTGTGCAGTGGATATCAACTTGGAACGACAAATCGGGGAGCTGAGCTCGAATTCCAGTTGATTTCCTTGCATTCACTTTTGCACAAATACCCGTGTAAAAGATGTTAATCCGTCTTTTCTCTCCAGATTGAGTTCTATAGCCTTGGCTAGCAACCAGTCTACCACAGAAAGCAATGGCAACCTACTGCGGGATAAACTTCTGCCCAATCAGTTATGTCTCTTTCGAGACATGATCGCCCAAAACGTGTATCATGTATGGCACTTAAATGACTATATTTAATTAAATATTATCATATTGTTTATTTCTTGAAGAATAAAGTTGACATTTAATAATTACCTTTTGTATAAAGCAAATAAATAATAACAGATATTATATATGGTTAAACGTAATATTAACACGAGTATATCATTGAACCTTATGAAAGTAAATAAAACTACTTGTACTCGTATTATTTAAGATGATATATTTGCGAAAATTAAAGATATAAACACACATTTTCAAGTTCTATCTAAAAAAATATATTAGTCAGTCAGCTAAATGCCGTCCGGGATACACACTTGAGCGATCAAGTTTCAAAAAAGACATGGCTGACTAGACGGAAGATATTCGCGCATTTGGTTGCCATTACTTTCTGCTGTAGACTGGTGGCCAGCGAAGGCTATAGGATACAATTTTGCTCTCTTATTTAAACTATAGCTTGATAGAGAAGCGATGTATTAATAACTTTCCCAAGGGTATTTACACGTAAGCGAAGACATGAAATTCAACTAAAATTCCAACTCGACTCTCCAACTTATCGTTCCGAGCATATATTCACTGCACCACAACGTACGTAGTATATATTGTATGTATGTATGTATGTATGCCGCATTCACCCTAGTCGGGTTGAGCGGGCTTCCTCCCTGACGGAGCAAGTCTCATTGGGATTTGTTTAAGGGCAGGGTCCCAAGTCCTACCCTGTAATATCTTGGAACTGCTGATAACAAACAATTGGTGTAGATGACTGCCACAATCGCACGAACAGCAGACCTCAATTATTTAACCCATAATTGGAGGGAACGAACGGATTAATACCTTTCCCAAGGGTACCAGTGCGCAAGTGAATGCAGCGTGCTCGACTGAAATTGGAACTCGGCTCACCGATTTCCCCCTCCAAGCCGACATCCACCGCACCCCAACGCACATCCGTGAGTGCTAACAGCACCTGGTATTCTCAAGTGGTCACCCACCTAAGTACTGACCAGGCTCAACGTTGCTTAACTTCGGTGATCGAGCGGGAACCGGTGTATCCAACGTGACATGACCGTTATCCGTAGTATATATTGAGCTCAAATAATTCACTCTGGGGGTTAAGCTGATTTTAGAAACATTTTGTCATTATTTTAAAACTTAACAACCAGTCTAATATTCTATTCACGAATACCGCCCACAAGCATATTTAACAAGATAACAGAGGTTAATTTGTTTTCATTAATTTTGGAGTCATTACATATTCGGCAGTTAGGGAGAAATTATATCTACTCATATCTTCACAGAAAAGTTGGGATGCCCTCGGATGTAACGGGCTGCACGTTAGCCCTGAAGAACTGCGAAAAGTGTAAAGCAAAACGGAAGAATAGCAACCAAATACGGCTTGTTGATGTTGCAAAGGCGAAAACAAGTCAATGAAAAGACTGTGGCTGCACCTAGTCAGGCGTTGAGGTCGACACCGCAGGAGGCAGACACCTGACAAACAACTCGCCTTTGATATCGCGCCCCGAGAAAACAAACGAAAAATAACGACGGATAAAATATCGACCTCCAAAGAAATAAGGAAGACAAATGCCTGATTCTTAAAATTTTCTGAGCAATTTTTCAGCTAAGAAATAACATTTTTCTTACTCTAATTTGATTTTATATACCATCTTACGCTTCCTTACAATACTACACTTTTTTATTTCATACTTATTTCCCATCATCATATACTAGACGTCTATATCTGTGTGTATAAAACCTGCGCATACTCAGGCTAACTGGTCACGAAATCTGTTTTGATAATTGTTTAGTGGTACAAGTTCAATCTTCATTGAATACGCAAGTACTGTACCTTTTAATAAGACTAGGATTAAATTTTTATTGTCTCTTATAAAATACCTATGGACCTACCATTCGAGGCTTACGGACATTTCACTAAAATAACGTTTTTAAATATTAATATTAATAAGTTCCAAAAGAGATCCGAAGGCGAGTTGGCATGATCAAGTAAATCTGTTTTGATAATTGCGTGGTGGAACAAGTTCAATTTTCATTGTGTGCGCAACTACTGTGCCTTTTGATAAGACTAGGATTAAATTAGTATTGTCTCTTGGGTAACATACTTATGGACTTACCATTCGAAGACATTTTACTTAGAAAAAAACGTTTTTAAATGTTAATAGTAATAAGTTCGAAAAGCAGACGTTAAGTGCGGTAAACAGACTTTTAGTTCATAACGAGGCCAGGACTGGTGGAATTAACGCCATATTTACTAGATAAGTATGTGATATATTCAGTTTGATTAAAATTTTGAATGAGCTTTGTGGAAAGATTTGTGAAGATATGGAACGTATACAAGAACTATGCTCGTTTTTAAATGTTAATAGTAATAAGTTCGAAAAGAAGACGTAAAGTGCGACACTGAGATCCGAAGGCGAATTGGCAAGAGTAAGGATGCATTCCAAAAGATGAATACAGCAATGAGAGACAGGAAAATACCACTAGCAACATAGAAAAATTTACTGGATTATATGATGTCTGTTCTTCAATATGGCAATAAAATTAAGCAAATTTGAGCCTGTTCAGTACATAAATAGGTGACCGCTTAGGCATACCAGCTGCTCTAAGCTTGGGTTTCCGGGTTGTGTAATGAATAATAACTCGGATGTGTCGATCAGAAAGCAGAGCTCTAATTCCTGTTGGGTTTGTTATATTCACATACGCGCAAATATCCTGGGGAAAGATAGGAATCCTACTTTTCTCCTGTAGCTAAGATTTAATTAATAAGATATCTATCACTAAATCATTATTATTCTTATAATCTGTAAATGTGTACTGGCTTTAAATAAAACCAAAGGATTGATAAGCCGTAAGACATGAATGAATTAATTACAGCAATAAATAACTTTTCGAGTCTAAGCAAAAGTTTCAGACGATGATTTCAAACGTGAAAATAATATTGAATCAAGAGATTTGTCTACTATGTTCTGATGCTCTTGTGAATAGTAGCACAGATTTTTTCTGAATATGGTTTTAACAACATTGCTTATAATCTTCATCTTATTCTCCTCCTGTGTTTTATATTGAAACATGTTTCTTAATAAAAATGTGTTTGTACAAGAGGTCACAACGCGCGTAGAAATTGTCTAAAAGTTCAACATATCCTTGTGTTTTGGGCCATTATTTCAGCCATTCATAAGTGCCATTTCTACTTATTTTTACTTTTAACAGAACGTGTGATCTTTTAGTTTTATAATTGCCCTTGATAATAGTTAACGGAATAGCCGAAAGCGCACGGATATGCAGAACATTCGTACAATTGCTACATACTTTGTGTCCACTTTTACAAATACAAATGAAAATAAATAAAAACTTAATCGCAGTACCTTTTCAGTACTCTTTACCGATATATATATATATATATATATATATACAAAATCGAAAATCTAAGTGAAACCAATATCCTACCATGGTTTTGCTTAACAGCTCATCACGGAAAAGTGGCCAATTTTCCCTGAGGAGCTGTTAAGCGAAACCGTGGTTGGTTATTGACTCACTTAGATTTTCGATTTTGTTTGCTCTACTTTTGCGTTGGGTGTTTTGTGCACTCTGCTTTCGTATTGAGCTCTTTATTGTTAAGGTTTTCGTCTTGGTTTTTTTTCTTTCTCAGGAATGCTTGACGTTTGTTCAGGTATTCCGTTTGTTTCTTTTTTCTTCCCCTTCTTTTCCCTCTGGGTTAATTCCCGGTGGGTTTCAAGACGATCTCAGTTGTAGTTTAATTATTGATAATCTTGACAGAATTAGTTCTGTTGTTATTGGTATTACAACTATAATTAATATTAATATATATATATATATATATATATATATATATATATATATATATATATATATATAATGTTTATCATTTTCAACAGAAAAGTTGAAAGACATTTATGTGCTGAGATCATTTTTCATTAATCCTTTGAGGAACTTTTATTGAAGCTGCTGTTATACTTTGCTTTTTATGAAAACTTTTGATAATAATTTAGAAAATTTCTTTTGAAAGAACGAACTAATTTCCATTGCTTGTTGAAATGAGAAAATTAGAGTTCTATTTTCATAATCTGTAAAATAAATCTATCAATGAGTTATATAAATATAGTGTGTTCTGAATTTTTCAGAGAACTTTTCTAGTCATATGTTTTATATTTCAGTTTTCGCCCCAAGAAAGTTTTAATATTGCTTATAATTTTCATTCATAATAATACATTCTACTCCTGCATTCTGTATTGAAAAATGTCTGTTAATAAAAATAATAGTATATATTGATATCCCAAATACCTTGTATTATCCTGCCTATCTTTTTCTCCTTCTACGTGCTGCTTTCTTTCAGGACGTAAGTTTGTGACATTTTGCCCCCGGCTGGCTCGCTGACCCTGGTCCGGAAACTGTTGTGATAATGACCAGAACCTGAGTGGATTGATGCTGTCAAAACGGCACAAGTTATGACGATGCTCTCGGGTCGCAAATCGTGATGATGGCCTCGTCACAGCAGCTGGTCCTCAAAACTTCTATTACAACGGTGTACTTCACTGCCCATGCTGTGTTCTTTGATCTCAAGAAAGTCACGTTGAAAACACGGTCGCCGTTTCTCTACTACCTCAAACCAGACCGGACACACGTGTACACTAGTGTTGAAAATAAAAGTAAACACGACACGAAAAAAAATGAAGAAATTCGAAGACGCCTTGTTGAGTTACGAAAATATGTCCTTATATATATATAAAATAATTAATAATAAAGTAGAATGTACAATCGCCGAATTTCTAAGTTTACAACGGAGAGAAGGTTTCGTTTAAATAATCAGAGCTTTCGATTTTTCAAAATAAAAAAATATATTTTCATAAATAATCTCTGGAAAAAGTTATTTTTCCCCTTTTTCTTTCACTCTTGGTTCGGCCATATTTTATTCAAGCACTAAAATTTTTTTCATGTGGAAATAGGGTTACAAGTTATCATGGCCTTCCACTACTTTCTATCTCTTGTGGCTTTTAGTATGCTTTTTGCTGTTACTCTACCCAAGGCCAGCTCCGCTATCCCCTAGTCCAATCCCATCAAGTAAGTTACACGTTGATTTCTACAGTCTCTCTCTTTCCCTCTATCTAACCTGTGAGTATCAGGTTCTCCAAGCTAGTCTTACTCATTAGATATCCCAAGAACTCCAGTCATCTTTTTCTTATCTTAAGTATTTGTTCTATTTTCGTTTCAATCCTCTTCAAAAAACAAACCATTATTCACAGGTTCGACCCATGGTATCCTGAACATACTTCTGTAGAACCACATTTCGGTTGCTTCTAGTCTCTCTTTCATCATTGATGAGATTTTCAAGCATTCACTGCCATATTGAAGAACAGACATCATATAGCAATCCTGTAAACTTGTCTATGTTGATACCGAAATTTTCCTGTCTCTCAGTGCTCTATTCTTATTCTGGAATGCATCCTTACTCATGCCAATTCGCCTTCGGATATCAGTGTCGCACTTTACGTCTTCTTTTCGAACTTATTACTATTAACATTTAAAAACGAGCATAGTTCTTGTATACGTTCCATATCTTCACAAATCTTTCCACAAAACTCATTCAAAATCTTACTCAAACTGAATATTTCATATACTTAACTAGCAAATATGGCGTTAATTCCACCAGCGAAGTTTTAGAAATACTGCACTCTAAGAAATACACCCTGGCCTCGTTATGAATTGAAAGACTGTTTACCGATATCCTGGTGAAAGAAGCAAAAGACGACAATGGTGATAGTAACAGTTTCAATACCTGGAACATTTGACAGAACAATTAGGGCTGCAGTCGTTTATAAAATCGTTCTCTTTAAACTGCCTGGTATCGAGATTTCTAGTTTTAATGGGAGATTGTTTCTTAACATTTTCTTTAGGGTTGTGTGGAAAGACAAATAGCATGATTTTTATTTTCTTTCTAGTTATATATATTATCCGTTTTAATTGTTACTTCTGTAGGGAAATCTTCAGGTGATGTTTGTTTTATTTCGTAAAGTCCAAATATTTTATGCTGCAACCCCAATCTCTACGATCTGGTGAAGTACTGACTTCTTTAAGAGATAATAGATTTATTCATTAGAAGCCATTTTAATTATTCATCTGAGAAAATGTTTGATAGCTGATAGTTTATAAATGTATTTTCAGATAAAAATTTATGGAACAAGACAAATTGAACCAACATTCTGAGAAGCAGACTTTGCAGTTCAGTCAATATAATATCTCATAAGAGGGAACGTTAGACGAAGAAGATGCAAAAAATTCTCTCTTGGAGGTTAGCATCAGACATAAAAAAATTCTTCTCTCTGACGATTAAAAGAATGTTAGTATGGAGAGAGTACTGGATTGTTATGTGATGTCTGTTTTCAATATGGCAGTAAAACCTGCTCAGTCTCTCAAAAGATGACGGAGAGACTTGAAGCAACTGAAATGTGGTTCTACGGAAGGATGCTGAGTTTACCATGGATTGAACATGTGAGCAAGGATGAGGCTTTTAGAAAGAATGAAAACAAAATAAAAGTAATAGAAACCTATTCTCATCGGTCAGATGGATGGAAAGAGAGACAGGGGAAAGCAATGCGCAACATACTTGATGAGCTTCATCAAGGGGATGTCAGAGTTGGTTTGAGGCGGGGTAACAGAAGAAAGCGTGCCAGTAGCCACTAGTGATAGAGAAATATGGAAGACCATGATCGTCTACATGCTGAACGTACTCGACTCATAGAATAAAAGTTCATTATATAACAGAATGGATGTGCGTTGTGGTGCAGTGGATATCCGCTCGGAACGACGACTCGGAGAGCCGAGTTCGAATTCCATATGAATTCGCTGCATTGACCTACGCGCAAATAACATTGGGAAAGGTATTAATCCGTCTAGTCCTTCCAGTTATGGGTTAAATAACAGGACAGTTTGGGTTTTATATCCTTGGCTGGTAACCAGTCTACCGCTGAAAGCAATGGCAACCTACTGCGGGATAATCTTCTGCCCAGTCAGCCATGTCTCTTTCGAGACATGATCGCCCAAGCGTGTATCACGTATAACATTTAACTGACTGATATAACAGAATATGCAGTAAAAACTCTATGAATTCTTTATAATAAAACCAGATGCAATTTTCTCTTTCTATGTGCCTTGTCCATTCAGAACGTAGATAATCGTGGCCTTCCACGTCTCCCTTATCTTTAGTTACTTTTAGCACACTTTCTCGTGTTACACCAGGCAACCACCTCTCTGCCATCCACCTGCTCTGTTCCGGTAAGTATGCTGCACACTGCTTTCCCTTGTCTTTTTTCTCTCTATCTGGTATATTAATGTTGGATTCTCCAAGCCCTCCTTCCTCATTGCATGTTCCATGAACTTCAGTTGTTTCTTCTTGATGATTAGTATTAATTTCCCTTTCCCATCTTTAGCTGTCATTTCCTGATGCTCAGTATTAATTTCCTTTTCGTTTCCATTCATTCCAAAAGGTCATCATTGCTCACATACTCGATTGATGATATCCGCAGCATCCTCCTGTAGAACCACATTTCAGCTGCTTCAAGTCTTTCTTTCATCTCATCTTCCATGAAATTGTGCAGCATTCACTGTCATATTGATGAATTAATATCACTTAGCAATTCAGCACCTTCTTTTGTGTTTCTAGTGATTTTTTCCTGTCTCTTGATACTCTACTCAGCTTCTGGAATGCGTCATTAGCCATGCCAATTCGCCTTCGGATCTCAGTGTCGCACTTTCCGTTAAAACACTTCCCAAGTACTGAAATCTTTTTACCTGCTATAATTGGCATTTCGTTTCCTCTGTTTGCTGATGACCATGCATTCGGTTTTCTTGTAGTTTATTTCTAGTCCTTTCATGTCACTCTCTTCGGCTACCTTCTGTGGGTGGTCTTGTAGTTTCCTTTCCGTGTCTGCTTCCAGCACTGTATAATCTGCATAGTTTATGTTGTTCAGATTGTGGCCTCTGATGACGAATCCTGGTTTAACATCTAGGGTCCTAAGAATAGTCTCACTGTACAAGTTGACACATCCTTGTCTTTCGCTCCTTTCTATCTTTGTATATCAAAATGAAACTTTGTATGTTTTTATATCAAGATGAAAGCTAGCAATTCCAAAACGATAAATGAATAACAACGACAAAACAATCAACTTTTATAGATTTTGTATAAGCAAATAAAAAGCATCACTTATTAGAAATTAATTTCTTCAAACTTATCTTCTTCGCCTTCTTCTTCATTTGTGTGCCATGTTTTTTCTAGGACATTGAGGAACTTGGCTCTCCACAACTTACTGTCCTTTTTAGCCCTCATTTAATTTTATCTTTTTGCTATTTCTATTAAACACTGTTTTACGATCTATTTACAGAAATTCATTCAATAGATAATGCACTGTCTTCTGTTTTTTCATAATTTAATGTATCATTTGAGTGTCAAATTGTACAAAGGCTCTTTCCTCATTATGTCCCATATTAATCCCAACAGTAATTTTCTATTGTTATTTCTATCCTTTAAGTTTTATTTCCCTCTAAAACTTTTCGTTACACAATTTTTGCTCCATTTTATTGTCAGCATAGATTTATGTTTTATAAAGTTTTTACTTTAGCTGTTAGGAAATTGTTTGGCATTCACTCGCATATGGTAGGACCAATGTGACTTAATTACTATTTTGCTTAGCTGTTGAGAGCAATATTTTGCTATCCCAATGCTCATGCAGATGTCCATCCTCCATTAAAACACGTTCATGATATCGAAATTGTTGTAATTAATAAATTTTGTAACACTAAAGTGTAAATTTCATTATAGGCTGTTCATTCGACAAACTGTTCCTTTTAGAAAAGAACAGGAAAGAATCTACAAGAACTCCTACAGAAGGTTGTGAAGGAAAAGAACTAAAGATTAATTGCAAGATGGACTAAAAAATATGTCACAACCTACAGTGTTCACCTAAATATAAACAGTACATATCACTTAGCGATTATATGAAATGCTTTAGATTTAACATTTAAGATACAAATTCAGTTTTGATTGAACAATATTGACACACCTATATAATTTCCTCCCACCAACACTCCATAATTTTCTAATTAACTATGAATTCATTTTATATGTTCAAAATAGATCATTTTCACCATTTATTTTGTTTTAACATATCACAGAAAGAAGAAAAGTTTGGTTCTGAAACATGAAAATTTTTATGTAGTGATATTATGATTTTATAAACCATTGTAATAACAAAATTACAATATATATATATATAAATTATTCTTATACACACACATAATATAAAGTTAATATATATACACGCAGACATCACACACACATATGTATATATCATGTTGATATATACACACAGCAACAGGCACACACACAAACACACAGACAGACACACAGACAGACACACACAAACATATATATATATATATATATATATATATATATATATATATATATATATATACGTATATGTACGTAACGTCCTTCTCTCAATATTGATTCTTACTGAGTAGGGAAATATCTAATGTAGCCTCTACCGTAGCTAAAAATAACCCAATCATTTAATTATCGACTTATATATATATATATATATATATATATATATATATATATATATATATAAGTATTCATTCAAGTTGACAATTAAATATACATTAGCGGCCATAATTATTAGGCCATTCTAGAGTTTGAATCATATTATGCATTTCATATTATTTTTACTATTTATTACCATGTGGATAATTGTAAATGAAAATAGATTGTTTTTTTAATACTGTACAATAACATGTACATCAAATGATCTGTTTTGATGTCCAGTTTTTGTGCTCTCTTCTTCATGCTAGTCTCTTCTTCTTATTGACTGGCCAAAGCAAAGGCTTCCTGGCTGCCTTGTAAAATTTTGCAAAGTAATAATAACAAAAGAACCATTCTGTTTTCATTTAGAAATATTTACTTAGCAATGAATATTAAAAATAGTATGAAATACATTTTTTTTATAAAAATTTTTCATGGCCTAATTATTTTGGCGGGTAGTGTATATTTGTATGTGTGCGTGCGTGAGTGAAAACTTTTTGTTCTATATATATATATATATATATTTCTTAAAATTTTATTCCCTTAAGAAAGGCAGCATTCACATTAGTAGGCGGAGTGTTACAGAGAGAGAAACAAACGATACAGTGGGGTGTTGAGAAATGGATAAAAGATACATGGAATTTAGCAGATAGCAACATGAGAAAATATAACCTTCTTACTGGAAAAAAGCATCGAGAAATCCTTCACTTGCTTGAGAGTCTAAGTGATTGAGAAATTCAGCATTCAGACACCAGCGATATCAGTGACCGAGCGTTTCAGACAGTTGACATGATGGGCATAAAGTCACCCAACACAAGTATTTTAGAAAACAGCTGAATTAAAAGTCCTTCATCTATACTGTGTGAAATACTGTCTAGCAAATAACAGTTAGGAGAGGAGGAGATGCGGTAGAGAAAGAAGGTATAGCTACTGACTTTAGCAGGGAGATACGGAGACACATGTAAGTGTGGACTAGAGGTTCAAGAGAGATCTCTCTAACCAGAGGCAGATATTCACTGATAAAGGCCATGTATATGGATATAAGACTCCTTCTTAAAGAGAAAGAGAGAGAGAAAGAGTTAACTGGGAATTCAGATATCAGACGAGTTGATGGCAGAGTTAAGTTGAGTTTTGTAGGGAGCTATAATATCAGGGGACCTTTAATGGAGGAATGATTTTATACGGCAAAAGTTGGTATGAATACAACAGATGTTGGAGAAAATAATGTTGTTCTTATTTAGGTGTTTTTAGTTTGGCTGATTTAGATTGTTTATGATCATGATGTGAATTTAAGTAAGGAGAAGCCAATAATAACAATAGCAGTCGATCGTCAAATATTACATGTGTGGGAAGGGAAATGTCGTGTTCTGCAGCCTAGTGTGGCCTCAGAGTTTCCCACTGGAGATGGTTGCAGGGTCACCCATCAATTCCCTAAATTTCACTGCAATAACCCCGATATTATGCGACTGTTGATCGGAGCAGCCCTTCTAGATAGTGTTGCATTCAGACCCGAGGAGAAGAAAGAAACTGGGAATTCCATCCTAAAGAGCAAACAAGAGATGAGACTCTAATACTGATTAAAATAAGGGTATGAGGAAAATACAAACAGAATGATAAGAGAGACTCACTAGTTCTATTACAAAAAAGTATTCTTTTTTACTAGGTTTTAACAGAAAATTGAGGAAATCCATAACTAATAGAGTAGAGGATCATATAATTATGCTAACACACACACAACACAACACACACAAACGTACACACAGAACACACACACATGCACACACAGACACACACACACGCGTGTGCGAACGTGTGTGTATCTGTGAAAACGATATATACCCTTTTATATACCAAGAGCAATCTATAGTAAAATTAAGTTTTCGCGTGACGCTTTCGTCTACTTTGTCTTCAGATCAAAGTCCTGTTTATGTTGCTACAATTACATATGTACACAATGTAAAGATGGAATAGTGAAATCTAAATTTAAATTTCATTTTATTTTTTTTTTAAATGCTTAGGGTAAATAATGCAACCTCAAACCTAACTTAAAATAATAATTACATCTTCACATTCTCAGCCTCCCGTTTCAATCGAGTCCATGTGAAATCGCATCAAGATAAGCATCACTTTGTTTCGTAAATAATGCAAATTTTTACACAAAAAATTCACTATTATAACAAACACTTCATTCCAAGCGATACAATAAAGCCAATATAAGGCAAGGGTTTACTGGGTTTTAAATAATATGCTAATATAAAAAAAAAAAACAATTAAGAATACATAACAATTCACATTACTTTTAAATCTTTCAGAAACAAAGTCGACTTGGAAGCTAGAAGTCTAACGAGAATTTCGAAAGCTACACGTGCGATAAAAGAACTGGTTACCATGGAGTTTACAGTTACGTTTTACCATTTTATCTGTAAAAATATGAGAAATTACTGTCAATCTAGTATTGAACTTCATTGATACTACGTACCATAGATAAAAGTTCGTCAGAACAATTTCCATGAAAGCATTTATAGAAAAGACAAAGGAAGCTATATTACGGTGGTTGTAAAATGACTGAGGGCGAAATTTTATATTCTTTGGATTTTATTAAGAATTTCTAAATATATAGCAATAGCACAAGATACGAACACAAAGTTTAATGCAACGATGGGTGATAGACTCATAAACATGATAAGTTAGGTTTTTACTGGGAAAAATAACACGATAGAGTAAAATAAATTTCCCAGCTGCAGATCTAGCAAGTGATATACTAATATCTTTCCACTAACGGATAACGTTAGTCTGAAAAGGCCCAATGGATCACTCATCTGGAGGTTTGCTTCAGCCATTATGATGTGAGTTAGAAACACTTCTTCCAGCCCACTAAAAGAGTAGTTTCATTTTGAATGTGTTAGAATTAACAAACCATTCCTTGTCCTAGGTAACAACAGAAAATAGTGTTTTGTTCTACTGTCAGCTTTAGCTTGTCAAACCGCTTAGACCCACTATTACGACAAGAAGAAATGGTTGTGACATCAGCATAGATACTGAGTTCATAACTGATGTCATCAAGAAGATCGTTGATGAAAATTAGAAACATTGCCTATCAAACCATAAGGTAAAATGTAACGTCTGCATTAATCCAAGAAAATCTAAAAAAAAGTTGCCTTTCAAGTCGAATTTCATTTCGCGATTGGAGAAGAAGGCCTAAATTATTTCATAAATTTGTCCACATATACCATGACAAATCTCATTGTGTTGATCACTTATTTGCAAAAATCTTGTAAAATACGTAGAGATATGAGAAGCTACAGCCCAAGCTTACACATTCTTATCAATAGCTTTTTTCAGATATTGCCGTTAACACATCAGGACTTAGCCTAAAAAATTAAATACCATATTGCATATCTGATTGAAGGTTCCTCGAGGAGAGATGCTTACCAAATTTCGAATTGAATACAACCTCTACAACTAACTCTCCTCCTCCTCCTCCTCTTCTTCTCCCTCCTCATCCTTCTTCTCCTCCTCCTCATGCTTCATCCTCTTCCTCCTCCTCCTTCTTATCCTCCTCTTACTTTCTTCTCCCTCCTACTCCTCATTCCTCTTCTTTTTCTTCTTCTTCTCTTCTTCCTCCTCCTCCTCCTCTTCTTCTCCCTCCTCCTCTTCTTCTCCCTCCTCATCCTTCTTCTCCTCCTCCTCATGCTTCATCCTCTTCCTCCTCCTCCTTCTTATCCTCCTCTTACTTTCTTCTCCCTCCTACTCCTCATTCCTCTTCTTTTTCTTCTTCTTCTCTTCTTCCTCATTCCTCCTCCTCCTTCTTCTTCATATTCTCCCCCTTCTCATCCCTTCTTCCTCCTCCTTCTTCTTCTTCTTTTTGTCTTATTCCGACCACCTTTATTTTTATCTGTTTTCCTTTAATTTCTTCTTTTCCATCTTCTTCATTTTTTCCTTGATTATCCTTTCTTCATTTTCTTCTTGTTGACAATGAATCTACAATTGAATAAAAGCGTTTCCCTTACGGTAACCATCATTAAGCCGCGTCGAGCCTGATCATGTTTTGCTGGCTGATTGGTTAACTAATGTTTTCTCGGCGACTTGATATTTTTTCTGACTATTTCAATCATAATAAATAGATGTCATTGCTTACGTTTTAGTAGCTTGGTTTGTATTTTCTTCTTTTAATGGCCAACATTTCCGCGCAACATTTTTAGCTTGAAGAACATTTGATTCATTAAATACGTTTTCATACAATGCTAAAACTAAAAAACTAAACTGAAATTAGTCACTTTTGTGTCAGATTCTATTTTGATTTTAGGTATTCATTTTTGTTTTACTAAAATACGTTCTTCTATTTTTATAACCTTTTTTAATGACAGTCTCAGAAGGAAAATTAAAAGACAGAATAAAGTAGATAATAAAAAAAAGAATTCACTTACTATTAAATATGTATATATTTACATTTATTTTGAAGAAACAGTCTGGGTGCAGAGAGGAAACGAGTTCATTAAATACACAAAAAGAAAAAGAAAAGTAAAATAAATATATGATTTCTCACATGATGGTGCGATGAATAAAATGTCACAATTTTATATTTTTAATTTTGCGCATGCACGTTTTATAATTTTATTTTGTTGACTGCTACAATGTTTATAGAGTCAGTTGGGCAACAACTGCCAGAAAACAACCACCATGGCGAAATTCACTCCAGCAGAGATTTGGAAACGGCATGTTTTTTTTTGTTTCTTTTTTTTTTTTTTTTTGCTTAGCATTCGTGCCGGAACCTCCAATACGAACATTTCAGAGTGTTTGAGTGTCAATTCGAGGACAGTACAGACAATTCGGAAAGACTTGGATGAGTCTAATTGTGATTTCGAAGTTACGGCAGCTCGAAAACACACTAATTATTCTATTGGTGAGGACCTCAGACTCAACACGAAGCCTTACATCAGGTTCCTTGAATAGTTAGTGCTGCTTCAGGTCAAGGAGTGGCTGCAAGAACATCTATTATCCCGCAACAGGACTGAATCATGTCACACAAGCAGAAACCTACATGGCTGTCAGACAATTTCTATCATCACATCACCCAGTCATCTGGAGGCAATAGTTGAAGCCAACAGAAATTTTATTGAGTAAATCTACTCTTTAATATTTCAAGATATTTTTGTAAAATTTTGATAAATATATCCTTCGCACATTTTGTAATTCATAAAATATACTATTGGTAATTTTACTATAAAAATCTATGTTTATATGTATGGTTAGGTTTTGAAGGCTATCACAACGCGTTTAGTAAAATAAAGGAAGGTAAAAAAGTTGCTGGGTATTACCTAATTATTATACATTAATATTTCGAGATCCTTTAATTTACTAAACGCATTGTGATAGCCTTTAACACCTAACCATGCACTTAATATACGCAACGCTTCAAACAAATTACGAAACTTTCGTATGTTTATGTTTTAGTGTTACATCGATTGTAATCTGGCAATAAAAATGTATTTTTAATTATGTTACTACAAAAATATATTGATGATTTATGTTTGGAAGTTTACAACTTTTCTATAACTTAGACAATAACATGATTTACCAATTTTTGTCAGAGTGAATCTTGGAACAACAGCATTTAATAAGTGGTTCCGCGCGCCTCAAAACATCCAATCTCCCGATCAGAAGTCATACTGTTAGAGATTTTTATCGTCATATCAAGGGCAAAAAAGAAAGTAAAATATTTCTGTAAACTCTAATATATATAGAAGAAACTGTAGTATAAGAAAACGACAAGTGAAATTTATGAATTGTCCGAGTTCTTCGACAGAATAGTTAGTTGAATGATTGAGCAATATACTGGGGTTTCAAAATGAAGTAGATAAAGTAATTTTTATTTGGTAAGTGTAGTAACAGACAGCGGAAAATTTGATAGAGAAATCCGAAGTTCCAGAGTGATGCTGAAACGTATGTCAACAATTAAGCAAACTTTTATAAGTACGGATAAATTGGGTTAGAAACAAACAACAAAAAAATATTCTAACCTGTGCAATATTTAATCATCGATGTGACAGAGAAATGAGTCTTGCAGTAACAGAAGCTGACATTAGTATGGATTGAACAGCAAAGAAATTTTTACAAAATATAGACGACAATGAAATTCATACGTAAAATAAAAAATATCCTTAAAATCGGAGCGCCGAGTTCGAATTCCAGTTGAATTCCTTGCATTCACTTACGCGCAAATACCCTTGGGAAAGATATTAATCCGTCTCTCCACTCCAGCTATTGGTTAAATAACAGAACAGATTGGGTTCTGTAGCTTTGGTCGGCAACAATTCTACCGCAGAAAACAATGGCAAACTACTGCGGGATAATCATCAGTCAATCGTGTCTCTTTCGAGACATGATCACCCAATCGTTTATCAGGTATGGCACTTAACTGTTTTTACATCACACCTTCATCTGGTTAGCAAATTTAGCAAGTGGGCTTAGTATTCCCTACAGTTAACATTTACCAGGGACGAAATAGATGAATTTATGCCATTTAATAGATTATTGGGGCAAAAGTGAAGGCAGCGACTTTAACTGGAATATGAGTTCCCGAAGCCAATATCATTCACCGTACCGAAAGGCAGTACGAGACGCACTTCGTAAAAGAAATAACATCATGACAAATTATATTTAGCGAAGACTTAAATTCGTATCCTAAAGAGTGCGTGATTGATGGACCAGACTTACAGTAAATGTTTAAATTATTTATTATGTTCTATGAAATTACTTGAAATCTGAAACGAAACAAAACGTTCTCCATTAAATCATGTATATATTTGAGTTTATATATATATAAACTCCTGTTTGTTGCCAACCATTTTAGTAAGTTATAATATTGACTAATACTGGTTATTTTGTTTACATCTATAATTATACTAATTTGATAAAAATATTGAAAATTTATAGTAAATTTAAATTCGCATTTTGTGATTCCTGAAGTCAATGTTTTTAAAATTTCAATAAAGCGCTTTAATGCGAATTCTAGCAATGTATTTCTTTTATTTTTTTAAATCTAATATTTTTTCAAATTGACAAAGGGCTTAACAGTCAATTTATGCCAGTATTAGATATATACGGATCTTACCACATTCTTCTAAAATCACTGATATAATTTCTGTTGATTGAACTTTTTTATATATGCAATGTGCAGTCTCTTTGATCTTGCTGTAGACATTTTTACATATTTAATCAAGATCTTTAGGTATAGACATTTTGTTTTGGAAGGCTGTTTTTTCTAAAAAAATGAAAATTATTATGTCTTAACTCATACACTTTGAATAAAAGGGTATAAACTTAAAAATAAACAAAACTGTTATTTGTAAATACTCGAAATTTTAAATTAAAAACGTAAATTTACAAAAACTCAACTCTCGAATTTAGCCGATATTTTTTTATTATTATCAATTTATTCCTGAAAAGAAGGCAAGTAAATTAAATTTTAAAAAATCAATCCAAAGGCGATAAAATGCCATCATTATGTCAGTTAATAATTAATAAAAAATGTAATAATGAAAATTACCTTTGCATGATATTAATTTGCAAAAAATCCAAATATATTTAGATATGTTTATCTAACTTACAATAATTTCACAATGAAGCGTCCTAAAAAAACTTTCTTCTTCTCATTATGCAAATGATCCGTACCCTTGGGTACAGATGTGAACGGGTGCTGAGAAATCTATGCATAATTGCCATATGAATAAAAGAATAATCCGCAAACGTTCGCAGTTTCTGGAAGCGGATGACGATGATGACGTCTCTACCTTAATAAATCCGGGCAACTTTCTCTGTGCCCGGTGTTTATTTTAGCATCAGATACGGCCCTCGTCTCATATATATATACATTATATGTTACTGCTTCTAAAGGCTTATATACATGGATTAGTAAAAGTGTAATATGGATTAGTGTATCATATTAAACAAAGATTATTGTTTTTATCTTTGTTAGGTAGCTAAACCCTATTTAATGATGTCTGACAACAAGCATTAAAGTAGAGCCCAAAAGAAACAAGATAAAAAGGAAACAATATTCAAGATAAGGAAGACAACACATAAAATTTATACATTTCTTGCTAAGAAAACTACATCCTCGGAGCAAGTCAAAGATGCAGCTGATTTTGACTTATAAAACAATGCATCAACAGACGTAGAAGCACCTTCTGAATTTGAAATTACCCTTCATTCTGCTGAACCCCTTGATCTCTTCCAGCCAGATGAAACCGAATTCAATGGGCCACCAACTAAGGTTTCAAGGCCTGATTCCATGGCAACCAGTACACAAATTACACCTGCGAAAAGTGCATAGTTTCTTAAACCAGATACCAGCCATAATGCCTTTATTACACAGGAGATGTTCTGGAAATTTCATCCAATCCAGCCTGTACGTAATATATATTCAATAGTGCTGTTGTGTATGACCGACAAGGCATTCATGGCATGAATATTAACATAAAGTGGGGGACATACAATGAAGAAAACAAGACCTTGAATTGCTCGTTTTGTCTGATGTATGCTCCCGAGAAAAGCTGAAATACAGATGATCCAGGGCTGTTTCTGACTGGAGATACATTCTGACACTATCTCACACGGTGATGCTTTCCCTTCTACCGCTGGGATACTTTCCTTTGGTTGGTTTAAAACAACGGAGAGAGAAATTGATATTGGTGATATTATTAATGAATTATTGTGTCACGCGATGTGAGCTTAAAAAAAAAATTCTAGTATCATCAAGTGCTTCTAAAAACACGGGAGCATAAAATGAAGTCATTTTAGATAAATACACATTTCTCGTCTTTTCAAGTGATTTGATAAGGTAACGCGAAGGCCAAGGCCACTGTTTAGCACAACAGTCCGAAGTGACCCGAGCTGGATTCGGTTCAGTGTGAGTTGACATGATCTCATTGTTCGAGCTAAGACACCCGTAAATCGAATGGGCGGAGACCGATTTTCATTGGCCAAAGGGTGTGAGCCAGCTGGATCCCCAAAGAGGATCGAAATTGGTTATAAAAATAGATGCTCGACACGAAAAGTTCAATCTGTGAGAGTTTTTGTCAGTTGGATGACAGTTTTTGAGTTAGAGCTGCTATAAGTCGAAATGTAGCGACTGGGGCAAAAATGGCCTAGCCGGGGAGCCATGACCCACGGCTGATCGCCCACCATAGAACCTATGGCTGAAGAATTAATTTCAAATGAAACCTGCCGTAAATTAACTCAAAGAAGTTGGTTTGTAAAAATGCGCCATCGACATGAATCCTGAAAGAACGTTATTGTTAATATTTTTTTTTAATCACGGGAGAATCCAAAATTCTGATTTTTCGTTCGCTCAACTTCTGAAAACTCCGTTAAACTCCGCTAAGAATTCGAAACTACTTTGCAGTTTTAGAAGTTACATAGGACAATTGACAATCCTGATTATAGAGAATTAATGAAAAGACTTTAACGAAATACGATAAGAGACTTTGGCGAAAATTTGAAGAGATCTGTTTATTTCAACGCTAACGAAACTTAGACATTTTACTTGAAGATTAGAAGTTATGATGCTTTTGGCGAACTTTCTCTCTCTGTTGTAAATATCATTTTCGACAACTGAGGGCAGCAGCCGGCCTGCAGTACTATCACAACATCACAACAAGAATACTTGAAAAGGAAAAGAGCCAACGTCTTAAGAATTCCACTGATGCATATTTTCTGAATGCTTGTGAAAGTTCCATCAATCATAATTTGTTAAAGGAACATCTCTCCTTAAGAACTCAACAAGTGCTTCATCGTCGCTCTCTTTTAAAGTGTGTAATTGATGTAATGTTTTACATTAGTTTTCAAGTCTTCTCTCACCGCGGCAAACATAGAGAAGCTGTTGCAACTGTATTCGATAAAATTAATCATGATAATCGTTGGAAATTTTCTAGAGGCTATAAAGCTTCCTGCAGAATACAATCCACATCTGCAGGGACATTTGCAGAAAGTCATTTTGCAGGGAAAAAAGCTCCATCTAAGAAAGGGCGTGGCAAATTTGTAACTTTTTAAAGTAAAACAACTGTGAATAAGATAGTAAATATTATTTCAGACATAATTATTAGTATTATTATTATTTCGAACTTGTGTAGGATGTGAAAAATGCAGGGATGTTTTAAGTACAAATTGATTCTATCAAAGACATATTTGCCCATGATCGGTGTGCCATTATCCTTAGATATGTTATTAGGAACAGAGCTAAGGAAAGAAAACTTTATTTGGATAATTCAAGTAGAAAATTCTTGCACACCCTGCTACGAAATTTATTTACAGAGATAGGCCTGACACTGGAACAGTGTATTAAAGATTAATTTGGTGGGGCAGCATATTTGAGTGGTTTTTACTATGGTCTTCAGGCACTTTTGAAAGTAGCTCGTCCAAGCCACATCCATACATCTATGCACATGTTCTGAATCTGGCGATCAGTGATGCAAGCAGTGTATGTGCTGTAGCAGTTAGTCTTTTTGATCTACTTACTGAATTATCTATAATTTCCAGTGATTCCTACAAAAGGATGAAGGTCTTGGAAGAGCATATGCAGACACAACCAGGAAATAAGAAACGCCTCAGACTAGAGCGAATTAGTCAAATTAGATGGTCAATTAAAGGTAGAGTACTTCGGAAATTGTCTAGCATCTACACAGTCATCAGAATTCTATTCAGACCTTATAAACATCCTTCAGCAAATAAGTGAAGCAACTGATTTCAAAGAATTCGCTATGAAGCAAAGAAATTGAGTGAAAACTTGCGAAAAATTCAAACCGTCTTAATGACATTTACATTCATCTGAATGTTTGACATTACAACACCAGTGTCAGGTTATCTGTAGACATCAAGCCTGGATAGTATGCATGATTAACAAAGCCACAGAAAATGTTGAAAAAGTCTCGAGAGATTTTAGTGGCATTTTTGAAACAGCATCTAATTTTATTGTTGATGCAAATTGTAAATTAGAAGAGGTAGAGATTTCTGTCCGTAAGAGCTTCTCAATCTCAGTACCAGAATGTATCTCAGACAAGGGGATAAACTTTATGGTTTCCTACTATAATGCAGAAACAGATGATGTGTTCTCCAGCATGCAAAGCTAGATTTTCGTCTCATAAAAAACTCTATAAGCCTATTTCCAGCTTTGACCCACACATGATTTCTGAAATCTTGGCATCTCCACAAAACGTGGAGCTAAGTTTGATTGTTAATGCAGTATTAGAAATTGACAGAGTGGCACTACAGAATGAACTGATTTCATTTACATTGAGCTACAAAAACCTGAAGAAGAGACTGCTAGAGAATATGCATGACAATGAAAATTATTCAGACAGCTTGGAGTCAGTGGAGAAGTATACAGAAGTTGCTGAATCACCTGCCAAGACAACATGTAAGAATTATTTGTCATGTGCTTTCAAGTTGTTATCAGAGTACAGGCATATGAAAATTTATATGCAGCATATAAATTCATTGCAACACTAAGCGTCACACAGTGCACATGTCGAAGATGTTTTTCTAAACTAAGACTGTGTTATGTCGTGAGTAAGAATAAACTCAACAAAAGGAATAGGTTAATTGTTGTATTCCGTGAAAATATTATTTACAAAGGTTATTAGTATCCAATACAAGAATAAAGGTTAATCGTCTCAACCGTCGTAAGAGGTAGTATGAGCAATGGTTTTTTGACTGTGTAGAAATTTCTTTTGTTTCTTTGCCACAAGGTCCGTCAGCTAACCGCTCCCAATGCTTACTCCTCTTGACCGGTCGCGGAATGTTCTTAAGTAGTGATCTGATCATGTAACCGGCTCCAGCGAGCATTTTCACTTTAGGTGTGAAAAACCGTTTGACCGACGTCACATATCAATTCTCCATTTACCATCGAATCAAGATCATGAATTTTGCTTTGAACACTGACTTGTGAAATTTGCCTTAGTTGGGCTTTTCCAAAATGTTTTTAGTCATTTGAATCTGATTTTGCGCGTGTGCAAATTTAATTTGTGTATTTTAATTAACTGTTGGATGATATAGAATTTGTATCCTATGGGTTTGAGCTACAAAACTGATATTTTTTCTCTGAGTTTTTCCAGTGTTTATGGATGCTATTCTTCCTTTTCTTATTTTATGACAAACCATTTTCAAAATATTTACTCTGTTTTTCAAAGCTAGTCAATTGTGCTGTCGAACGCCGGTATTAGTATCAAATTCTTCTTTACTTTTATCTTCGTGGAGACAACTTACGTCAATGATAAAACTATCAAAGTCCTGAATCAATAATTTCTACTTTTTCTTTCCCCAAGACATCTAACATTAAATGTCCCAATGGTAATATTTGCAACTTGAGAAATTATGTTTTGAACAAGAAGATGCCAAGCTTGAACGGCTTAAAACGTGACAAGACATTATCTTCTACTGGAGCAATTATACAAAACAAATATTTTCAAAAATATGCAAAAATTTATTTCCGTTATTAAGGGGTGATTATCATAATGATATATACATACAAGTATGTTTCGCTGTATCACAGCTCATCAGTGTGACTAGAGATTGCACTTGCTTCTGGCCTGGATCAAAACTCAACCGATACGGTATCAGTCGGAGTCGCTAATATATATAGTGCTGAGTTTTGATAAGGTTTAGTACCAAGAGTGTTGGTTTTTCACATAGATATTTGTCGTAAAGTGCTCGATATCGAAAGGAACATAGAGCATTAATAGGATTAATGTATAGACTTTTTCTCTTAAATGACCGCAGACATTTTGACTTCGAACTTTCTTGAGAACACCATTATATTTTAAAATCTGCTACTGTGTCCTAGTTTTATTCTTATTTATATGAAGTTTGTTTCAATTTAATAATTAATATGTAAGAGGTTCTACAGGTGGTTAATTGCTTTTAATTGCTTTTGCTGTGTTGGCTTCTTGCTATTATGGTAATATTTACAGGTCGTTGATTTTTTGCTATTGCTTTGTATTTTGTTCAATTCTGTTTAGCGTGTGGGAACGGAAGTCTATACGGTTTATTTAAACAGAAATATACATATTTAAAAATGCACGAAATCTGTCTTTCTTATTGTTATCGTTGTACATTCCAGCGTGATTCTTTTTCTTTTATGTGCCATGTCCTTTCAGGACGTAGGCGCTCATGGCTTTCCACATCTCATCATCCCTGGTGGCTCTTAGCACGCTTTCTTCTGTGCACCATGCAACCCTCGTTCCGTCATCCACCTACTCAGGTCCTTCAAATATCTTATCCTCTGCTTTCATCTGTCTCTTTTTCACTCTATCTGGCCTGTTAGTATCAGGTTCTCTAAGCCCTCTTTCCTCATTGCAGGTCCCAGGAACGGAACTTTAGTTGTCTGTTTTTGATGCTCAGTATTAATTTCCTTTTCAACTTTCTTTTTAACGTTTTTTTTTTTTCAAACAGACGGGGTGCCGTGTTTGAATTCCTTGCATTTACTTATGCGCAAAAACCTATGGGAAAAGTATTAATTCATCTCTTCCCTCCAGTTATTGATTAAACAATAGGACAGATTAGGTTCTATAGCCTTGCCTGCAACCAGTCTACCGCAGAAAGCAATTACAACCTACTACGGTATAATGCTCTGCCTAGTCAGTCATGTCTCTTTCGAGACATGATCGCCAAAAGAGTGTATCACGTATGGCACTTAAGTGACTGACTGCCATTTAAAAACAATTCTCTTCATTTTTTATCACTTCCTCCAAAGCAAGGCATTAAAACTCCTAAGCTGCAAGGTTTTACTAAGTGTGAAAGAATATGAAAACGAATCATTATGAGGAAGAGAGAATAACAACTGAGCAGGAGTTAAATTCAGAAATAACAGATTAAACTTTTGAAAATCAAAGTTGGCTAAAAAGCAGTTGACCATAAAAGACATTAACAAGCAAGGTGTGCTCGAAAAACTTAAATTATCTTCGAATTTAGTGTTACGTTTAGATATTTCAGTTGTTACATTATAAGCTTTGCGGCTAGGTTTAAATTTCACAACACAGGGAACACAGAGGAAAGCTCATCGGAACAATTACCATCAAAATCTTTGTAGAAAAGGTACTAAGAAGGGATGTTATGGGTGTGACAATATAACTGAAGCCGAGATGACAATTCAGAAGCTATTATTTTGCAAATTATTCTTTGTATTTCAACAAGAATCTCTAAATAGCAAAAGGTTCAGATCATTTTCTTTTTTAATACATTTACTTTCTTGGATTCATTTTTAGCTATACATAGATTACAATTTCCTCCTCTGAATTTATTCATTTTTATCTCCTCTTCTACAACTGAATTTTACTTTATATTTTTGTTCCTGTACGTGTATTACTTATATAATTTATCGAGCTATTTATTAATACGAATTATATTATTTTGCAATGAATATATTAATGGATCAGCAGAAAGACAAATAGGGAATATCTTAAATTTAAATTATATAAAACGAAAATTTCACAACAAAGCCAAGGAAGACATAAGAAAGACAACTGCTCGACCGGACGAGACTTTAGAGCAAACAAAATGTCGCCAATAACCTTGCTCAGTTCAGTTATGAACGGTTAGATAAGGACAAAGCACTCCTGGCGTTACTCCAAAGGTTTCAGCTTTGATTGTCATCCATCATTCGAACATTTTTGGCAGCTATTCAGTGAACGTATAATATTGTTGAGTCTTTCAAAGAGTCTCGTGAAATTAACGATAAAACGCGAAATCTACGACGGTCATTTTGCAGCTCACACCCCTGGGAACTTAAAGCTTGTCAGTTTTAGGATTGGTTCTCATACATCAGAGTCTGGTTTCACTTGTCTCAGCTTAATTCACTCCAAAGACAGTTTGGTAATTAATAATTATTTTAGTGCATTGAAAAAGAGACAAGAGACCCGATAACGAAGGTTGATAAATGAAATAGAATGGGAAAAGAATGCATAAAAATTAAAATATAAGTGAAAAAGACAGGAACAATTTCTATGATATATTGGGAAGCACTATTATTAGATGTGAATGCAAAAAGTGACGAAAATATAAGAATAAAGTTATATATATAAACAGAAGTAGTAGGAGGATTAGAATAATCATTAAGTAATGCATCGAACTTTTTTATTCAACCACAACAGAATGCAGAAAGCACTGGGCGGCCGTCTCGTCCAATATTTGGGACTCTTCAGTAGTGCGCATCCACTACTAGGAATCGAACCCGGATAGTTTTAGTTATTAAGCTGATGCTCTCCCAATTGTACCACGGGTCCTGGTAACGACAAGGTACCGAATTAAACTCGATGAAGCGCCGCCTGTTCACAAATTCCGTGGTGAAGCTCATCCAAGCTCCTTTACCCGTAGGACAGTGCCTCCCAGAGCCACGACTTATCTAACACAAGCCGCTAAATCCATAGCATGTTAAGCTGGTTGAAGCACAGAGATATGAACAAAAGTAGTAGGAGGATTTGAATATTCATTAAGTAATTCATCGAGCTTTTTCTTTATTCGACCTCAACAGAATGCAGAAAGCACTGGAAGGCCGTACCGGCCTATATTTTATGTGGATTTTTAAAGATAAGGAATGTAAATATGTCCAATAATTAACTTTCCAAGAGCGTTTGACCACTTACATGAAGATAAAGTAACAACATCGGAAACTTATCTTTGGTAATGGCAAGTGAAATGGCCGAAAACACTTGTAAAGGTAATAATTGTATATAATTTTATATCCGTTATATCCACCAAAAAAGGGAAATATATAAGAATACTAGAATAATAAAATAAAAAAATTAATAAAATCATCCTTGTCATTCTTTTTTAAGAAAACATGTTTAAGAGAAAGATTACTGCAAATATATATATATATATATATATATATATATATATATATATATATGTGTGTGTGTGTGTGTGTGTGTGTGTGTGTGTGTGTGTAGAAATGAAAACGGACACGTTATTCGATGGCTAAGCGGAAATATAGGTATATTTCAGGCGAACCATCATGAGCTTCCGTCTTCCGTCTTTCTTGTTCAGAAGATTTCACACAAATAACATCTTCTGAACAATAAAGTCGGAAGCTGATGATGGTTCGCCTAAAATAGATCCCCACTTAACCATGGAATAAAATGTATGTTTTCATTTCTCCATATATTTAGTGTATATGTATTTATATACATATTTATTTAGAGCTCTCCTAGAGAGTTATCCTACCACATTATGTACAGGACACTCCTTTGGATTTTTCTAAATCTACACCGCATGTTATATATATATATATATATATATATATAACGATTTGTACCCACAGAAATTACTAATGGTTTATAAAGAACAGACATCATATTGTGTAAACCCGAGGAACCTTTTCGGCCAAGGGTACTCGTTGGCTTTAATTTTAAGGGAATTAAGGAAAAGGACAAGGCAAAATAAATTAAGTTAGTTACAATGCTGGGAGATGATGGAACTCGCTTAAAAATAAATTTATTGAAAAAAAAACAACACATAAAATGTAAGGGGGGTGTACACATGTAATTCCACAAGAGTGTTAAAAAGTGAAAAAATGTTACACTCACAGACTCACCAGCAATTGTAAGGAGCGTAAAAACTGCTCTTTCTGTCTGCACAGGCTCGGCTGTTGAATTTTCAAGCAAATTGCTTCCAAAATACGTAGATGATGTGTAGACCGAGCGCTGTGCAAGACAGTAAACCAGCTGTCCTCATATGCCGAGGGACACATTTGATTGTCCAAAAGATTGTGTTGTTCTTATAGGTCTGAGAGAGCCACTGAAACGTATATATATAAGATCATTGTCGAGACGTTTGTCACTTATCTGAGCAGAGTCATGCTGACTTCATTGGTGGTCTTCACTCCTCGTGGCTTTTGTTTTGTCTGCTGATGTCTCCAAGCCCTTTTCTTATTTATATATAACTTAGTGTAATTTTATATATTTCTATTTGAGGCGTCCTAAGTAGAGTGATATCATATTAATGTGATTTGTTAAGCAACGATAACCGTTGCTAAAAATAGTAAACGCAGTTCATAATTTTGTAATGTGTTTCTATGATGCCACACCGCATGAGATCTCGAAATGTTAACAGAACCATATAATTAAATGCGATGTAATGTGTTATGACCAGATTTAAACGTGATTTTATTACGTGTGGTTTGTTTAGATTTAGCAAAGCTTTATATCAACACAAGATGAAATCGTCACTGATGGTTGATTTTTTTAATGTTAACGTTCTTGTAAACTCTCTGAAGATGGCTTATCTGAGCCAAAAGCTTAGAACCAACCTAATAAAAAATTATCCAAATGTTTGGAGTTTTATCCTTATTTTATGTGGGTGTATGTAAAATAATGACAAATCGGTAAAGATGGAGATAAAAATGTAGCTAATTAAAATAGAATATTAAATAGATAAAAATAGACAGCGCTATTGATATGATATATAAAAAAGAAAACTCAACACATACTTACAGATTCAGTATTTTGGTGTTTATAAAAATAGAAGCTGCTTCATCAGAACCGAAAAATCAAATACTTTAATTTAACTCAGAATATTCATACAATTAAAACCAATAAAAACAAGATTATCATAGACAGGAAATATTGAGGTTAGGTGAAGGGTAGAAGAGTACACAGATTAGCATTGAATTCGCGACAATACCGGAAATATTACAATAATCAAAGAACACATACACCAACCCACACATATAGAAAAAAATTTCAAAGAAGAAACAATATAGTATACAAGAATTGTAAGAGAATTGTTATAATCGGACACAAAACAAACGCATACAAACACATAAATCTAAGAGGCCATATATGCGCGCAATAATATACACACAATATATACAAAACTAAAATAAAGAATTTATTAAAAATGTAACACTAAAAAAGAAAGAAAGATGTGCCTATACAGGATATTCAATCACTAATAAATAAGTCAAAAATATTTAAAAATATCTAAAAGTTAAAAAAAATAATCATTCAGAAAAATAAGATAAAAATAGTAAAGATGATTAACAAAGAAAAAGATTCACAAAAATTATAAAAAACAAAAAATAATAATACTCAAGACGGAAAAGAAGACGTAATAAATACAAGCGTAAAAAATCTATATAGCAAAATATGATTAGTCAGAAATAATTAACAATCACAAAAAGAAAGAAATTATGAATAAAATTAAAAATAATAATAATAAGTAATAAAGAGATAAGAGAACAATAACAATAGAAACAGTTTAATCTGCTAGAAAATTATAAGCAGATAATAAAATGCATTCCTCCTAGTCAGGTAATATATATTTATTTATCTGTCGGCATTTAAAATGATTTCATTACGTTTGTTCAAAAGCTGCTTATTTTCACTAAATTTAATCATTTTTATTTTTTCATCTAATCATAGGTTACATTTATTTTAAAAGCTATTAAAAGTTTATAATTCTCTATAATCTTCCATTCAATCTGTGGAAAGACAACTCTCTTTTAATTCCCAGAAATATTTAGACAGAGCGGTATGGGATTTAAAGATGGGGACTAGTGAAGGAATAGTTATGTTTATAAAATCTCTGTATCCAAGGCCCAGCAGAAATTCCAAAATATACTTAATTATATTTATCATATTCTATAGGGAAAATATTTCATATATAATTTCTATATATATGAATGTGTTTGTGTGTGCTTGTTTTGTATGCGGTTATAGCAATTCTCTTGTGTTATTCTTGTATATTATATTGTTTTTCTATATGTGTGGGTTGGTGTATGTGTTTATTAATTTTGGGGACATTTCAGGTATTGTCGCGTCTTCAATAGTAAACTGTATACTCCTTCCACTAACTTAAATATTTAACCTCTGTGCTAACCTGAGTTTTATTTTTTACTTTTATATTTTTTTGCTTGTTGAATATTCTGAGTAAAATAATTTTTTTTATAACTGGCAAAATGAATTCAGGATTTATAATCGTTTAATTGCGTTTTGAGTTTTCTTTTCTTACTCTCTCTCTCTCTCTCTCTATCTATCTATATATATATATATATATATTAATTCAATGATGCCAACTAGATTTCCAATCTCATTCTTCCCGCAGAACTTGGAATAAACGCTACTACCGTTCAATAAGCGCTTAAAAAGACAACCGTCAAAAGAAATGTGAAACAATTACAATTATTGTCTTATCTAAGCTGTAATGGCTCAGTCTTCATTTTTGAGTCCAGATCAAAATATTTTACGCAGTATTATGGGACATGACTTAATCTACACTTTGTAGTCTCATTTCCTCAGTATCCTGCCTATGTTACTTTCATAAAATGTTTCAACGAGTTCCTTTTCACTTCCAACAATTGAAACCTTTACAGAGAACGCAACATGCTATATTAAAGGAAGAAAAGAATCCTCATTTCTTTTGTATACCAATTACAAGGAAGACTTACCACTCACATAGCTTTATCCCTAGAAATTTCCAATGTGGAACTGAATTTCACGAAGATGCTTCCCTGTAAAATAAAACCATTTCATTTCAAGGTTCAGTAATTAACTAGTCATTAGTATGAGGATTAACTTCATCAGGCAGCAAGGGAGATTAGTATTTTTTAGAAACATTGAACTACAATTTATTTCTGTTGTTTCCAGATCTACTCTGTCCCGGCTATGATAGCCCTTGCTAGGGTTTCAGCTATGGCATATATTAGTCTCCCAAGCAATTACAAATCACCATTAATGTTTAAAATCATTTTTAAAGTAAAAATATAAATAATACTGTTGTATGTTAAATGAAATTACAAACGGCACATATTTATAGTAAAATAATCAACACTATATTTAATCTGGAGCTGAAGCCATACATTTACTTTTTGAATATTTAGTTTTCAGTATTAAATAACTCATAGATGTGTTTATACGCTGTTAAACAAAATCAAGCAACCAACCAACCAACAAACCATCAGTAGTTAACTACTATCGGGATTATCCTCATTATGATGACATCATACAATACTCTCTACTATTCATTTCAAACGTAAACCACTAATTTGAGGGTCTCTCGAGCCTTGTATTTGGTGGGGGTTTTATTTATAAAGATGAAAATATAGATTATTTGCGCTAAAATACACGGTAATATTTCAAGGAGAATAAAATTAGTGGCATTTCTAAAGAAATGCGAACCTAATTAATAAAACATCTTTAGAATAGTGGGTCTGGTCGCAAACTCTGGTTATATTCTGATTGTCCTCTCCTCAGCAAAATTAGAAGGAAGGAAGAAACGAAGGAAGGAAGGAAGGAATAATCTAATTCACTCTCTTCCACAGTCTTTTGAACAGCAGAAGATGTTTATCATTTGTTTCTTGTTTAGTATTGGATTTACGGTTCCTTGAAATGTATCTTATTTTCTTTAAGTGGCATTAGGCCCCGTGCGTCTAAGGGTTGTTATCATCTTACTTGGGTGTGAATTGATAGAAAAAGAAAGAAATAACAAAAAAAAGAAAATAAGAAAAAACGAGCTATGTTGAGCCACTGTCAGTTGTTAATCCTGCCAAAAACATAAGATGGCTAACAAGATCAATCATTAGATTCGTCTCTTCTCTCATGTTTCTCTTTCAGGTTAATCGAAGCTTAGTAAGCAAAAAGATTGAAAAGCAAGTAAAAATGGCAGACGATAATGATGAATTACACAAACGAAAAGAAATCAAAACGAAAGTGAGAAAGCAGGCAATCATAATTATGTATGGAAACAATATTGAGAAAAGATGAAAGCACAGATCAAAAATCCCAGGAAAGAAATGAAGCCGGAGAAAAATGGTTAGAAATAGAGAGCAGGGGGAAAGTTAAAGAAAAATAAATGAGGAAAGCATTTTTATAAGTGAGTGAAGAATAGAAAATAGCTTCGGAGAAGCAAAGATAAAATAAGTGAATTGAAAACGAGTCTAAGGAAGTCGGCGCCGGAGCTGAATAATGTGTCTTGAGGACACTTTATAGGCATTGTTACAAATCAGTGAAATTTTATTAGAGAATCGCCATAATTTCCGAAGGATTTCCTGGAAGTTTCTTTGCTTTTGAATTGTTTCTCTTTCCAAATTCAATGAGTTTGTTTACTTTTGCGGATTTCAAAAACAATTTCGTGTTATTTAATTTCTTTTTTTTTCTTGGATGACGTTTGGTTGCAGGCGAATAGCATTTCTATGTTATACCATTCATTCCTGATTTTATATATACTGCAGAATACGAACTCCTAGCCAAATTTATACACCTTCAGTTACACAGGAAGTGCTGCTGAAATCTGTCAAAACATCAGAATCCTTTTAGGTATCTCATCTCAGTTACCCCGATAATTTTTTTGCATAATCTCATATTACTTATTCTTAATAAAGATAGTTTATTTGGTAAATAAATTGAGTTCTTTTAAACGATTCTACATTTTTTTATGGAATTCAATAGTCTAGTTTCTTTTGATTGTCATAGCTTTTCTAAATTTTCACTAATGCTGGTTTATCCACTAATTTTCTTTAAATTACTATTTTATTGTCCAAAAACCGAAGCGTTTAGAGCACATCTTCCAAATATGGTACATATTTTTAATCATTTCACCCCAAGTAAGGTAGGACCCCACTGGTGCGCAAGAGGTTACAGTGAGAGAAAAATAACAGATAGAGGGAATGCTTAAAAAAGAATAAGATGTGGATGGGATTTAGAGGGGTGTATGGGATTTAGGGAGGTAGAAGATGGCAGCTGAGGTTGCATTTAAACTTTTCTGGATCGTAGCTACCAGGGAAGCAAGTATACGAAATGGAATTCCACGGACGGGAAGTGTAAGAAAAGAAACTATTAGAGTAGAACCGGGAATGACATTTGACTATTTTGACGGTATTTTGATGCCAAATGTGGTACAGTGGATATCGGCTCGGAACGAGAAATCGGGGAGCCGAGTTCGAATTCCAGCTGAATCCATTTATTCACTTACGCGCAAATACCCTTGGGAAAGGTATTAATCCGTCTCTTCCTTCCAGTTATGGGTTAAATAGCAGGACAGATTGGGTTCTATAGCCTTGGTCGGAAACCAGTCTACCGCAGAAAGCAATGGCAACCTACTGCGGGGGAATCTTCTGCCCAGTCAGTCATGTCTCTTTCGAGACATGATCGCCCAAGCGTGTATCACGTATGGCACTTAACTGACTGACTGGCTAGTAAGACGTGTTAATTCCTGTGGTCGGGGCACTAAGGACAGAAGTTGGTCAAAGCAGAAGCCGTCAGAAAAGTCACATCCCGTCGGTGAGGAAGTGATTAAAATCGAACTGCTACATCGGCATCGAATTCCGGTGTTATTTAGGATTGATGGATAAAGGCTCTTTCTCTTTTAACTCTTCATATTTTACCTGTAATTTGGATCTCATGGCATACGCTGAAGCACACAAAGTTTGCTACTGCAGGACTAGTCAGTAGAGCAAACTTGCCTTTCACAAATTGTGTTCATGATCTCAAGTAACTTCCCAGGTAATTATTTATCTGGTACATTTTCTTTCAAGCTGAACTTAAGTAATACTTACCTGCAACAGCAGAGGTAATTGACAGGTACATCCAGTTGTGAGAGGGTCAATAAACAACAAGGGTGATTGACAGCTATATCGGGCCCTAGATAATGTCAAAGTGCTACCAAAGACGACAACCGGTTGAACAACAATTTATCGCCGGGTGTAATTGACAGCTCATCCGGCCGTATATAAGTCAACCAACCGACAACCCGAAGAAGCAAAGATGTGTTGAAGTTTTAATACTACATAAAGTCTTGAATCTTTGGCTGAACACATAGAACTCTCACTGGCTTCCGACTCCCGACAGCTCCTTCGTATGTGCGATCACTCTTCAGCTGCCCTCTTGCTTCACACAAGCGTCCCAAACGAAGACTAAAAATATAAGGTTATATTTTTATATATACGTGTTCCTCGTTGTCTGTCAAGACGATCGCTGTTTTCCAGCGTAATATAACATTTAAATGCTATTATCAATACTTTAGGAGAGGTCCTCTACCTGTTTTCCTCAGTGATTTTGTTAATGTCTAGTTTTTTTACCTGTAGACGAGTTGCTATTATTGGGCTAAAGAAAAGTAATTTCATACATTTTATTTTAGTTTGACTTAGCAGTGGTATCACTCTTTGATAGAATGTTTCCTGCTATTTAATGTATCATAATGACAATCATTGACTATCCAATTGATGTTGAAGGACAAGTCTCTTCCGATTATACATTTAAAAAAAATTGGGTAATAAAGTCATGTTTATTCTGTTATCTTCCACTTCTTTTTAACACGTGAGAGGTTTAAGCAGTTTCAAGGCGGACCGTTAAATAATACATGAGGACTAACTGAATCTTACTATTCTACTCTAACAACATTTTATCTGAAAAGAAATGTAAAAAAAAAAAACATTATTATAATGATGACGTTATTTAATAATAAAAAAATAAAAAACCTGATGCTGAAACTGTTTTCATGGCTTCCGGTTTTGGAGGTCAGAACTGCTAATGTTTTGTCTTTTGTGAATTAAGAATAGCTAGAGTACAGGGTTCAATGGGTAAATTGTCATTTTATATTTTAATTTCGCGCATGCGCGGTTATTTTTTTTTTTTTTATTTTTTTTTACTTTGTCGACTGCACAGTTTAATAGGGTCTGTTTGTCATCGTTTGTGAGAAAAATATCACCATGACGTTCTTTGTATTTCAGTATCTAATGAAATATATGCAATACCGGCCATAATTATTAGGCCAGCCTAGTTTTTTAAAAAAGGTTATGTATTTCATACTATTCTTAATATTTATTGTCAAGTGGATAATTCTAAATGAAAATATAATGGTTCTTTTGTAATTATTACTTTGCAAAATTTTACAAGGCAATGAAACAAAGATGAACTCATCTGAATCACCCTAAATTGGCTTCATTCTTACATCGATGAAACTACAATATAGGCAATTATTAAATATTTATAAATTCATTTGATGCACATGTTATTGTGCAGTATTAACAAAAAGAACCATTCTATTTTCATTTACAATTATTCACTTGGCAATAAATAGCAGAAAATTGTATGAAATACATCCTTTTTTTAAAACACTTATGGCCGATAGTGTATATTGTTTAGAACCACAGCTAATTCTAACACCCAAAAAGTGATTCATTACGTCGTCATATACTAACGATTCACGCTGATATGAGCTGGATGTATTGAATAAATTCCTTTATGTGCAGCAAGAAAGTTATTTCACTCGATATACAATTTTGCTAGCTAAAATCTATCTTAAATATTTATAAGTCTACTTTTAGTCCTTGCGTTGAATACTGATGTCATATCTGGTCTGGTGCCTCTGCAATATATATAGACATTTCTTATAAAATGCAACAAAAAATATGCGTTGTTATCGGTCCTGACCTGGCATCTCAGTTTCAGTCACTTCACACTGCCGCAAAGTAGATATTTTTTTACCATTTCTATAAATATTTGTATAGTATTTGTTCTGATTAACTTTTCTCCATAGTACATCGAATTTATAAACTTATATGCATTACTAGTTTACCGGCAAATAATCTTTATTTTACAGTAAGTTATATGCTAACAGTTTATTCTATGACATCTTTTGCTTGTAGAACTCATTTAAGGCTTCTTGCTGCTCTGTCAAATTTTATCTTCAAAAATTAAAATGCAATTTCAAGCTTTATCATCTGTCATCTTAATTTTTGTTCTTTTAATGTCTTCTCTTCTTAATATTATTTTTTTTTCTCATGAACTGTAACACTCAGTAACCCCTTGCGTCTTAGTGGATGTACTGGGGTGAAATATTCAGAAAATGAAAATTCGGTCAATATACAGAGTACAATTTCAGTATTGAAAACCCTCGAACCCTTAATATGATCAGGGAACACGCGGATGTCTCAGTCTGTGCTGATGCAAAGTCGAAAAGGGTGGGGGCGCATTTTATTTGATTGGCAGAATAATGCAGGCGACATATCACTATGCCGAGTTTGTAATAAACGAAGATTTGCTCGTCGTGGCAGACAGCCAGGAACATTTTGTATCATAAGATATTTTGAACGAGACACTCTTATACTAAAAGAAAACAATAGTAAACCTTTTACATTCACAACGGGAAATATGGGAATTGTAATTGGTTTTATTTTCAATAAAATGGCAGACTAGAGAAGAAGCTGTGCACACACAAATGATGTGTGTGAATAAATAAAAGAAGAATAAAGGAAACGTAGAAATTGAGTGAAAAGAAAGATGAAATTAAAACCGATCAAATACGTAGATATTAGTTTCAAATCGGGAAAATACTCTATTCGAAGTGAATCATTTCATTTCGAAGAAAATCAGTATAACTTGTTCATTTACAAACACGAATTACACTAGGTATAAGGCACAAGATTCACTCAAGTTAGAACTTTACTAAAATACCTAAAAAATAGGGGTCTAGGGGTGCATATTATGTAGCATAGTTAACGTTTTGATTGACCGAGAAGTTTGTAGTTATCAAGAAATTTTTCCTTCGAGAGTTCTTTCCACAATATAAGAGTTCTGAAGAAAGATCATAGCGTTGGAAATAATTACTGGTAACATTTTCTTGTCCTTTAGCTAAACTGTCTTTTTCCTATTTCTCCTAATCCATGTTCTGCCAACCATTTGGTAGGTTATTCGCCGATTTCGTCTGTCTCTTGCGTTTAATATGATCTGTGAGTATCAAATGCTCTTAGTAAAGATTTCTTGTTCCTATGTATTCTAATCTTTGTTCTATTAACCACTAGCAGTATAGCCCGGCGTTGCTCGAGTTTAATGAAAACTTTAAAACTAATCCATGGTCCTGGAGCTCAGACTCTTTAAACGTTGGCACGAAAGACTAAAAAGCAATAGTTGTTTCCAGTTAAAGCGAAAGCGTGGGCTGAAAGAAAAATGAATGGATGTAAGTCAAATTTTGAATTCCTGGTATCGATATCAAATAGGTTTTTTCGTCGTAAACTGAATTTTGAAGGCTAAATAAGTCCTCTGAGTAAATGATACTAAAAACTACAATTATACCTACTTAGAGCCAAACCCGAAGCAAAAACTAAAATAAAAGGTCTGAAAAACTGATTTTGATCAGACCCGGTATCTTGCCTTTTAGATATATATACATATTATCGGTTTTCTGCACTATTGTAAGAACTACAACCTAGAAACTTCTGAATATCGTTTCTTATGTCTTTGCCTATGAGTGTATTAAAATTTGATTTGATTAAAATCGGACCCATCTTCTATAACCCGATTTTTTCGATCATCGATTTTCGATATTTATCGGGGGTACCTCGACACAAATCCTAGCTAAAAACACTCGCAGATGCTTATAGTACAACTGTATAAATTTTCAAGGAAATAGGTTCAGCCGTTTTGGAGTCTATAGGTAACGGATACACACACACACACACACACACACACACACACACACACACACACACAGAGAAAAAGATCCATTTATAAATAAGTTTAGATCTTTTGGTATAACTTCTTGTATTCACTCTTAAATTTCTTCCGGACTTGCTCCTTTGAGGAACACTAAAGAAAAAAAAACGAATACACACACACACAGAGAGACACACACACAGACAGAAGTTCCATTTATAAATAAGTTTAGATGAGATAGATTTAGATTAGATTTACACAAGTTCGTTGGGCAGAGTAAGCGCTGCTGTCTTGTATTTGTCCTCGCTTCAATCGCCACGTATGTGTGTTTAAGTGTCCAATAATGAATTATATTATGACATTGAAAATGTCATATACTTTCCGTTATGATACATATTCGAAGTGCGCAAAATATGAATATACAACAAATTCTTAAATTTAGTTTAAATTCTAACGATTTTAAATGAGATAAATCTAAAAAAATCTTCCTCATTTTCTTCGAAAGTAGCCTCTAATCAGTTGCTGTCGAAAAGAAACTCCAAGCAGTTGTTAACTGGGGCAGGAAATGACTTGTAAATGTCAGCACCTCCAAAACGAAACTTCTCTTCTTTAATATTTATAGATAAGCTTTTTCCCATCCATGCACATAACCTTTGCTAGACTCGAGGAATGAGATTTATTTTACGTTCCAAGATTCATCTTTTCTACTGACAACGATTTTATTGAACTAATCCTTAATCTGATGCAGAGAATTTGGGTTCACTGTGTTGTGCATGATAGTTTTTTGTCGCGTCAGAATCATTTTTGCACATTTATAAATCTAACATTTGTCCGCTCAACAAATATGGCTAGCATATCGTGTTTGGTGCTCTGGCTATGCATAACGAGTTGCTCAGAATCCTTAGAAAGGGTTTTAATATTATCTGACTCTATTTGCATCTTAATTCAAATATTCAATCCCTTTCCCACGGCTCTGATATGGCTTTTCGCTGTCCTCCCATAAATATACTCATAGCATTTGATTTAATGAGGTTTGCTTGTTACGTCGATTTCATGAATTTAAGCGTTGTACGAAATTAACTTGTGTATTGCTATGCAGTGGATATCGGCTTGAAACTAGAAATCGGAGAGAAGAGTTCGAATTCTAGTAGAATTCATTGTATTCATTTACGCGCAATGCCATTGGGAAAGGTATTAATACGTGTCTTCCCCCTCTAGGTATGGGATAAATGGTAGAACAGATTAAGTTCTATAGTTTTGGCAGGAAACCAGTCTTCTGCAGAAAGTAATAGCAGACTACTGCGGCAAAATCTTCTGCTTAGTCATTAATGTTTCTTTTGAGACATGATCACCCAAGCGTGTGTAACGTATGGCAATTGATTGACTAGATGAAATACTGGGTTTTATTGTTTAACTGCACAAATAGCTAGATGTAACCTTAAGTTCTATTCTGTTTGTTTTAATCAGTGGAACTCTCAACCGAGTTCTTGCTTCCCCGATAGCTACAATAGCTCTCCCGTTCCGTCTTCCTAAAATCTGTTCTTTTCTTGTCCTTTCTTCTCACTAAATTTTTTTCATTCTTCTCCCAGTAAACCCTTGTGTCTTAACGACATTATAGCTTTCTGGAAAGTATTCTAACAGAAGACGGAAAGGGCGAAAGTGAGATCCGAAGTCGAATTGGCATGATTAATTCCTAATGACTATTCCAGAAATTGAGTAGATTATTAAGAAACAGGACAATTTCGCTAGAAACAAGGAAGAAAGTACTGGATTGCTATCTGATGTCGCATCTTCAATATAGCAGTGAATGTTGGACAATATCTTCGAAGATGAAGGAAAAATTGAAACAGCTGAAATGTGGTTCTACAGAAGGATGCTTCGAATATAATGGGTCAAACATGTGAGCAATGATGAGGTTTTGGAAAGGATGGAAACGAAAAGGAAATTAATACTGAGCATCAAGAAGAGACAGCTAATGTTCATGGAACATGAAATGAGGAAGGATGGCTTGGAGAATCTGATACTAACAGGTCAGATAGAGGGAAAATGACAGGGGAAAGCAGCGGATAACATACTTGAAAGACCTCATCAGGTGGATGACGAAACGAGGGTTGTGTGGTGTAACTGGAGAAAGCGTGCTAAGAGTCACCAGGGATAGGGAAATGTGGGAACTCATGATTGCCTACGTCCTGAAAGTGCAGGGCACATAAAAGATTAAGGAGTGAAAATGATTAAAAGAAAAAATACAAATTATATCAGAAATTATGATATTCCAGATATCTATCTGCACTTTTATTTTGATATTGGCCTATCATTAATTTTAGGCTCTAGCGAGACAAGCTTGCTGACCATTACAGCACGTCAAGGAGCCCCCCCTATTATATATATATATATGTGTGTGTGTGTATGTGTGTGTATGTATATATATATATATATATATATATATATATAGGTACTGATGTAAATAACTATATATATATATGTGTATACGCGCAAATACACATTAATATACAAATATTAATCTGCTGTTAATAGTAAAGTACTCAATGCAATATAACAGAGCAAAACATATATTAAAATATAATTCTAATAATGCACACACACACATATATATATATATATATATATATGTAAGGCATCCACATACAAGCCTCTTTCGCTGTATCACAGCGAATCAGTGTGGCTAGACATATCCACTTGCTTCTAGCCGGGATCGAAACTCGACCGATTTGATGTCAGTCGGAGTCTCTACTCCCTAAGCCATCGGCGTATGGGGTCAGATAAGGGAAATTTTAACGTCTTGTATGTAAGCAGTGTATACAGACGCCAGTCACCGAGAGAACTCAATTCATTTCTGAAGAGTCACGCATTATAGCTGAAGTGGAAACTGTTTTTAAAATTTTCTTCTCCAGAGAGCTCAGTGATAATGAGAGCATAATATATATATATATATTTATATATATGACAATATTTACGCACTCACACCCTGATTGAGCACTTTGGAAGAAAGGTAGACTTTGAAAAACAGTAGCCACTCTAGCGTGTACGCATCGCTCATTCAGTAAAATGAATTTGAGCACACTAGCTATTGGGCGCGTAATACGATATGCGCTAAAAACAGCCTTCTGCTACCAAACGCCCCGTGGCCCAGGTGTAGAGTCGCCGACTGACGCCAAATCGGTCGGGCTTCGAGCCTGGGTTATGTAGCAATCGGAGTCTAACCGTACTGATGAGCTGTGATACAGCGAAACATATCTGTCTGCGGATGACAATATATATATATTTTGTTTAAAATTTTCTAGATTTTTGGGTCCTGGTTATGACGGTAAACTGCATCCGGCAGCAAGGCCTTTGATTAGGAGGTTATGTTAAGCATGGAACCACCTCTTAATTATTATTGTTCTCAGGTCTACTCTGATCCAGAGTGGTAGTGCCTGTTAGGATCCCAGCTATGGGCAAATGGTTGACCCCTAAACTAGTGTCAAAACACTATGAAAGTATAAAAATAGACTTTTATGCAAAAATATACAATTTTGAAGGAAAAATATTACCAACCATATATTTTTGAAAAGTAAAACTTCTCACTTATAACACATAAAGAAATAAAATTATTCTCAGTAAAACATTGTTAATACAAAACGAGAAGACATTTTCAGTTTTCTAAAACAAAAAGAAAAAACTTTGATTAAAATCTAACTAAATCAATCTTTTCACTCTAACCAAACATTTAAAAAAAGACCTTAAAACCCCACCTTTTTGGCATTAAATAATCCACAGAAGTTGATAAACAAAACTCACTCACCTTATATTTTTGTTGAAAGATGTATGTGGCAGAAGAGTTTATAGTGCATACATATGGAGGGTCAATTCATGAGGAATACCGAAGGCAATTCTAGATAAAAACAGAAACTAAAGACAGATTAAATTTCTCCGACTTATAAGGAAATTAATTTCAAGCAACATAAAGATACAATTAAATTCCTGGGACATGCAATGAGGAAGGGGGACTTAGAGAACCTGATACTAACAGGCCTGAAAGATGGAAAAATAGACAGCGGAAAGCAGCGGATAACATATTTGAAGGGCCTGAGCAGGTGGATGACAGAACGGGGATTGAATGGAGTAACAGGAGAAAGCGTGCTAAGAGATAGCCATGATCTACTGCGTCCTGATAAAAAACGAAAAATAACAAGTAAGCGAACTTGGAAAATCTTTTTACACTCATTTCCTCAAGCTTACTGTATAGTTTATGCGTTGTCCTTTGTCCTACTTGCCTTCAGTTGGTACTGTGAGCAGATTTCCAAGCCATCTTTCCTTATTATTCACCGTTATAAATGCAACTACCTCTTTCTGTATGTGCGTTGTTGTGTAGTGAATATCGGGTCGGAATGAGAAATCAGAGAACTAAGTTCGAATTCCAGTTGAATTCCTTGTAACACTTACACGAAAATACCCTTGCCAACGGTATTGTTCCCTCACTTACAAACGGCTATGCGTCAAATATCAGAACAGATTGGTTTCTATAGCCTTGGTTGGCAACCAGTCTATGACAGAAAATAATGGCAACCTATTGTGGGAAAATCTTCTGCCTAGTCAGTATTCTCACTTAACTGACAGACTGACTTGCTGATTTAATTTGTAAAATTATTTTTGTTTCTTTTTTCTCTAAAATGTCGTTGTTACACATTTCTTTTAATCATATCACCCCGAGCAAGGCGGTAACGCCATTGATGCGCAGGGGGCTACGTAAGAGTGAAAAGATTGGAAAAGAGAAAGCCGGAAACCACATCCTAAACAGGGAACGAGGGATGAGTCTCTTCACCTGTTCAATAGATGTGGATTGTTCCGTTCATAGCATTCTCAGAATCTCTCTGTAAAAAGACTTAAAGTCACTTTTCATCTGTAAGGAGATTATCCAGCGTATACGTTCGTAACATTTCAGTTTTCTTTTCTTTGTTTCAGTTGCTTCAAGTCACTTCATCTGTGATTAAATGGTCTACTGTTCTCTGTCATAGAAGAGGACTAATATTACGTAACAGTTCCATAATCTTTTCTTTTTTCTTCTGCTTTAAGTATTTTCTTCATCTGCGAGAACATTGTTCAGCATTCACTGCTATAAAGAAGAGTGATATTACATAAATTTATTAAAACACTTAAGCAGTCAGTTAAAAGAATCAGCTATGAATACTGTAGTAATTTTCTAAAATGTTTGTAAAAAGAACAGTTTTTTCATGCATTATCACGTGCATGACCTTGACATTACAGGAAATAAAAAGTTCAATGTTGGATAATTTTCACGTTCTAATGGATGCTAGTAATTTATCAACCGTTATATTTGAAGCAGGAAAAAGTACAGTAATTTTAAGCAACAGAGTTTTCAGGTTACTTTTGTTACCATTACTCACACTCCTGAAGATTACATAGGAAAAAGGTTGAAAGGTGTACTTTAAAAAATGAATGAAAATAGCATCTGTCAACGTTACAGCTTATTTCTGATATCTTTTGATTGTAATACGCGTAAGATTATTCGTGAGTATGAACGGATTTTATTAAAAATAAGCAAACAGTGTTTGCAATTTATTTAATCTGACATGTCTAAAAGAAGACTTGCTGCCTAAATACATAAGAGTTCCATACTCTTTTCTTTGTTCGTTTTGCTTCAAGCCTCTTGTTCATTTGTGAGAAGATTATCTAGATTTCACTACCACAGATGTTATATAAATGTTCTATACCCTTTTCTTTGTTTCTAACGACATTTTCTTGTTTATTGATACTTTTCTTCATTTTTGGAAGGCATATTTTTTGATTTTGAGTGTCGCTCATTCAGTCCCCTGTTAAAATACATCCAAGATATTTTTATTGTTGTACTAGTTTAATTTTCTCATTGTTCTTTATCTTTTTTCAAAGAGATTTCTTTGACCGGAATTTAACTAAGTTAAAACTTAGTTAACTCACCACTGTTACCTTTCTTTTTCTCTTTCTTCTTCAATTGGAGTAGATAGTCTAAACTATCGCCCGGTTAACACTCCACCCACGTCTATTGAACAGGTTTAGAGGTTCATCTCTTGTTCCCTGTTTAGGATGTGGTTTCCGGCTTTCTCTCTTATAATCTTTTCACTCTTACGTAGCCCCTGCACATCAGTGGCGTTACCGCCTTGCTCGGGGTGATATGATTAAAAAAATTAGCTGTTGGGTCGTTCATTTTGATGTTAACTGTGGATTATATCTCCTTGTTATTGCTGTTTAGTCCTTTCTTTTCGCTTTTCTTTATTACCTTCCATAGGTCGTTATCCCTTCTATGTCTGCTATTAGCTCTCTGTCAACTACATATGTTAAGATTGTGGCCGCCAACAATTTATCGTTAGAACTTCTAGTTCTCCCAGTCTCACTGTATAGGTTTGATAAATCCGGCGAGAAGATACATCCTTGTCTTACAACTCTTTCTATTTTTATATATCTATTTAGTCATGTTTTGATCCCTATAAATAAAGTATGAAATTCACACTTACTATATTTTGTGGAGTAGTTTTCGAACCCAAGGTTATTATCGTGCTATGTCGGATGCTAATCGACTTGACGCACCTAAAATGTTAGAAACTTGATAATCTTCCAGTGAAAAGCTGACTCCTTAGTATTCGGCTAACTGCTAACTATATCAGCTGCTTAGTAGATCTACTGAACTTCAATAGAACACTAAAGAACTCCTATGAACTTCCCAAGAACTTCTCAATAAGTTCCTGTTAACGCTTATTAATATAGGAGGGAGAGTCCATTATCTGAGGAATAGGAGGGAGAGTCCATTATCTGAGGAATAGGTGTGTTTCCCCATAACACTATAATAAAAGAAGGAAAAGCAGAGGAGAACGTTAATAACGGACATGATATTTGTTCGAATGTCCGATATAACATAAAAACGTTAGAAAATTATTAATCTGTTGGCCTACAGTAATATAGCAGATGAAAAATAAATTTTGTTAACATAATATTTATTGAATTATCTATATTGGTTAATTAACCAATTAAATAAAATATTACCAGTTATGCTAATAACATTGAAAAAAAATTACACTGAGTCCACTATAAATAATCCCTGAGAAAGAAAATTTTACCACAAATATTCGACAAATATCTTACCAAGCCAAAAACAAGAGCAAGTAATGAGGTGTTGTTAAAAGGGATAATAGGTGTTTATTCAACAGTAACTTTTAAAATAACATGTTTTGATTTTCATTCGAACTTAACGCGATCCAAATATACCCGTCCGTCTCTTGAGGTCACAAAGCAAGTGTATGCCAAATTTCAGTTCAATCTCGGCTGTAAATTTGCTGTTTAAATACCTCGGCTCTATCGCGGGAACGCACGCATATTTTTACACATTCATTCTGACTTACATACAGGGAGACTGAAAAGTAGCTCCCCATTTTAAAATAAAATTTATTTGTTAACCATAATTTTTACAAGACGTGGATATGAGAGGAAGGCGTTTAGCATGAAGATTCTCTAAATGTCGATCTGGACAGCAGATTTCACAACAAGCTTCTCGTGCCGTCAAGGTATCGAGTCGCGCTAGTTTTATCAGGTAATTAGCAGTATAGCCCGGCGTTGCTCGGGTGTAATTAAAACTTTTAAACTAATCCATGTTTCTGAAGCTCAGACTCAGCATAAAGAATATTTGTGTGAAGTTTGTTGAGAATCGGGTAAAAATTGTATAAAGGACATACAGGCAGATAAACAGACACACACACACACACAAACATATAACCTTATATATATATTATCAATTATCTGCACTATTGTAAGTAGTGCAATCTTGAAACTTCTGAATATCGTTTCTTATGTCTTTGTCTATGAGTGTATCAAATTTGATTAAAATCGGACCACGCCTTCTATAACCCGATTTTTTCGATTATCGATTTTCGATATTTATTGGGGGTGCCTCGACACAAACCCTAGCTAAGAACACTCGCAGACGCTTATAGTACAACTGTGTAAATTTTCAAGAAAATCGGTTCAGGCGTTTCGGAGTCTATAGGTAACGTATACACACACACAGACACAGACACACACACACACACAGAGACAAAGTTCCATTTATAAATAAGTTTAGATCTTTTGGTATAACTTCTTGTATTCACACGTAAATTTCTTCCGGACTTGTTGCTTTGAGGACACTAAAGAAAAAAAGCCACAGGTTGTTAAATCAGGACCCATGACTGCCCACTCATACATAAAAATAAAACAGGAAGCTACTTTTCAACCCATACAGTACTGGGCAAAATTAGTAGGACAGGAATTATTTTATCTTTTATGAGGCATGAAAGTTTAAAATGACCCCTTGGGAATTTGAAATGGCCCCTACAAAGCCCTGATCTCAATCCTATTGAATATCTATGGGATATTTTAGATAAAAAAATGAAAAATCTAATGTTGTTTGCAAGACACTTTGGGAACAAATACAAGCTGCTTGGTAGGAAATACCATTAAATACATTCAAGAAACTTGTGATGTCAATGCCTGGCAGAATGAAAGCTGTGATCAAAGCAAAAGGCTATTATACTAAATATTAAATGTATTTTGTAACAAGTATACTTTTCTTATTAAAGCATTTGTTGAGTAAATCAAACAAAATTACTTAAATTAAATTGTTTATTTTCTGTCAATATGCCTCATAAAAGATAAGATAATCCTTGTCTTAATACTTCAGCACAGTGCTCTCTCTCTCTCTCTCTATATATATATATATATATATATATATATATAATTCAATTCCTTCCTCTTATTACTGCTGACTTCCATTTTGAGTAGGTGAGTGAAGTTTTTACTCGTTGCGTTCACCATTATTATATAATCAGATTTGTATTTTACTCTTGCTAGGCTGTTGCTTGTCCAAACATATGCAAAAGCCTAGTACATTGAATCAATTGTTAATCTGAGCCATTATTCTAATCGTAGCTCCTCTACTTTTGTTAAATATGTTTTGGTAATGATTAACGGACGTGATAACCTCTACTTTACTTTCTACTTTCAAGTATACTGTTTATTTTACTTTTTTGTGGAGAAAATAAGGTGTAATTTGAAATCACACAAAAATTTCTTGCGAGGCGTCCAGTTAATATTCACTCCCATGTTCCTATAGGATGATGGCGATTGTGACTTCGAACAGACGCTTCTTCGTTAGTAATTCTGAATGATAAAGATAAAGAAGTTGGTTCGCCTTGCTTTAAACACAATTTTGAACTGGAATTTGTAATTCTTTAAGACTAGCTGCAAACAATGGCTAATGTAACTTAAGTAATGTTATCTGGTATCTACATCGTAGCAGGAGTCAGAGTAAACAAATGGATTCATAAACTTTACAAGGGCATTAGTGCGAAGTGACCTAAACAGATAAGAACCTAACCTGAACTCCGATCACCATCCAAGTTTTGATATTTTATACCATATTTCTTTAGGACGAGACGATCTAAACTCTAAACCGATATATTTTCATATTTTTTATTATCATTCAGTTTTTATGTCTTCTTTGGAAAACGGTGGACAGCTATCCTTTGTCTTTTCAAACATTTTTTTCTCTAATTAAACTTTTCTCTAAGGCAGTTTTCGTCTTGCTAAAAAAATAAATCAATCGAGATGCCTACATACACATCTGATGAGAAGCGACGTATTCATGTCTTGAACAAGGTAATACCTTTCAAAGTCAATGCAACAGGCTAGGCCTCAATGTGAACTCTGCTCCTCGCCGATAACCTTTACTCTACCAGCACATGACAAACTAAATAAAAGTTAGCATCTCAAACTACAAATCTATTTATCGAATGCATTTTAATATTATTAATATATGCTACGCTTATTGATGTACATGTCGTCCTGTTTATTCTTGTCAAAACATGTTTGCTTTTGTGGATACAGAAGATCTTTTATTTAATAAATGTACAATAGTTATCAGATTTTTTTAAATTTCGGCAATTACCTCTGCTGTTTTCCTATCGTGACTTTCATTTGAAAACGTCAAAAAGAATTTTTTTAAAAAAGAACCATTAACGCCTGCTCAAATACAAATAAAATAAATGGAAGATAAAGACAGAAATAAGCAAAAGAATGGATAAATGCGGAGTAAATTCCCGAGCTGTAGATCAAAAACGTTGTCATAGCGACATTTTCCAATTCGGTAACAAAGCGTCTATCCAGCCAACCGTACAAAATCCTGTTCCAACTTGTCTACCCACTTCAATAAACAATCACGCTTATTTCCACACCCATTAAGAGAAGCTTTACAATAAGGCCAACACAACAGGACTTAACAGACATTTTATGTACTCAGAGCAGACATTTTGTGCCAAACTAATTTAAGTCGGGCCACTTTTATACATAATTTTTGCCAACATTTACATGCAAAAGTTTCTAATGTGACGATCTGTATATATGAATAACTCAATTCGTACATAGAGATAGTCACATAAGCCGATCGGCAGTAATTTACAATGAAGATATTCAGCAATTCTTGTTCAAATATATCCGAATAAAAAACAGAATAATTGCTCGATCAGTAGAAAAATAAAATTAAACTTGAACATTGAACATATGTCGGCCTTCAACCAACACTGCATCGCTATGTTCTGTCTCTTTGAATCCTGTTTTATGTTTATTCTCATCCGCCATCAGTAATGATTATCCTGAGATTCTTTCGCTTTCAGCAACCGTGTGCGATTTGTGGGTTGATCGGTTTGCTTGAGGTGCAGAGGGTATATATAAGCGTAAACGATGATTATAACAATGCATTCGAATAAACGAGGACAAATTTCTCCTGTAATAGATCACTCGAAGTTTTTCATTAACTTCAAGTGATTTATGACACCTTTAGTTACGTTTGGATATGAAATTGTGCAGATATGAAGCCCTTCCATGGATCTAGGAAAAAAGAAATTTCACATGACATCACGAAATCTGGACTCGCCTGACCTATTGCTGTTTGTGTCTAAGTAGGTAAGACGTGCCGGGTTAAACAGCATATCATTCTGCTCTGAGAAACATAAGTTCGATTCCATTGTTTAATAATATTTCTTGAACATTCAGACTGGTGTACGAAAATAAATAAATACACAAACAGAGCGTCTACTGAAATGCGAGTATCCATTAGAAATAAAGTGACAAAAATCTGTCGAATTAGAAAAGATACATTCTAATATATATATATATATATATATATATATATAAAATGAATAATTTTTTACATTCCTTTTTATGCAAATAATATATATATATATATATATATATATATATATAACTTGCATAATAATTCATTACATATATCAGCTTGGAAAATTATTTTTAAAGAAAATTTATTATACATAAATATAAAAGTTTTATGGTTTTAACAATTTTCAAAATCACTGTTTGTTTCTTGAGGACGCTTTCAAGATGTTTTTCAAAAGAAACTGCGATTTTTTCATTTGAAAATTTAAGGAAGAATTTCACATCTCTGCATAGAATGTAAGTTGAAACCTAATTATTTACCAACAAGAATGCTTTCAAATAAGAAAGAAATGCAGCTAATTGGGACTATTGGCACACTGAAGAATTTCTTGTGAAAAATGTGAAACAACAAATCTGGTGAGCGTCTAAGGGAAACATCCACCCGTTTTAGAAAAAGCACTAAATAAAACTGGATGTAAATATCTAGGTATAAATTATATTGCATTCCCTCACTCCCAGTCTCCTTCTCTCTCTTTCTCTCTCTCACTCTCTCTCTTTCTCTCTCTCTCTCTCTCTCTCTCTATATATATATATATATATATATTAATTACAGTCGAATTACATTTAAATATGAAAGACAGCAGATATGAATTTTTCGAAATATCAGGAAAATGTGTGTTCAAAAGAATTGTTTCGGGCTTTGCTTCACTGTGAGTATTTCGTGGTCGAACGGTCAAGAGACATCACATCAACTGATTTTTTTTCTTAAGGGAAAGAGGTTCGAATCATATGTTTCCAACAAGATTTCTTGAATATTTTGCTGTTAGATATGAATAAAAATACTACTTAATTATATTTTAAAAAAGAACAAAGTATCGACTCAAATGCGAGCATGCATTAAAAGTAATGTTTAAACAAATAAATTAAAAATATATCAGATTTAATAAATTTTATAATGGATTTGTAAATTTTCGTAAATATATATATATATATATATGTGTGTGTGTGTGTGTGTGTGTGTGTGTGTGTGTGTGTGTGTAATGTTGTACTTATCCAGTTGAAACTAAAAATTAGTATGAAAAAAATCCTTTTCCAAAACACTGGGGTGGCCTAATAATTATGGCCTTCAGTGAACACTAGCCTCATAGCCTGACGTTGACCGTGCAACACAGAACATTTTAGTAGTAGGATCAGATGCTGACTAAATGAATTTAATATAAAAATAAAAATTATTTATTTTGTTAATTTTTTTTTTCTGAAATACTAAATCTGAAAAAAAAAAGACTTAAATAATTAAATTAACCATCGGTGTTTTTTTTTTACATGTTTTATTTTTATGTGAAAAAACACTTTTTTTTTTTTTTTTAATCATATCACCCCAAGCAAGGCGATAACGCCACTGATGCGCAGGGGGCTACATAAGGGTAAAAAGAATGGAAAAGAGAAAGCCGGAAACCGCATCCTAAACAGGAAACAAGGGATGAGCCTCTTCACCTGTTCAATAGATGTGGGTGGAGTGTGAACCGGGCGATAGTTTAGTCTGTCTACTCCAATTGGAAAAAAAAATAAATAAAAAAATAAAAGTGAAAAGACTTGAAAAGGGAAAACCGGAAACCGCATCCTAAACAGGAAACAAGGGATGAGCCTCTTCACCTGTTCAATTGATGTGGGTGGAGTGTGAACCGGGCGATAGTTTAGTCTATCTACTCCAATTGGAAAAAAAATAAAAGAGTGAAAAGACTTGAAAAGAGAAAACCGGAAACCGCATCCTAAACAGGAAACAAGGGATGAGCCTCTTCACCTGTTCAATAGATGTGGGTGGAGTGTGAACCGGGCGATAGTTTAGTCTATCTACTCCAATTGGAAAAAAAAATAAAAGAGTGAAAAAACTTGAAAAGAGAAAACCGGAAACCGCATCCTAAACAGGAAACAAGGGATGAGCCTCTTCACCTGTTCAATAGATGTGGGTGGAGTGTGAACCGGGTGATAGTTTAGTCTATCTACTCCAATTGAAAAAATAAAAAATAAAAATAAAAATAAAAGTGAAAAGATTGGGAAAGAGAAAACCGGAAACCGCATCCCAAACAGGAAACAAGTGCTGAGCCTCCTCACCCGCTCAACAGATGTGGGTGGAGTGTGAACCGGGCGATCGTTTAGTCCATCCGATCCAATTGAAAAAAAAAATGGAAAAACGTTGTTGAATTGCTAAGTTTTAACTTAGTTAAAGTCCAGGCAATGAAATTTCTAAGAAAACAAAATCAATCCTTCAATTAAGCATAAAACGTTTTAAAATCAAGCAAAAATTCGGCAAAACGATCAAAAAAAAAAAATGAATGGCTCACCCAGAACAGAATTCAACAGTATTAAAGACGTTTTAACTCCAAGCCGAAAACAAAGCTACTGAACTTGGAAAAAATATTTCTAACTTTTTCATTTTAAAAATATTTCTTTGGTTTGAAAATACCGGGAAACATATTCAAATTTTTTTGTTGACCAAATGAATATTTAAAACGTCGGAATAAAAATTATGTCTAAAATCTCATTTTTTTTTTTAAATAAAAAAAATATTTCAGTCGCGTTTGACACTTGTGATTTGATTTCTGTGACGTAATTTAGCAACCATCTTACATCTTAGATCTTTTACGGAGCAAATGTAAACAATTGGCTCTGTTGACCAAAATGTGCGAAAGGGAAAATTGCTGAACTCAAATTAAAAAAGTATGTGTTGACCTGGCTTCACTGTAGATATGTATCTTAAGAAGGTTTGAATGGCGTAGCTTAAAATGTAGGCTTGCATAGGGAACAGTCACACACAGAATCACAGATTGCCTTGTATATATATATATATATATATATATATATATATATATATAATATTTTGCTGTCATTTTGTACGGCAAGGACCTAATCATAAGACAGAACAAAATTTCATCATTTCTTAAAATAGATATATATTCAGCATCGCCAGGCCAAAAAGCTATAGTTAGACCGAAAAACCAAAAGCTTTCAAAATCAGGATCTAAGGATGCAAACTAATAAAAATCAAACCAGCACTTCCAAAGCGTATCGTTGAATATAAATGTATCAGTCTGTTAAGTGCTATACGGGATACATGCTTTGGGCGATCATGTCTTAAAAGAGACGTGACTGACTGGGCAGGAGATTATCCCGCAGTATGTTACCATTGCTTTCTGCGATAGACTGGTTACCAGCCAATGCTATAGAATCCAATCTGTCCTATTATTTAACCCATAACTGGAGGGAAGAAACAAATTAATACCATTCCTAAGGTTATTTGTGCGTAAGTGAATACAAGGAATTCAACTGGAACCCGAACTCGACTTCCCGATTTGCCGTTCCGTGTCGATATCCACTGCACCACAATGCAATGGAATAAATGTATAAATAACCTAAACTACGATTGATTAAATATGTTTTGATGCAGATGTCATTGCAATATCTCAATTTTAAAATTTAGACGGCTACAGCGTTTTTTATAGATTCTTTCATACATAAACTTCTTTTATAGATGTTAAACAAGCGGCAATTCCATTTAGACACACACACCTGTATATATACAATCATGTTATTTCCACTTTCTCCTTCTATCCCCCTCGTATGCTAGAGAACTTTTACAATTGAACAATTGAAATGTCAAATTTGACCTAAAACGTCTGCATTATTACATTATACAGACAGAAAAAATATGTTATAACTTTCAATTTCCACTATAATCTGGCTGGATCTTATTTCATCATCAGTAGCTTTGAAAGGCTTTTTTTTTATTCATATCTCGAAACGGTTGGTAGTGGTTTTGTCTAACGAGAATAGAGCCAGATTTTGTATTGTAATCGATATTGTTTAAACTAACAAAAATGTTGGATTTATCGATTTTCTGAATTTCAATATTTTTGTTATATAGGAGTTCGATGTAAGCTTCCTTTAAGACTTCGGGTAGGAATTAGGTTCGTTTTTTTTATACTCAAATATTTCTTTTTATGCCTTCATCTTTAAATAGGGTTTCGTAGTTCAGGGTGAGTTTTGATTTTTTTTTCCTTGAAATTTTCTAGTTCTTTTTTTATTTTATGTAAAATTGGAGCTGAGATTGCGAGTGAGTGGGGTCCAAATTATTTTTGGGTTTTTTAACTTCCCACATAGGTAGCCTAGATAATGCTAATTCAAATGTTGTCGAGTTTGATGCATCTTATTTCAGTGTTATTAGATGTGATAATTTATATACGTATTAATGAGGCGTTTGTTTTTGTTTTTTTTAACCAGTATCCATGCCAAGGAAATTACAGACATTGATATGGAGCGAGTATCATCACCCCGCGCTCCCATAGTCTAATATTTGTCTAACAGTCTACGAAAATGTTATCTTGCACGACAAAAATACTTTTTTCAGTGATCAGTATTTAGACAGGAATTGATTGTGTAACTGTAAGTTTGTATCCCAGGCCCATTATATCCAGAATCTACATGATTTACATAGAAAATAACATCTTTAATAACATGGCCAGCCTACAATATATATTCGACATATGAAAAAGAAGATTTACCTGTGTCTTGTAGACTATGCCAAGGCGTTCAACGAAGTACTCCACAAGAAACTGAAAGAAATGCTCAACAACCTCGACATATTTGACAAATACATCAGAGTAATAAAGAACTTTTGTTGGCAGCAAACCGCCTGCATACGGATAGGAAACAAATTCAGCAGATATACAAAGATAGAAAGGGGCATAAGACAAGGATGTGTCTTCTTACCGGATCTATTCAGCTTATACAGCGAGACTATTCTGAAGACCCTAGAAGTTATGCCAGGATTCGTCAATGGTGATCACAAAATGAACAATATAAGCTACGCAGATTATACAGTGCTGATAGCTGACAAGGAAAGACAACTACAAGACATCCTTAAAAATGTAAACGAAGAAAGTCAAAAGAAAGGACTACAAATAAATTACAAGAAAAACGAAAAGGGAGGAACTTCAAATGCAAAATACAGGTGGGGGATACTAAAATCATGCAGGTACAAAATTTAAGTACATGTGAAGTATTCTAACGGAAGATGGAAAGTGCGGCACTGAGATCCGAAGGCGAATTAGAATGGCCAAGAATGCTTTCCAGAAACTGAGCAGAGTATTAAGAGACAGGAAAATATTGCTAGAAGAGAGTACTGGATTGCTATGTGATTTCTGTCCTTCAATATGGAAGTGAATGCTGGACAATATCATCAGGGATGAAGGAAAAACTTGAAGCAACTGAAATGTGGTTCTACAGAAGGATGCTGCGAATATCATGGATCCTGATAAGATTTTAGAAAGGATGGAAACGAAAAGGAAATTAATACTGAGCATCAGAAAGAAACAGCAGAAGTTCTTTGGACATGTGATGAGGAAGTAATGCGTGGAGAATCTGATACTCACAGGTCAGAAAGAGGGAAACAGAGACGGGGAAAAGCAGCGGGTAACATATTTGACGAGTCTGAGTAGGTGGATGGCATAGCGAGGTTTTGGTGGGTTAATAGGAGGAAGTGTGCTAAGAGCTACCAGGAATAGGGAGATGTGGAATACCATGATCGTCTATGTCCTGAAGAGACATGGATATTAAAGAAGAAGAAGAAGAAGAAGAAGATAACATTTTCATACGAATGAAAAAAAACGTGATGGACTGAAAAATAAACAACATTAAAAACGCCTTCTAGCAAAAAAAACACATATTCAAAATTTTAACTTAATATAATCTGATCTGTTTGTACTAACATGAAATTACAAGCCGTCGTGGCAAAACGTTTGAAGCGTACTCGCGTTGTGCAAGCTTTGAAACACATCAGTACATGTGCTCCATCACAGAAATTGTAACTAAGTCCCATTCAGTATATTCGCAGTTCCATCTGAACACAATCTTGTCGGACTGTCTGCCTTTTGGCTATACGTTATGGCAGAGTCTCTTTCGGAGAAATTCAAACAAGTTCCTCAACCCTGCCTTACACAATTTCTACGGGATTTTGTTTTTAGCACAATTTTGACACAAGGTCAGCTTTTAACGTGGGAATTCCAAATCTTAATGCTTTGGATTTCCCATGTTAAACGCTGAACTTGTGTCACATCCGGCCTCAGTTGGGTTTTTACTAGTAAATACCCAGTATATTTGCAGTAAAAACAAGAGTTAGACTCTATGGATAGCGACAAATATCTAAATGTGCCTTAAAAATTGGACAAGGAAATGAGAAACCGCTCATTATCTCTTGAATTCATCTCTATCGGAATTTACCTGGATTGTATACCAAGTGTGCTATGTTACACACACACACACACACACACACACACACACACACACACACATATATATATATATATATATATATTCATTAAATACGACTGACAAAGAAGTTTATTTTTTTAAACATTTTACAGCTTCCTGACATTTGTTCATTTTGTATAAACTAAGGAATATAAAAAATGTTGTTTAAAATTTTTATTGTTCCAAACACTTTCTACCACTTCTATAGCTATTTTCAATTGTGTTTTTGTCTCTAGTATTGTTATTTTTCTCACGTTTTAATTTTAAGTAGTAATTTATTATTGTATTGTCTGTTGTTTTTTAGTTTGGTTTTTACAAAGGATTGTACATTCCAAGCCATCACCAGCCCCACCGACAGTAATTCGCGTGAGCATTTTTGTATTAGTAAAAATAAAAATAAAAAATTAACAATCCATTTCTGCTATTAAAAATGAAAGGTTTATGGTAGCAGAGAAATGTTGGATATATGGGCCTCTCGAGGAGCGAAATCTTTCTGATATTGTACCCAAATACGTATGTGCGTGTGTGTGTGTGTGTGTGTGTGTGTGTGTGTGTGTGTGTAAAAGTGGATACTGAAGTTATCATCTACAGAAAAGTGGATACTGAAGTTGTCATCTACAGGCGACAGTCTACTTAATGCTAAACGCAATCGTCAGCCAATATATGTCAAATTGGACAAGGTTAGCACTTGTACTCGTAAGGAAGCGTTACGTCAAATGAATAATGTCCCTTTTTAAACTTCTTTTCATTCCGTTGGAAATATTCAATTCAACATCAATTTTTAGAATTTTCATAAAACCGAAAAATATGAAAGTGAATTTATGCCTCTTCGTTTTTATTGAAATTTGAAAATAAAACTATTAAACATTTAAATTAGAAGATTGTAAAATTATATGAAATTACTACAATGAAAAACGTATTATTACAATGTGATAAAGAAATAACTAAAAAACACTGTTTTTTGTTGGATATTTTTTATGAATTTATAAAAGATGAACAGCATTATTTCGACAAACATTCATTGATAAAATATGTGAATATGAATATTATTTATAGAACAATGAATTTTCGTGTGTTTCTAGTATTTGAGTATATAATTTCAATAATGGAGTTAGAGAGAAATTAGACTTATACAAACCTTTTTACAGAAATAATTGAGGCATTCGTTGTTATGGCATATGTAAGTGTTCTTGTTCACAATGGATATGGTAATTAATAATATATATATATATATATATATATATATATATATATATTTTCCGTTACTAAACGAGCTATTTAGCTACCCAGGTTTCTACCATGTGTGGTGTGTTCAGGCGATTTTAATAACTGAATTTGCTGTTTACCTTTTTCTTTTTAAGAAAGCTTTTTTAACAGTGTTTTATTTGAACGTTCACAAAAGTTCTACAATATAATTGTATCGAATACTTTTAGTACAAATGTGTACCGGTCTAACCCTATTATGACCAAACCCCTTAAATGCCGCTCAAATCAAAATTTATCACGTTCCGCTGTTCAAAGCAATATCCTCATCAAATGAGAATAACTATATATATATATATATATATATATATATATATATATATATATATATATTGTAACTAAGTTGTTGAACTCGTAGGTTTATTTACCTTTTTGTTCATGCATTTACTTTGATAAAGAGTGTTCGATAAAATGTAGAGCATTATACTGTAATGGTTGTTACAATGTTTTAAATTTAGAGTATCACTACACAAAATTTTCTCATGTTTCAAAGCCAGCTCATTATGTTTTGTCTTCATCCTCAGGTGATTTTTTTAGAAATAAGAATTATCCAGTTGAAAAGACCATTTATTTGTGTTGGATTTGTTATTTTCGGGTGTAAGAGCGGTTGTTCTATATTTTGAGTTCCGTTAACCTTTTTACTGGTGTTGAGGTTAAGTGTTTGTTTTTGGCAGAGTTCATGATAGGTTATTCTATTAATCTTGAAAGGGCTGGTGCTAATGGCGCCTTTGGTTTAGGGGTTGGTAGGTGTTGTTTTGTTTTGGGGTTGGTTTCTCCTTAATTTAATGTCTGTTATTTTGTATTGGGGTGTGTGCTTTTTTTTTTTGTTTGTTTGTTTTTTTACTCTCTTGCTTTTTATAAAATATATTTTCCACAAAATATATCTTTCGCAAAAAAAAAACAATTTATAATATTCTATAATATTAAGCTATTTTATAATATTATAAAATATAACATTTTATAATATTTAAGAAATATATTTCTTTTATAAAATCTATCCCCCTATACAACATATTTTATAAATATAAAGTATATATTTTTTTTATTTATTTACCTACTATTCTGTTGCAACTGCATTATTTTTTGTTGGTATTGTATAGGGTTTGTTTTCTTTTGAGAGGGTTCTGGTTGTTTTTTTTTGTTTTTTTGTGTGTGTGTTTACTTAAATTTTAGCGAGAAATATTTGCGATGTTTGCATATTACTGCTAATTCGTCTCTACGGTTTAGTAAATCGTTGCTGTTAGGGTACTGGAGAATGTGTAGTTTTTATCTTAGACATAAAGGGCAGATGTCATTAAGTGAGTTGCAAGTTCTAGTTTTTTCTAGGATTTTCCATTTTACTTTGGGTTTCTGTTTTGAATCCTTTAGCTTCCAAAAGTATGTGGAAAGGGATGTTTGATTTCGGTATACGCTGTTTTTAAATGAGGTTAGGTGCAAGTACCAGCGCTGCTTAAAAGTATTCTTAATTATATATATATATATATATATATATATATATATATATATATATATATATATATCAAATGAATAAAAACGAAGAAAATAATTGCAACGATCAAAAGATTAATTAAATAGAGCAATTAATATATGTGCAATCTACGAACTAATAAAAATTTGTACATTTTGTTTCGACATTGAAAGAACAATGCCTCATAATTTAGTTAACGATGGTGATAATAACCGTTTTATTTTTAAGCAAAAATCATTTGACATTTACAATCCGCTTATTATTATTTATTTTTGGATTTTTTTTTCCGTACGAGGTAAAAATATATTAAAAAATGGGAAAGAAAGATGGAAAAAAAGATTCGAAAATGAGATAAGAAATCAAGAAAAAGAAAAAGAATGAGAAAAAGAATATATACAGAAGAAGTAGAAAGTGAAGAGAAAAATAAAGAGACAAAAAGTGAGAAAATGTAGAGACAGAAGTAAGGGGAAAACAATAGAAACGACTGAGAAAGGGAAATTATAAATTTTGGCGGGAAGTGAATTTCAGACAGATATTGAAATCGGTCACAGTGTTTCAAGTTAAATCATTTCGCATCTAAAAAAAAAAAATGATGAAATCACAGGCACAAACAGAAAAATTATTCAAAAAATGTAAAATAAAATATATTAAAAAAAACTGGAAGATATAAATTCAATAGATGTAATAGAATAAATTGGAAAGATAAAACAAATTAAAATTTAAAATAAAAATTAAATTAAATTAAAATTAAAAATTCTGTTGGCCAAGTGTAACCATACCAACAAATATCTGTTAGGATCATACAACCATGGATAAAAACATTTTAACTTCTTCTCAGTTTGAAAATTGTGCGTTCATAAAGAATTTTAAAGTTTCCAGTTACATGAGTGTTCTTTAATCTCCACCCACATAAAACCCCGGTAAACACATTTATTGTAAATCACATAAAGACACAAGAAAAAGGTAGAAACGGTGGTTGCGTAATATCTCCTTTATACCTGAAAAATATTAAAAAGTTTTACAATATAATCGTATTTAATACTTTTCAATACAGCTGTGTACTGGTTTAATTTAATTATGACCGAAATCTTATATATATATATATATATATATATATATATGTGTGTGTGTGTGTGTGTGTGTGTGTGTGTGTGTGTGTGTGTGTGTGTCGGCACGAAATAAAATGAATTTCATATTTACAGTCATTATAAAGATGGAAAAATATAAAACCTTCAATCCCACGCTTCATCAGGGTCGACTGGTAATTTAATTCATCATTTTTAAAATATTTAAAAATGAAGTCAAATGGATATGCATAAAGGAGTCAAAAAAACGTGGACGCAAGCACTTTGCGTGCAAGAAAGATTTTTGAATGTGGAATTAGATTTTCGGAAAGATTTTTGGATGTGGAATTAGATTTTTTCCGCAGCACCTTATAAAAAATAGATATCCAAGTGATATTGTGAACGGTGTGATGCGTGATAAAATCAAGAGTTTTTCTAAGGACAAGCCGTACACTACGGAAAAATGCCCAGTTTATTTACGGCTTCCTTATAATCGTTCGCGTGGCTAGGCGAATTTCTATAGCAGTTAGCTCTTGTTATTTCTCTGCTCAAATTAGAGTTCATTTCGGTATTCATTTTGCTTTTCCATTCATGCGTAATGACTTCCTTCCTCCTCATCATATTTCATCTATTGTTTATAAGTTTATTTGTAGTTATGGTAATGACGACATAGGAAGGACGTCACAACGCTTCGATTGCAGAACTAAGCAAAATCTACCATTAAGAATGCTTAAACCGGATGCTCGTACAAGCCAACTGGTTAACACTTCCGGGTTAGCAATACCTTATTAGTAGCAGAACACCTTATTAGTAGCAGAAATTGCGTTGCTGACTTCAGTATGTTCACACTCTACGTTACATTTGCAGGCATTGGAACCGTTGTACATTAGATCTAGGAATCCTTCTCTCTGTAAAGAGAGGGATTGCCTACTTGGACTTCACATTAATACTATATAGTGCTTGTCCCTCCCCACTTTTTTTACCCCTCTGTTCATATCCATTCATCTTCATATTTAGATATTTTAAAAAGGAGGAATAAAATTCCCAGTTAACCCTAATGAAGCTTGGGATTGGAACCCGTTGGTCGTTTTCGTGTTTCTTATTTTTTTATTTTTCAATATTTAAAATGCCTGTAAGTATGAAATTTACTCTATTTCGTGCCTTATATGTTTTTCTATGTTATATATATATATATATATATATATATATATATATACAGAGAGGTGTGTGTGTGTGTGTGTGTGTGTGTGTGTGTATACGTTGGCTATACATGCACCCTACTTTATTGGAATTTATCTTGTTACTTTTGGAAACTTGTGAACATATTGATCTCCAAGTTGCAAGCAATCAAAATAAGAAATGCGTTAGACAAATATAGATAACAAGAAAATAATATTCAGCATCCACTGCAAGCAATGAATCTAATTATTAAATGCTATTATTTTAGAAAAGAAACAAACAGAAATAAATATATTTCATCACAGGCGACGTTTTTTTAAATCTCTAGAAGGTATTTAAATGCGTTGAAAAGTAATAATAATAATAATAATGTGTAGTAGTAATAATAATAATATTAGTAGGAAAAATAGTAGGAGGAACAATAATAATAATAATAATAATAATAATAATAATAGTTGTAGTAGTAGTGATAATAATAATAAACTTGGGTATCGTGCTAGGTCGGGAGTTACCATCTCCTTGGATTTTGCTATCAACATAGGTTCACCTAAAAAATTCCAGATGGTAAGAACTTAGCATTTAGTCAGTCACTAAATCAATAGAAGCGTTTATTCTGAGATTTCACATGTTCAGTGCGGTTGAAATTCGTGTGAGCAACTTTATATTTGGAAAGAATAGCTTTTCATTCTTCTTTTCTACTGTTAAATAAGGTGATGATGTTAGTAGAAGGGAATTATTTAATAAACAGGTCTTCTCTAACAGCGAAATATTTCCGATAATGGGATGTATATGAAATTTTAGTGTTTTTGACCAGATTTTTTCCTGTTTTTTTATGTTTTTTGTATATGTGTTTTTTTTATAACACATTTGTATCTGATAAGTAACACGTGTATTAATTAATCAAGGAAATGGTGGTCTGTCTGATATAGGTAATTGATTTGAGACGAGAAAGAATGTTGTATTGGGCAGTAAAATTAATACGCTATATTGATCATAAAGAGTTTAGATTTGATGGGTTTATTTTGATTTGTGAGAGCAATGTTTGCGGTTTTCCATTTTCTGTATTATAATATATATGTTTTAGACGTCTTTCAGGAATTAAGGCAGAAATATGGTATGTAATGATTTTTCGTATCGCAAATTCATCCTTGTTATAAATATTATGTATATGCTTGCAGTAAAATATGTTGATGTTCTGTGGTGTGATGATTTTATTACTGGTACTATGTATTTTTAGCAGACAAGGAAAATATAATTAATTTCTTAGTTTTTCAACATCCTTACATATTTCTGTTTTGTAGGAGTGAGGGAGTAGGGAAATATTCCCTAATTTTTATTGTTCTAATCACTTTCGGCTACTTGTTTAGCCGTTTTCGATGTAGGATTTCTTTGTACGATGTAAGATTTTTTCTCTTGTTTCGACTGTTTAACTTATATTTTATTTTAGTTAAACAAGGTGAGCTTTCATAGCAGGAGTATAATTTTAATATACTCTACCCCTCTAACATTTTCCAGTAAACTTTTTAAATTGATAGATGTTTTTTATTGCAATTTGATCAGATAACTGATGCGTAAGGCAAGAAGCTGGTTGTATGTTCGATATAGATAACTGACTTGCGAAAATAAAAATGAATGAATATACATGTAAACCTTCATCTTTAGCAAAACTCGGAGTTTCATAAACATCGCAATCTTCAAATGCTGATAAAGAAAAGAGCACTGGAAAGTGAGGACATTACAATGATGCCTTCACGAAACTTCGAACTCGGTATAACACTATTCAGTTAAATGATAAACAACTCCAAATTAATCCTATCAATGCTCTATCTCTTTCTCGATATTGAGCACTTAAAGACAAAAACTTCTGCTTGCCAAATATCATTTTATCAGGAAAGCACCGAAAAACAGCGACCTTTGTACAAAACTTAATCACAACTCATTACTATATATATATATATATATATATATATATATATATATATATATATATAAAAAACGTATCAACCTAAGCAAGGCAGTCTACTCCCACTGGTGGCCAGGGAGTTACATCGGAGGAAAGTTATGAGAAAGCGTGACAGGTTAAAAGGGCTGTCAGGAAGTGGATAAAAAAGAATCAGAATACTGATGAGAGTAGAGTGGACGGAGAAATGAGCCTGAGAAAGAGGATGCAAGTGAGTGAGATAGGAGATGACTATTGACTTTACATTTAAATTCCTGGAGATTGTAGCTGTCGGGGAAGCAAGTAAATGGACGGGAATACCACAGGCGGGAAGTGCGAGAAAAGAAGTTGCTGGAGTAGAATTTGCGTTTACATTTTATTGGTTTCACAGTAAACGGGTGGGACCTAGTTGCTAATCTTGTGGCTCGTGTAAATTTATATATGGGGGGGCACCAGAGAGCTAAGTTCTTCGGAGCAGATGCCGTGAAAGTATTTGTAGAAGAAATGCAGGGAAGCCACATTATACCGGTGAGAAAGTGACTGTATTCGAGCTGCTAAGTCTGAATCAATCGCTTTACAGATTCTTCGTTGCATTTTGTCAAGGACCCCTAGGTGGATAGCAGGAGCACCCGAACAGATATGGCACAGGATTTAATGCACGGGAGGATAGTAGATTTATATATGTGCAGAATTGTTTCAGGCGGGAAAAACGTCTTGGCACTACACAGAGAACCGACCTTCTTAGTAGCCGATTTAGCTATAGATTCGATATAGTCATTCCACTTGAGACCTGTTGTGAGAGTTAACCCGAGAAGGCGCAGTGTTTTGCTTTCAGGGAGACTATCCTGATCCATGCATATGGGGGCTAAAAGCGATTGTCTGTGATGGTTAATAGATATCTGTTTCGTCTTGGAATCATTAAAATTCACGAGCCATTTCTTACCTCAGTCAACCACAGATTGAAGGTACTATTCAAACTCAGCATCGAGGTTTGTTTTGTCAGCCTCGGCAGATTTTTGACTGTCTCTCTCTCTCTCTATCCCTCTCTCTCTCCACACACACACACACACACACACACACACACACACACACACACACACACACACATATATATATATATATATATATATATATATATATAATAATGGATTCTCCGGTCGCGTTCAACGTATGAGGGTCCAACCTTTTTCCAGCAAGACAACCACACAGAGATTTGTTTATAGTGGTGAAGGCATTGTGTAGTACCATCCACACTTCTTGGAACTGCTGATAACAAACAATTGGTGCAGATGACTGCCACAAATCGCACGAACAGCAGACCTCAATTATTTAACCCATAATTGGAGGGAACGAACGGATTAATACCTTTCCCAAGGGTACCAGTGCGCAAGTGAATGCAGCGTGCTCGACTGAAATTGGAACTCGGCTCACCGATTCCCCCTCCAAGCCGACATCCACCGCACCCCAACGCACATCCGTGAATGCTAACAGCACCTAGTATTCCCAAGTGGTCACCCACCTAAATACTGACCAGGCTCAACGTTGCTTAATATATATATATATATATATATATACATATATATATATATATATATCCAAAAGAATCCAAAAGAGTATCTAGTATATAAAATGGAAGGAACTTTCTAGGAGAGTTCTAAATATATAATGATGCATTTTTTCTTAAATTTTTACTTTTAAGAGAGCGATCTTTTATTTTATTTCTGTTTTTGGTTTTTTCGGGTTTTGTGAATTTTATTCGTGTAAAATCTTCTGTACAAAAGCCGTTTGCCTGAAATAGGCCTATACTTCCACTTTACCATGAAATAACGTGTCTGTCTTAATTTTTGCATATATATATATATAAGTGAAATTGTTAGACACAGTTACATTTAGAATTGTTATAGAGGCTAATGCATGGCAAAAATCTTATACGTGGAAGCAATGCATGTTAAAAGTGTTGTTTGTTGTCTTTGCTTTATTTATTATTGATAAATTTATTGATGACTCTTGTTACGTTTATTGTGTTTATGCTCACGTCCGTGTTTTGTTAATTGGTTTATTTACTTAATTTATTTGATTATTATATTCATTTGGATTTGTTTTGTTAATTATTTTTATTTATTTACTTTTATTTATTTATATATTATTGTTTATCCTTTTTATTTTTGATTTTTAAGTAACGTACTAAAAAATTGGTTCGTGTCTGCATTCTGAGATGAGTTCTGACCGT
>JBBBDQ010001459.1:762500-770000 GCA_037127315.1 Ascarosepion bandense
CCACTGCACCACAACTTAAATCCTTCGTTGTTTTGGACTATACTTCGCGGCGTAGGCGGCATCGTTGTAGTAGTCTCAGGCTTTGTCACCTCGTTTCTGCGGCTTTGGCGTCAGCGGCTTTGGCTGCGGCTTCGGCGGCGGCCTCGGCTTCGGCGGCGGCTGCAGCAGCAGCGGAAATGGCAACGGCAAACGGCAAAACGGTGGACGACGTGCAACAGCAGCAAACCACGGAAGCCGTTGACTGTGCGCCAGGGCTAGACAGACGAGACCTAACGCACAGGACAGGCTGCCGGTTAGCAGATATCCTACTGTATTAGGTTTAAATAAAACCAAAGAACTTATCAATCATTAAATCCTGCTCATGGCACAAAAGTATTGACCTATAAATTACTTCCGGGCCAATAAAAATCTGTTTTATAATTGAACGAATAAATTTTGAGTGAATGGATACTTTTTATTTATTTTTAGCATTATAATACAAATGTTATTTACAACTGAAAATAAGTTGCTGATTTCCAGTGGAGCAATGTGCAAGCCGTGAAATTATATAAAGGGAATCAAATTGGAAAATTTTTGCAAATAGTCCCCAATAATAATCATTTCGATGAAAAGGAGAACAGGAACTACTTTTTTAATATTTTTCCCCCAAGGCAATCAAGATAAAAGTGGTTACTGAGTTGGAAAGTATAAAAAAAAACTAAACATTATTACTGCACTAGAACAATAAACAAAGAGGAATAAAAAACACAACAAATAATGTTTGACATTGCATTTAATTTTCTGAAGATTAGAAATAGCGAGAAAGCAAGAAGCCGGGAGAGAGTTTGACAGCCGAGAAATAGATCAGTTAGCAAAGTACCTACGGTTACATCTAGCCAATTCAGCTGTAAAATGATGAGACCTTGCCACCAATTTACAACTGCGCTTAAATTTATAAAGAAGGTTATTAAGAAAAATATCCATGACAGTATTTATACTACAAAGGAAAAACGGGATGCCAGGTCCGAATAAATAACATTGCAGATCCTTTGGAATTTATCAAACATGTCTGAATATAGAGTTAGAGCACTGGACAATAATATTTAAGACATGGACGAATGATGGACATATAAATATGTAAGATTTATTCTACAAGTTGTCTTTCGAGACATGATTTTTCAATCGTGTATTACGTATGGCACTCAATTAACTGAACTGAATTTTATATAATAGCAGGAAAATGGTAAAAATTAATTAAGATCACATTGCTACTTGCCGAAGTTCACTCGCAACACACAGAAGACTGTTTGAAATTTGAGACGTATTTCTGCTCCACCTTATAAATAATATATTATTATTATGGAGGAGGTATTTCTGGGGTGTCTATGTGGGAAGTATTTCTGCCAAAACTTCCCTATCTATATATACTTGTTTTTTCTAATGAAACTTTTATATATTGTTTTTTACATCGAACCATTTTCCTGGTTTTTGCTGAAAGTTAAATATGAATATTTTAATGACTGCGTCCGTTCGGCTTTCATACGTTATTATGAAAGTGTACATCTTTCGTTTTTCACCATTTTCAGGTACCGCGTCTTCAGGATCGATTACATGCCAGTGTTCTTCATGAAAGAAATTGTATACTTATTTTTCTTAAATTGTACTATTTTATTGTTGTTGGATTGATTGATACTTTTTTAATTGCATTTACTTTCTTACAATTTTTGTCATATATGCATTGATTCATTGTCATATTGGTCGAAATATAAAGGTGAACTGCAAAGCTCTTAATCTGAACATGAAATGATTACGATATAACTGGAAAATATTTCGTATATTGATTTCAAGATATTTTTATTAATAACTGTTCTTCATCTTTGTCCTCAATATGGCAGCGAATGCTGGACAATCTCCTCAGAGATGAAGTCGTTAAGTCGTTAAGCAGCCAAAATGCTGTTCTACAGAAGGATGCTGAGGTTACCATGGACAGAACATGTGAGAAACAACGAGGTGTTGAAGCGGATGGACACGAAAAAATACTGATACTTAACATCAGAAAAAACAGCTGAAGTTTCTGGGAGATGTATTGAGGAAGGATGTCTTGGAAAATCCAATAGTCACAGAACGAATATAGACAAAGAAATACAAGTGCCCATCTGGTCAAGTCCATACTTCATGGGTAGCAGAGCGGGGGTTGAGTGGAATAACAGGAGAAGGGTTACTAAGATCTATAAGGGAGAGGAAGATGTGGCAGGCTATGAATGCCTACCTTCGAAATGGACATGGCACGTTGAAGAAGAAGCTTTTTTAGGTAAACTCTCATCTAACTCTTCAAAGAAAACGAATAAAGTTATCGTGGTTTTGCCAAGTAGCTGCCGAAAAGTGTTTGGCCCCAATGACATTCATGTTGGAATGGTTGAAAAGACACCCCATCTTTATCAACAGTACAAAAGTGGGCAGTTGAATTTTCGAGGGGAAGTGAGAGTTTTGAAAATGACCTAAGGCCTGGGCCTCCTGCAATTGCGAACATTGATCTACATCGTGATGGATGGCAGCCGATTGACTTCCGAATCAAATAGCCGATGTTATTAGAATATCTCGTGAGATAGTTGTGAATATTCTGCACAAAGAACTTGGCATGACGAAGGTTTCTGTTCAGTGGAAGCGATGTTTTCTAACACTTGATGAAAACTCTAGATGTCTGAAAAAATAACGAAAAAACGTAACATAATTTGAGGTCGATCTAGCTGGTTTTCCTGAACCTTTTCGAACACAGGATGTTTGTTGTGTTCATCACTTCAAAATAGAGACAATCCATGCAAGTGAAAGACGACTCCTCACCTATTCCAAAGGCAAGGTCGTTTCAACTGCAAGGATGATGCAGTTTTTAGGTATACAAAGTCATTGTTTATTGAATATTTTCGAAAGGTAAACACCATAATTGGAGAGTATTATGCCAACTTTCTGATGCGGTTACAAAATACAATCAAGAGAAAACGCCCAGGAAAACTGATGAAAGTTGTTTTGTTTTATCAGGAAAAAGTTAAAACACACAAGTCCTTGATTTCAATGACAGCGCGTCGTGTCTCTAGCTTTCAACTGGATGATTACCTTCACTAACTTGATTTGCCTATCAAGCATTGAAAAACACTTAGCTAGGAAATAAATATCGCTGTGATGATGATTCCATGTCTGTTGATGATGGCCTTTTTGACAAAAACAGTGAACAGTCTTATTTGAACAGTTAAATACCATTTTTACTTGGAAATAAACGATGCAGTTGTTAACAAATGCAGTCGAAATTAACGCATAAAACATGTTACAATTGTTGCACAATTCCTTTAGAATTTACTTATGTACTTTTGAGTCCAGTCTCGAATATCCGATTCATTTAATAAGTAATATCTAAAACTTTAGTTTTGGTTAGTTATATAAGTTCTATTCTAAAATTTTCAAATAATAAAAGCCAAAGCACGAGATAGTATATATACTAAAGATTTTAAAAGATTGAAATATATCCCTACCAATTTTACGCTTTAAAATATTGGCTCATCTACGGAGCACATATTTAATATCGCTGAGTTTACGAGAGGCAATAATGTAGGACGTACCGTGTAGTTACCTCGCACGAAAGAAATTACCGAGGATGTTTAACTGTTTAGGAAGGTGATTCTCGTTACAAGATGCCCCAAGAAATCGTCATATTTGGTTTAACGATGGGGTGGTTTTCCTTTACCTAATTGAATTAGTGCATTTACAATTGAGGAATTGGCTCGAAAACCAAAATCTAGCCAGTCATTGTTATCTGCAACAGCTTGGAATCATGCCTGAACATGAAAAATGGGTTCGTCATCGTTTGACAGATAACATCTGTAAAACAAGATTAGGTATATGCATATCTCTTTACTTTCATGGACACATCTCCCCAAAGGACTCTGACTTCTGGTGAGTGTAAATTTTACTAGTATAGTAAAGGAAGAGGCCAGTACTTGCTTAGTGCAGGCTAATTCAAAAGACAAAAGAGACCTGTGCTTCACTGGGTTCTGTCTATAAATATTTCCCTGAAAAAGATTTCGATGAGCTCTCCTTTTTTGTAACTGGATTTAATGTTTGATCTTCGATTTGTAATTTGCATTTTGGGCTCATACTTTTGCCAACAACTATGCATTCTGTTTTCTTGCATTTGATGTTTATCCCCTTCTTCTCCCTTTTTTACTATATTCTGTGAGAATTTCTGTAGTTTTTGTTCCGTGTCTGCTCTTAATACTGCATCTGTCTATATTTCCGAGAGGAGGTAGTGTTAACACTTTTCATATTATTCGGACTATTGTCCTCGTTTTTGTTGCTATTTGTACGACGTTTCGGCTGTTGTACGTACTGGCTTTCTTCAGGTTTCTTTAAACGAATATTTTATTAGATCACTGGGGTATATCATTCACATTCCTTGTGCGAAGTTTCTTTTGAGAGTCATGAACTATCTTCCTCTTACCTTATTATACACGTTACTTGTTCACCACTGCTGTAGCATGGTATTGAACTCACAACTCTTTGGGTCAGATCACTGGAACTAACCAACGCCTATATCTGCTGGTCTATGCGTCCTTCAGGGCACATGGCTCTTGGAATGAGAACGATATACCCCAGTGATCGTAATAATGGGTTCGGTTCGAAATTCCTAACATTTGAATAAGACCGGAGCGTACAATAGCCGAAACGTTGCACAAATGGCAACAAACATGAGGACAATAGTCCGATTAAAATAAATAGTGCAATACTGTGTAATCTGCATAACTTGTTTTGTTAAGAGTGTGGCCGCCAATAATGAATCTTGGTAGGACATATAATTCTCTTAGAATCTTCTAGCTGTATAGGTTTAAAAGTCCTGTGAGAAGACACATCCTTGTCTTACTTTTCTATGAAATGTTAAAATATTATTTTAGACACAAATGTACGTATTTGGGTATATATATATATATATATATATATATATATATATATATATATAGACGAGCACTTTTTCTTGTGTTTGGTTCCGTTTGGGTTTTTTTTCTTTACTGCGGAATCTTGAATGTTTTGTTCTTGTTCCGCTGGTTTCTTTTTTTCTCCCAATTTATCCGACGACTTAGTACGCCGGATTGTAACGGATTTAGGTTCTGTTTGTTAATATTTTCTTCGAGAGTTTATATTGGTATATATTTACGAAGTGCATTCTTACAGAGTCTAAGTAGTTATTATTATCATTATATATATATATATATATATATATATATATATATATATATATATATATATTACTTCTGGTACAAAATTTTACAAGTGAAATTAATAAAGTAAGCTTCATACTTACAGACATTTGTAGATATTAACAAAAGATGGCATAAAAAATAAGAAACACCAATCGACTGACCGGTTTCAATCCCATACTTCATATGGGTTTTACTCGGACTTAATTTAAATCAATATTAATACATCATGTTAAATGTGAATAGTGAATTAAATATTAATATATAATTTTAAATGTGAATATTGAATTAAAATAAGTCTCAGTAATACATTGATGAAGTACGAGATTGAAACTTGTCGGTCGTTTTGTGCTTCTTATTTTTTATTGCATATTTGTTTAACATCTACAAATGCCTGTAAGTATGAAGTTTACATTATTAATTTATATATATATATATATATATATATATATATATATATATTAGTTGCAAAAGATAATAGTATAACAATACACAGTTCGAAGCATTTATTTTATAAAACTGCTTGATTCGTAGTAGAGCAATATCTGTAGCAATATTTTTATTATTAGAATTTATAATAAAATATTTTTTTTACTAAACGAGGGCTGTCGTGTTTCGGTGCTTTTTCTAGTATCTCATCAGGCGATATACGGCTGAAAGAGTCAGGAAATTATATACATGAGAGCTGAACAATTTTGAGAAAAAATGAATACACCGATTTAGAACTCATGGTATTGCACGAGCTCTCCAAAACAGCTTTCCTTATTTTTTTTTTAATTCAGAGTTTTCGTTCTCCAAGACTGGTTTCGAACCTGTACTACACAGCATAGTTCGTCTTACTATTTAACTCAGAACATTAGTGTCCTATGGATTCAAGAGTATTTCTCCCATGACAATTCGAAGTCAACTTTCCGATTTCTCATTTCGATAATTTCTTTCTTTGAATTAATTAAAATAAAGAATGTATCTGTAATTAAAAAAAAGATTTTATTAAAAATGTTATTAACAAAGTTCACATAATTTATTACGCTCACACTATTATATATTCCCTAAAGTAAAACAAATATTAATTAACAATGGATTTTCAAAATTATTCGGCTGACAAATTAAAAAAAGTAATATCTATGCAAAGAAACATAATGACAGTATTCAAAAATTTTGTTCTAATAAATTGTTTAATCACAATAAACTATATTGACAAATTGTATTGCCTACTGATATGAATCAAATAGATACGATTAACGTTTTAATAAAAAATTAAATGTTAAAACATAATAAAAATTATATTACTATATATGACGTCAGCACAAGCTAAACGGTGATTGTCTAAGCGCAACGTAGATGTTACACAAGGACAAAAGTATTGGAGTCACAGAGAGGCGCGAAATTACAGCTTTAATGATTCTAACAAGACAAGCGTGCTAACCATTGCGCTACCACAAGGTACCCAGCTGCTGAGACCAGAGCTTGAGCCAAAAGTAGGCATTTAAAGTCGTTAGCAGGTAATTCCGCTAATTCAAAATCGTTACAGTATCTATTTACTGTAGCGGCAAATGTTAAATAATCCTGCCGATCCTCTTTGAATAAATTTAGGCACTTCCATCTTTTTTGAAAAGGTGATGTGTCCGTCCCAAATAATTCAGCCAGTAGCTTGGCTGTTTCTGATAATTCCAGGTCTGTTGTCTTTTGAGGGAGGATAAAATCAACAAAACTGCTATGTTCTGCTGTACCCAAATTCCTTAGTAATAAAAGCACTTTCTTAGAATTTGGTCAATTATTACAGTAGACGTTAAATAAATACTCGTACGCTTATAAACATCATCAATGTTTTTTTCGTCTTCAGGCAAATACTCAAAAATTTTATAGTACTCCAGATAGTACCCTGGGAAAAAGCAGTATTGTTCTCAGTTTGTTTGCCATTTAATGATTTAAGAAGTAACTCTTCAATTTCATTTAGTCGTTCCTCGGTCCTTTTAAAGTCTTGTTCTTACAAATTCATCTGTTGTTTATGTCTCCCCACCCAATAATTTTTGTTGTTGTTGTAACTGCTAGTCGCTTATTTGTTGTCTTTCCAACTGAGTTTTTATTAATTGATGATCACTTTTTGTAAGTCTTACATTTTTTTACAAACTCAACACGACCAATTTCTCGTAAACGCGAGGATATATCAGGATCATAGTTTACTTCCATAAAATAGAGAGGTTTGTAATTTTTTTTTAAATTTTCTTTTCTACATACTTAATTCTTAAAATTATGACCTTGATTCATATTTATAACA
>JBBBDQ010001459.1:775000-922500 GCA_037127315.1 Ascarosepion bandense
AAAAACATACTTAGAATTGACTGAAAAAATATTTAAATACCGTTGGTGTAATCACAAGTCTACATTTACGCTAGAATTTTTTTTTAAATGGTATCAAACTGGCTAACCTCGTATGGAAATTGAAATAAAAACGGTAAAGACCTTGCTATAACATGGTGCATATTAAAAAAAGCCAAACCTTACAACAGTGTTGATGTCTGAAGATTGTGCCAAGAAGAAAAGTTAGCCATAATATTATTACCAGAAAGAAAAAAAATTAATAAATGAAAGATCTGAAATTATGACCGATGTAAACACATTAGAAAATATATTTTAGGGTCATACAAACCCGGATGACAATGTTTACAATTCTTAAAATCTCTTCCCTTACTTTTAAAATTTAAAAACTTAAATTTAAAATTGCAGTTTTTCTAAGCGACTAGTCGTGTTATTTGAAAGTCTATGTTGTTCGTTTGAAATAAAACACTGGAATATCAGTTGATATAAAATGCCTGAGGATTCCAAAATGTGGAAAAAAAGCTTGTATAACTTGACAGGTTTCCAAATGAACATATTAAAAAGCTCTAAATTATATATGTATTAAGCATTTTTCCACACAACTGTGTACAGGTATATTTTAATTCTAACCAATAACTGATTAATAATAATAATAAAAATAATAATAATAATAATAATAATAATATATATATATATATATACGCATTTTGTATTCGGATAACTCTGGGTGCTCACTGTCTTTCTCTCTCTCTCTCTCTCTCTCTCTCTCTCTCTCTCTCTCTTTTATATATATATATATATATATAAACGACTAGCTAAAATAATTAGGTAACGCCAGTGTTTTAAAAAGAATGATGCATTTCATATTATTTTTTAGTATTTATTACCAAATGAATAATTGTAAATGGAAATAGAATTGATCTTTTGTTAATACTGCACAATATCATGGACATCAAATGAATTTGGAAATGTTTAATAATTACGTTTATTGCAGTTTCTTCAATGAAAGAATGAAGAAAATTTAGGGTGATTCGGACGAGTTCACCTTGCTTCCTTGACTTGTACATTTTTGCAAAGTAATAATAACGAAAGAACCATTCTATTTTCATTTAGAATTATCCACTTGGCAATAAACACTAAAAATAGGAAGAAATACATAATTTCTTTCAAAAACCTGGGGTCGCCTAATAATTATGGCTGGTAGTATATATATATATATATATATATATATATATATATATATATATATATATATATATATACCCTAATTTAATAACATTTGTTGTTACGGAAATAAGCATGGATAGTCTACAAACAAATCCTATATTTTCAAGCCAATCTGAAGTATTGTATGAGAATATAGCTTATATTTTTTTCAGAAAAATCTAAACGAATTTCTTACTTTCTAGCCATTCCGATAATGAGAAAAGGATTTACCTTTTATTTGATAGAAAGAAAGTGAGAAATACATTAAAAACTTTTGACAGGAAATAAGAAATATAAAAATAGATATTAATGACTTTTCTTTTAACGTAACTCTTTTATTTTTTTCGTGTTCCTTCACAAGAATCGCCAGCCTAGACAAAAAATACAATGATTCATTATTTAAATATATACACAAATACCTATACTCACATTTCATTCTTTCGGATTTTTGGATCTGAGAATCACTAACTGGTGGAAAGCATAATTGAATGTATATTTTCAATCACATCTATTTTCATGAAATGTTTCCATCTGTCAACGTTAACACTTTGTCAGGATCTCCATATCCTAATTTAATAACTTATATATATATATATATATATATATGGTTAATAAAAAATACTTTTGCCAATTTTGGAAGCGGGTTTCACACACCAATACAATAATAATATTATACAGACACACACACGCACACATATATATTATTATTTCATTTTTCATCATATTTCGATTTCTGCTTTGGTCTCACTACCAACCAAGTCTGCGGGGAGACCTAAGGCAGGTAGTGGCGTGTTGTTATGGCTCCATTTCATGTTTTTCTATCTTCCCTATCACCCCCAGCATTACATAGATAAAGTTTTACTTAGTGTGTGGGCTGTACTTAATAAGACAATTTTTTGTATATCTCTTAAGCTGGGGTTTCCAGGGATTCTTTCAATGTGTTGTTTTGTTCCATTTTTTATCATTCCAAGTGCACCTACTATCACTGGCACAACTCTTGTTTTCAATTTTCACATTTTTTCTATTTCAATTTCCAGGTCTTTATATTTTGACAGTTTTTCAAATCCCTTGATTGCTATGTTACAATCCGCTGGACAAGCCATATCAATTAATAGACAAGTTTTCTCCTTCTGGTTTTTAACAGTAATGTCTGGCCTGTTTGCTTCAATTTTTCTGTCTGTGTAGATGGTGTAATCCCATAGAATGGTTACATCTTCTATTTCTGTAACCGGTGCTGGGTGATGTTCATGCCAGTGCTTGTTTACAGCTTTTCCATAATGTTTGCACATTGCCCAAAGTAAATATTGCCCAACTCTATCGTGGCGATTTTTATATTCATTTGGGGCAAGCACAGAACAGCCTGAGATTAGGTGGTCTATTGTTTCTTGGTGTTTATCACAAAACCTGCATTTTGGATCCATATTATTATGCATAATATTTGCCTGAAAGTTTCTAGTGAAAAGACTTTGGTCTTGTGCTGCAAGAATAAAGCCTTCAGTTTCAGACTTTAATCCAGATGCACGTAACCATCGATGAGTATTAACTTTGTCAACATTGGATTTATTGGCACGTTCTGGATATTGGCCATGCAGAGGTTTGTCTTGCCAGCGCTGTTTCATCTGTTCAAGAGCTTTATCTTTGGCTTTCATTTTCATATTTTTTGCCGCAATAGTTGGTTCTTGGCTTCTGTTTTGCTTTTCCAGAGAATCTACTAACTGTAAATCTTGTTTGTATTTACTGCCTTCTTTTATTATTGAATATTTTTTTCTTTCTTTCTTCATGTTGCCTTACTAATTGTATCATCCAATCCTTTGTTGTTTCTATGTATGTTAGTAAGCCAATAGTTGTTGTCTTGTATGACAATTCCAGCTGAATAAGAACTCTTCCACCTTCTTTACGGGGTATGTATAGACGGTCTACATCAGCCTTTGGATGATGCATCTTATGCTTAGAAAGAAGCTTTCTTATTTTAGCATCCATTCGCCTGATGTCGTTTAGAGTCCAGTTTAAGATGTTAAAGCTATATTGGACAACTGGGATTGCAAGGCTATTAATGGCCATAATTCTGTTCTGTGAATTTAATTCAGTTTTTAATATCATTCGTAGCCTTCTATAGTACTCTTTACGCACTATTTCTTTCATTTTTTATGGTGAATGTTTTCGCTCTCATTTATACCTAGGTATTTATAAGCTTCTTCTGGTTTCAATTCTTTTATTGTTACAGCAGGGTCTAAGCTAATTGAGGATGTTTCTTGTATTGATCCACGTAAAACTGTAGCTTTAGCACATTTATTCAAATTAAATTTCATTCCAATGTCTTCGCTGAAGCATTTTACAGTTTGCAGAAGACCTTCCAGCTCATTATCATTCTTAGCATATAACTTTAAGTCATCCATGTAAAATAGATGGCTTATTTTCTTTTGGCCTATTTTATAACCACATTCTGTCTTATTAAGTTGACTGGTTAGTGCTATTAATGATATGCAGAATAGAAAGGGAGATAAAGAATCACCTTGAAATATACCTCTTTTGATGTTTATTTCATCAGACTTATTATTATTATTATTATTATTATTATTATTATTATTATTATAGATTCACCCCTCGATTTCGACGTATGAATGTTTAATCAAGCTAGACTGCCACACAAATAATTGTTGAAAGTGCTGAGGGCTTGTGTAGAACCATCCACACTTTTGGAACTGCTGATAACAAACAATCGGTACAGAAGTTCGCCACAGATCGCATGAACAGCAGACCTCAGTTATTTAACCATAACTTTCCCAAGGGTATCAATGCATAAGTGAATGCAGAGTGTTCGACTGAAATTGGAACTCGGCTTACCGATTTCCCTTTCCAAGCTGACATCCACAGCCCCACAACGCACATCCGTCCATATATATAAACCTTTTCATCGCTACAAAAAAGCTTTCATTTTATCAGTCCTATGAATTGTGCTTTGTCAAGCGATCGTTAGCAACTGCTGTTTCTTTTTTTTATCATTTTTTAAGTTCAACAGATGTCTAGTCTGAGTAGGCTGATTTAAAATCCAAGAGATACCAACGGCTCTGATATAGATATATATGTAAAACAAACAATCTCTTGTCTCTGGACATCGAATTAGAGGTGGTAATTTAATTTATTACTCCTCTTATCCGTAAAGATCCAAACACATTTTCATTACATGTAGTTTTCTTTAATTCCAATTTGAAGTAGCAGAACCCAATACACGTGAAGTAGTGAAAAAATCGTTGATATATATATATACTAAACTGACTGTATTATCACCACGACGGAAGACGAGGCATAAAAAATATACCTGATGATTGATTGTTTTGTCATATTTTGCAAATAGTTTTGGACAGATATATTTTCTTCCCTCATATGAAAATCAGTTTTTAAGTTTTAATTGTGCAATAAAATAGACCATCTTTCAAATAAAAAAAATCACAATCATTTCATTTCAAAAGTAATACTTCTAAATTAAACAGGCAGTTCATAATAATATTTAATAGTTTACAAAAAATATCGATCAAATAAAATTAAAACATTGACTGCAAACAATAATTTAAAAAAAATACGACATCGATTTGAAACCACATGTCTAATTACAAATTGCTCTATCATGTGCACCAGATATATCTCTAATATTTTAACTTTTATAAATAAATTGAAAAATTATCCAGTTGAATCCAATAATTGTTTACAATTTTGTCTTTGGTTAGGTAGAAATAATAACTAGTGTACTCTTGTTTCCTATGTTATATCTTTGGTTCAGGAGAAGACTTTTATCGACATTTTATTGAATGGTCTCTCTCAAAATAAATATCATTTTTGCAAACTATGGGGTGAATACCTTGGTTGTACATTACTAGAAACCAAAAGTAACAAGATTTCCAGCGGCGCCAAATTAGAAATTGGCAGGAAGGCACGAATTCGTTTCGTCTCCACTCTCCATCTATGTGTTAAATAGTGGGGTAGATTTTTCTCTTCAGCCTTGTTTGCCAAAAAGTCTGGGAAACAAGAAACTGAATTCGCAATTACGGCTAGATGCGATTCGTTTGCGTGAAAACATGTGGTCATTAAAGAGACAGAAAACCAATCATTTATACAGATAATTAGTGGGGCACGAATCCCCCAACCTCGTGAACCATAAGATGACAGAAGCTTCAATTTACGTGCTAGAAGGTGCCCTCAAGATGTCATTAAAATTGTTACAAAAATGCTATTATTTTATGATTATTATGTTGTCATTTTTCATCATGTTATGATTTCTGCTATGGTCGTACTACCAACCAAGTCTACGGGAAGACCTAAGGCAGGTCGTGGCGTGTTTCTATGGCTCCATTTCATGTTTTTTTTATATCACCCCTATCATCCCTAGCGTTACATAGACAAAGGTCTCCTTAGTGTGTGGGCTGTACTTAACAAGACAATTTTTTGTATATCTCTTAAGCTGGGGTTTCCAGAGATTCTTTCAAAGTGCTGTTTTGTTCCATTTTTTTATCATTCTAAATGCACCTACTATCACTGGCACGATTCTTGATTTCAGTTTCCACATTTTTTCTATTTCAATTTCCAAGTCTTTATATTTTGACAGTTTTTCGAATTCTTTGCTTGGTATGTTACAATCCGCTGGACAAGCCATATCAATTAATACGCAATTTTTTTCTTTCTGGTGTTTAACAAAAATCTCCGGCATTTTTCCATAGTGTCTGCACATTGTCCAATATAAATATTGCCCCACTTTCGATCGTGACGATTTATATATTTATTTGGGCAAATAGAGAACATCCTGAGATTAGATGGTGTATTGTTTCTTGGTATTTATCACAGATCCTGCATTTTGAATCCACATTATTATTATTATTATTATTTTGATTTCTGTTTTCTCTACATTTTTCCCTAGCACTAACCAGAGGCTTAAGATCAGATATGGCGTCATGACATATATCTACTTCTCATGTTTGTAAAAATTAGAAAAAGATTACATTCGTTTTACATAATTAAAGCTCTTTGTTATGTGCGTGCTCTACGTATAAGTATAACTGTTTTTAAATTTCTTTAAGGCATGGGCTACTAAGAATCCATTCATTACGTCAATCGCAATATTTTTCTAATCAAGCCAAGGTATCCAACTACAACTGGAATTATTGATATAAACCTTTGTCATATTATTTTAGATTTCTTTTTCGAAATTCTTGTACTTAGATAGTTTTTTCCAACTGCAAGAAAGTGGTATGAACATCACCAAGACCCAGTTAAAGAGATTAGACCTGTAACAAGTTTATGCGACATTGCAATACACAGAGAAAGAACAACCAAAGCAAATCACCCAGACATCTTGATCAAAACCATAAAAACACTACGTGTTTTCTTGATATGGCAGTCCCTGCAGTCTGTAATGTATCTTTGAAGACCTTCAAAGAATCAAATAGGTAAAGATTGGAATTGATGTAGTATTTAAACTTTAGGAAATTGTAGCTATCTGGGAAGCAAGCATATGGATGTAAGTTCTACAAACATTGGAGTAGATAGACTAATCATTGGAGCAGATAGACTAAACTATCGCCCGGTTCACACTCCACCCACGTATATTGTACAGGTGTAAAGACTCATCCCTTGTTCCCTGTTCAGGATATGGTTTCCGGTTTTCTCTTTTCCAGTCTTTTCACTCTTACGTAGCCCCCTGCACATCAGTGGCGTTACCGCTTTGCTCTGGGTGATATGATTAAAAAAAAAAGTGACGTGCGAGAAAAGAATCTCTTAGAGTAGAGGAGGCGGTTACATTTAACTAGCTTGACCGTAAAACAGGTTAGACGTTAATTCTAATCTAGTAGCTCGAATAAGTACATGTGGTCGAGGTACCAGAGAAAAAGTTCATCGAAGCAGTCGCCATGAAAATATTTGTTGCAAAAACAATGAAGCCACATCACGTTATGAGAAAGTTTTCGTTTTGTTTTGTCGTTCCTACTTACTTACCTATTTCACATGTCTTGTTCATTGTTCTTTCTCATTCATCTGTAGAAAAAATATGTTGCATAAAGTCCCATCTTACTTAAGGATTATCATAATTTATTGCTTTAAATTTCTTTATATTTTTCATAGAATTAAAATGTAGTCTTCTAGACATATTGAGATTTTTAAATCAATAAAACGTGAGTACGACAGAGTACGAGAAGACAATAAAATTTAGAAATAATACAGCAATACGTTTTCTAACCAGCAATGTATTTCAATAATAGATTTACCAACAATAGATTTTAATAAAATTAGCAACAATATATATATATATATATATATATATATAGTGATGATCCATATATACTGTCTTAATATGTATAGAAAAAATAAAGGCAATAAATTTTAAAAGTAATACAGAAATACATTTTCAAACCAGCAATGTATTTCAATAATAGATTTACCAACAATACATTTTAATAAAATTAGCAACAATATATATATATATATATATATATATATATATATATATATATAAATATATATATATATATATATATATATATAGTAATGATCCACGTATACTGTCTTAATATGTATAGGAAAATTAAAGTCAATAAATTTTAGAAATAATACAGCAATACATTTTCTAGCCAGCAATGTATTTCAATAATAGATTTACCAACAATACATTATAATAAAATTAGCAACAATATATATATATATATAGTGATGATCCACGTATGCTTTCTTAATATGTATAGGAAAAATTATTAAAAAGTTGTGAGTTTAAAAATGTATTTATTCACAGTCTTTGTTTATTTCTATTATTATATTTTATATTTCAGACTTTCATCGGTCCTTTATCAGAAATAAATGATTTTAAAATTCAAATTTGTTTCTGATGCAGGACCGAGGACGGTCTGAAATATAAAATATAATAATAGAAATAAACAAATACTGTCAAAAAATATATTTTTAAACTCACAACTTTTTAATAATGTTTCCTATATATATATATATAGATAGATGAGATAGTGATTAGATATAGGAAATGTCAAAAGGAGGGTGATAGACGGGTAAGGATGTACATAGGAAGAGTGTTTCAGAAAATGGGTGCGAGTTAGTGTGTGTTAGGAGGTGTCTATTGACCTTACATTTAAACTCTTGGAGATTGTAGCTGTCGGGGAAGCAAGCATGTGGATGGGAATTCCACAGGCGTGAAGTGCAAGAAAAGAAGCTGTTAGAGTAGAAATTGCTGTTACATTTTATCGGTTTCACTGTAAAATTGTGGGACCTAGTCGCTAATCTAGTATCTCGTGTAAATTCGTACCTAGGGGACACCAGTGATCATTGGAGAAGAAGCCGTGAAAGTATTTATATAAGAGGCACAGGGAAGCCATGTCACACCGGTGAGAGAGTGACCGCAGACGGTCTGCCAAGTCGGTATAGATCACATTACAGATTCTCCGTTGTATTTTGTCAAGAACCCCGAAGAGAATAGCAGGGGCACCCGACCAGATGTGGCAGCAGTATTCAATACACGGGCGGATGGTAGATTTATATATGTGCAGGATAGATTCAGACGGAAAAAAAACTTCCTGGCGCTGCACAGAGAACCGACTTTCATAGCATCGTATTTAGCAATGGTTTCGATATAGTCATTCCACTTGAGGTCCGCTGAGAGTCTGAGGCCAAGCAGACGTATCGTTTTACTCTCTGAGAGACAAGCCTGTTCCATGTAAATGGGAGGTAGGTGCGAAAGTCTATGGTTAATTGATAGCAGTTTCATTTTGGAAGAATTGAAATTTACGAGCCATTTCTTATCCCAGTCCACTACGGATTGGAGGTCCTTCTCAAGCTCGGCAGCTTGGTTCGCTTTGTCGCCCATACCAGATTTTTGATCTAGGCGAGAGTAAACTGTGGTGTCATCGGCGTACTTGCCTACTTGGGATCTCATGGAATTGGGAACATCATTAATGTAGATCAGAAAGAGCGTAGGACATAGGACAGAGCCTTGAGGGACATCCGCGTTCGTATGGTAGTTCTGGGAGGAATGTCCGTTTAATACCACCTTCAATGTGCGGTTAGAGAGGAAAGACTGGATTAGGACAAACAAATTCCCAGTTATACCATAACTCTACTGTTTAACAGTGAAAGACAAACATATAACACTGTCTAAGAATGGACTACGAACTAAAGATCAGTTGCAATGTTCGTATATACAAGAAAGGTTTAATAGGTATAATGAAAACAATGAGCTGTTTAACCATCTCTTGCACATCTGAAATAAGTAAGGTTAAAATGTCTGCTGGTTGTTCCTAAAAATCAGTATACTTTTGTCGCAGTTTTTATTTCTTTTCAGAAGTGTGACCAATGAGTTCAAGTCCAGAAAAATTAGCGATATAAAAACTATACATGAAAGTAATTAAAAGATCAACTGCACAGATGCAAAATAAAACTAATCATTTATTTGAAGAATGATATTTACATTTCACCCACAAATGTAAGTCGAAAATAAAAGCAATATGACTGCATATAATAAACACTAATCATATAAAATTATTTATAAATGGAAATTTGTCTGTGTGTATATGCGCGTGTGTGTGTGTGTGTCTGTGTGTATATGCGTGTGTGTGTGTGTCTGTGTGTATGTGTCCATTACCTATAGACTCCGAAACGGCTGAACCGATTTTCTTGTCGAGGTACCTCCGATTAATATCGAAAATCGATAATCGACAAAATCGGGTTAGAGAAGGAGTGGTCCGATTTTAATCAAATTTGATACATTCATAGACAAAGACATAAGAAACGATATTCAGAAGTCTCAAGGTTGCAGTTCTTACAGTAGTGCAGAAAATCGATAATATATGTATATAAAAGGCAAGATTTTCGTGTGTGTCTGTTTATCTGCCTGTATGTCTGTATTTTTTCAACCCTTTTTTTAAAATTTTTCCTTCGGGTTCGGCTCTACGTAAGCATAATTGTAGTTCTTAGTCTCAGCCATGATACCATTTACTCAGAGTACTTATTTAACCTTCAAAATTCAGTTTACGACGAAAAAACTTATTTGATATCAATACCAGGAAATCAAAATTTGACTTACATCCATTCATTTTTCTTTCAGTCTACGGATTCGCTTTAACTGGAAACAACTATTGCTTTTTAATCTTTTGTTCCAACGTCCAAAGAGTCTGAGCTACAGGACCATAGATCAGTTTAAAAAGCATTCATTACACCCGAGCAACGAAGGGCTAGTCAATAAATAAACTAATACTTAATCGGATGTGCGTCTTTGTGCAGTGGATATCGAATCAGACGACAAATCGGGGAGCCGAGATCGAATTCCAGTTGAATTCTTTGTATTCACTTACGCACAAAATACTCTTGGGAAAGGTATTAATTCATCTCTTCTATCCAGTTAAGGATTAAATAATAGAAGAGATTGGGTTCTATAGTCTTGGCTGGCAACCAGTCTACCACAGAAATCAATGGCAGCCTACTGTGCGACACTCATCTGCCCAGTTACTCATGTCTATTTCGAGACATGATCAACCAAAGCGTGTATCACGTATGTCATTTAACTGACTGAAGACTTAATCAAACAATGTACAAATATTAGGAGTGAGAAATTAATTTAATATTCTAAAGCCTAATAGCTATTAATTATGAAATGAAAGATTTGTTTAGAATTAGAATAAATAGACATTAACGCTACATGAATGTACTATATAAATATTTACTTCTTTGTTATCGTTCATAACTAAACGATTCTTTATATTCACAAACTACATTCATATTTCAAAATAAGCTTGGCACTCTAGGGCCCGATGATGAACTACTTACGGGAGCAGTTCCTATGATTGTGAAAATGAAGATTTTCAGAAGCGTGAGACAACTTCTTAATTGCTGCTGTTCTAAATTCAACCGTGACCTGTGTTATTAACTTATTTATGGTCCAAGCTATAGAGAAACTGTTAACCACCCCCCATACAAAAATGGAACATTTTTTAATGTAGTAAAATAACAACAATTTATTTTTGATTAAAAAATTCCCCACAATACATTTTTTAATGAAATTATCAGCAATAAATAATTATAAAATATTGCCAACAATACATTTTCTTAGTACAACCAGCAGTTTAACCCGGTTTCACTCGGAGAGTTTAAGAAATAATAAGAATAAAAAGCATATAATGAATTTACATAACAAATACTCACACAACGTCCACCCTCGTCACTTTTATAGATATAGGTAACAATGTGGAATGTCTCTATTAGATTATTAAAAGGGCAACATATATAGATATAGATAATATAAAGTGTGGTGATCGATTATATATTATAATCAATACATAAACTGATCCCTGACTTTGTGGGTTGATAATATATTTTTTCTACCCCTAATTTTGACTTTCTGATACATTTCAAGGTGTCGTTAGCGTTCTAAAATGTTGATTTACATCTGAGTGCAACTCTCGTCGAGCGAGTTTGCAAAATGCAGACGCTAAGACAAATCTATCAAACAACCAAATACGTACACAACGTCCACCCTAGTCACTTTTGTAGATATAGATGAAGAACCATAAATTATTATAGAAACTGACCAGAAATATATTTTATAACCAGCAATATATTCTAATAATAGATTAACCGACAATACATTAAATAAAATTAGCCACAATATATTTTTGGATTAAAAGAAAACGATGCAGCACTAAAATATGCAAAATACTTTTCTATAGTAAAATGGCAACAAACACAGCACTAAACGTACAAAAATACATAATAATATAATGGAATTAATGTAAGACCAAAGAAATGTAAAAATACATTTTGCAGTAAGATGACAATCAATACAACACTAAAAACTACAAAAATATACTTTTTATTGTAAAATTAACAGTAATATACTTTTGGATGATCAACAATACAGTTTCTGAAATGTAAACAATATATCTAATAAAATATGTATTTGTCTTGAAAGTGTAGAATTATTTACAAACTATCTGCAGTTGAAAGCATAAAATTGCATTGAAAATATTTAAGTCTTGGTATTAAATACCACAAAGACATTGATATGTTGCTAAACAAAATATAACACCCCTTAAAGAACGCGAGGTGTATGGGTCTTCAAAATCTTCTGTATTGCTTTCTCTTTGAAATATTTACTCAATAATAATATTTTTTGTGGTTCTGTTGTATTACAAATCCTTCAGTTTATAATGATAAAGTCTAGGTGTCATGGAGCAAAGCTTATGAGATTAATGGTTAGAGACCTTGCCTTTATTCTAGTACTGCGCTTAAATTAGCAAATTCTAGGTATCGTAGAGCAATGTTTATCAAGAGATAAATGATGGGACCTTACCCCCAATCTAATACTGCGCTTAAATTGATAAATTCTAGTTCCCATAAAGAAAAGCTTAGCAAGAGATTAATGATAAAATCTTACCGCCAATCTCGTACTGGGATTATATTTCTTGATAAGCTTTGTTCTAATATACCTAGACTTTATCAATTTAAGCACTGTAACAGATTGATAACAAGGTCTCGCCATTAATCAAGTAGTTTATACACTGCTCTACACTGCTTCTGTTTTCTGTTGACTGTTAAATAATCCCAGCCGTTTAAGTGCAGTAATAGATTGGATGCACGATCTTATGATTAATCTCTTAAGCTTTGCTCTATGATACCTAGACTTTATCAATTTAAGCTCAGTAATAGATTGTCGGCACGGTCTTATCATTAATCTCTTGATAAGCTTTGCTCTATGATACCTAGACTTTATCAATTTAAGCTCAGTCATAGATTGGCGGCACGGTCTTATCATTAATCTCTTGATAAGCTTTGCTCTATGATACCTAGACTTTATCAATTTAAGCTCAGTCATAGATTGGCGGCACGGTCTTATCATTAATCTCTTGATAAGCTTTGCTCTATGATATCAATTTAAGCCCAGTACTACATTGATAGCAAAATATTATTTGCCTTATGGTGCTTAAAATTTCTCAATTTAAGCGCAGTCATATTTTGGCGGAAAGGTTAACCTTCAATCAGCTTTGTTTAATAGGACCGAGACTTTATCAGTATAATCGCAGTTCTAGATTGGCGCAAAGGTCTCATCATTATACAATTGAAATGATTACTTTTAACAGTTCGATGTAAAGTTCTATGCAACCAATTATTTCACACAATATTCTTGTTTGTAAACATCTATTTAAGCTTTTTTATTACAAGTCATCACTGATTTCAATTAAATTCTATATGATATAAACCATTATATTCTGTCTTCGTACTTACACTTTTTATTGTTCTTTCTTCGTAATAATGTCTTCTTTCTCTCGTATTCTCTCCCACTCTGTTACCACTTGTCTTGCTTGGGGTGAAATTGTTGTAACAAGTTTTTATAGTAAAGAAACAGTCATTTCGAATTGTTAATTAACAACCATTATCTCGTAAATATACAAACAGTAAAATGAATGGAGTATATTTCTATTTCAATTATTAGAATATTTGAGTCTCACTATATTCTTCTCCTAAGATATTAAATATTACACAGATACCCTATACCCGTGTTGATTGCTGTTTCAATGAAAGCGACATGTTGAATTTTTCTGGATCTTCAGTTTAAGATCGAAGAGGGTTTCTTTACTACCGGCATTTAAGACAAATACAATGGAATTCATTTGACACAGCTCTTACATATGTGCAACTTTGTGCCCTCTGTCTAATGAAAGGACATGACGATACAATGGAATAAGTGGAACCAGCCGCGAGATAGCTAAAATGAGTTCTCGCCATCTTTTATTCAAACCCAGAAGATTGTCCGGAGAAAAATAGTGCTTTTACACTGGTTACAATTCCATAATTTAGATTGCAGGGCCGTGCCGCTTGCTTGAAATATCGTTGCCGTGAATGATTATTAAATAGTATTCAGTCAGTTAAGGGTCATACCTGATACACGCTTGGGCGATCATGTCTTTAAAGAGACATGACTGACTGGGCAGAAGATTATCCCGCAGTAGGTTACCATTACTTTGTGCAGAAGGCTATAGAACCCAATCTGTCCTGTTATTTAACCCATAACTGGAGGAAAGAGACAGATGAATACCTTTCCTAAGGGCATTTGCACATAAGTGAATGCAAGTAATAAATTATAGTATATTTTTTACACAACGTATAACTTTTATATTTAATCGAATTTAGCCTGTTTTGAGACTTTTTGGGAAGAGCTTAAAAAAATTAAACTAGACATTCTTTGAAAATGCATTTGATTTAAATGACAAGATGCTCAAAAAGATTATGTCTTTTACAGTAACAAAAAACATTACATTTATGAAGTAAAATAAAAATTAAACTTTTCCTTACACCTAATGGTGTGTAGGGAAGCGTCTTTGCTGTTTCCGTAACAAATTGTTTTTTTTATGGGGTAGGGTTGTTAGCCATGCACCTAACCCCAAACCTCGAGGAAGGTGATTTTCTAAGCGTAGCTTAGACGTTACACATGGCCGAATATATAGGGTACCCTATAAAGATCGAACTCACTTATAATGATTCTAGTGAGACCAGCTTCCTAACCATTACACCACGCCGAGGTGCCCTCATTCATGAAGTGATGATTGTTTAATGAGAAGGAAATAAAGTGGGCATAACGAGTGCTAAAAATCGTTAATCTTCATGGGTTTAATATCATTATATACGACTTGGTAACATTAGATCAATAATGATTGAAAAGTAATCCTACAGCAATTGTAAAGTTTCAAATGGCGATGATCCCATTTTGGCTCAGATAATGTCACGTGAATTACGTGACGGCCAGTGAGTTTATAACGTCTGGAAACAAAACGTGTCTACCTGCGTCACTTTCAATGTAGGGAATAGAGAAAGCGGGCAAGATAAGCCCACCGAGGTAAGGCCTATAGAGAAAATCACATGACTTAACCTGGTACATTTAGCGCAACACTAGCCTGACAGTTTTCTAGTTGGTAAATATTATATGTAAGACACTCTCTGTTTTCGTCTTCTTCAAAATCTTTGTTGAATACATAGGTAATAATTTATACTTGTGAGATAATTTTTCATATGTATATGAGGTTGGCTGAAATGTTCATAGGTTGACAAATAAAAAAATGATGCTAGAGCTGTGAAATATAATTAATTAACTCTCTACTTGTTGAGAACTGCATTGTTTGTTTCCATTTAAACTGAGATCCGACTGTTCGAAAAAGACTTCAAAATTAATTAGCAGCAACGTCACTTGAAAATAGACAGAATTTGCGATCGTGGGGTTATCCAGTACATGAAGAAAAAAAGACATTCATGCTGACATAATTACTTCATTAGAAATGACTCTAAGTTTAACAATAATGCAAATGTGGGCAGGTGAATTTAGGAACGGAACAGAGAGTTTTTAATAGGACCCAAGGTTTTGACACCCGACAAACCGTATCACCGAGAAAAACATTTATCGTGTTCATTACATGCTAATGTCTCGAGTTGATATCCTATTAATCAAAAGCCAATGCTATTAGCATATCCTATAGGACATTTCAGAATATTATATATATATATTATAGAATATTATATATATAAATGTATATAATATAGTATATTATATATATATATATTATAGAATATTAGAATATTATATATCTATATATATATTATATATATATATATGTGTGTGTGTGTGTGTGTGTGTGTGTGTGTGTGTGTGTGTGTGTAGTAAGATTAGACAGATTTTAGTCAATAATAGAATAATACTCACTCATACGAAGTAGGAAAAACCTTCAGATATTGAAGGCCATCTACATTAAATCCAAACAAATCACACAATAAAATCACGTTTTAATCTCGTCATTGCATTTAAATATATGGTCCTGTTAACATTTCGAGCTCTCACGCGGTGTGACGTCATTGAACCGCATTGCAAATTTGCGAACTGCGATTGTTATTTGGTAAATGTTATCATTGCTTAGCAAGTTTTTATATCAACACAAAATGAAATCATCTTTGGTGGTGGATGTTTTTATGTTAATGTCCTGTAACCTCTCTGAAGATGGTTCATATGATGTCAACCCAATCGGGTTTCAATCCTGTGATACAGCGAAACAGATCTGTCGGTTGATTACTATATATATGTGTGTGTGTGTGTGTGTGTGTGTGTGTGTGTGTGTGTGTGTGTGTGTGTGTGCGTGCATATGTGTCCATATTTGACTGTCATATGCTCCTCACCAGGAATAAATACTAGGCTCTAAACTATTATCGTAGTGACGATGACAGCATATTTGCTGTTTACGATATATTGATTCTTATGAAAATCTTTGAACAGGAACATATTAATTCAATCAGAAATAAATGATTTTTTTTCATAATCGTTTCACCCCAAGCAAGTCATTTTACTGCCACTGTTTTGCAGGGGGTTACATAGGCGGAAAGTGACAAGTTATACGGGGTGTCAGAAAGTGGATAAGAGAAAAATCAGAATACTGATGAAAGTGGAATGGACGGAGAAAGGAGCATGAGACGAGGATGCAGGTTAATGAGATAGGAGATGACTGTTGACTTTAAATTCTTGGAGATTATAGCTGTCGGGACAGCAAGTAAATGGATGGGAATTTCACAGGCAGGAATTGCGAAAAAAGAAGCTGATGGAGTAGAATTTGCGTTTACAATTTATTGGTTACACAGTAAAAGGGTGGGTCCTGGTTGCTCATCTTGTGGCTCGAGTAAATTTATATATAGGGGCACCAGTGAGTTAAGTTCATGTTCTGTATCCCATCAGATCGTAGGCGATCATGGACATCCACTTGGCTCTATCTCTTGTTTCTCTTGGTAACACTTCTATGCCCCGCTCCGTCAACCATTTGCTCAGTCATAACAAGTACGTCTCGCATTGCTTTCTCCTGTCTCTTCTTTCATGTATCCGACCTGTGAGTATCAAATTCTCCAAGCCATTCTTCCTCAATAGGTGTCTCAGGAACCTCGTTTTTCCCTTCCTGATAATTATTATCAGTTTTCTTCTAGTTTGCATCCTTTCCAACACCTCAAATTTGCACATGTGCTCCGTCTATGGTATCCTCAGCATCCTTCTGTAAAACCACATTTCTGCAGCCTCAAGTCTCTCCTTCATCTTTGATGAGATCGTCCAGCATTCACTTCCACACAGAATGACAGATATCACATATCAATCCAGCACTCTTTTCTTTGTTTCTAATTTTCTTTGTTTTCTAATTTTCCTGTCTTTCCGGTTAGCTTCTGAAATGCGTCTTTGGCAACGCCAATGCGTCTTTTTCCATCCTCTGTCAAAACACTTTCCAGGTATTTGAATTTTTTACTTGTTTTATTTAAGATTCTCCGACTTGCAGTTGGCATATTGGTCTCCTCTTTTTGCTGATGACCATACATTCAATTTTCTTGGGGTTTATGCCCAGTCCTTTCTTTTCACCTTCTTTTGCTATCTTCTGTAGAAGGCCCTGCATTTTCCTTTCCGTGTCTGCTGCCAGCACCGTGTCATCCGCGTATCGGATATTGTTGAGATTGTGTCCGCCGATGACGAATCCTTGCAAGGCTTTTATTTCTCTCACAAATGCTTGGTTGTACAGGTTAAAAAGATCCGGTGAGAAAACACATCCTTGTCTTTCTCCCCTTTCTACTTTTGCATACCCGCTGAGTTCACCTCCTTTCCGTACACAAGTGGTTTCCTGCCAATATAGATTCTTGATTATTCTAACATATTTTTCGGAAAATGTTGAGGTTGTCGAGCATCTCAATCAAGTCCCTGTGTCGTACTTTGTCAAAAGCTTTTGCGTTGTCTGTAAAGCACTGATGAAGGTCCTTCTGTATTTCTATTGCTCGTTCAGATAGTCTTCTGAGCATGTCAACATATCCTTACGCATGATTAATAAATAAAACCGAATAATTATAATTTCTTTCAGTGGATACAAGGGAGAGAAGCTATTTCCTGATATATATCCACGCACCATGACAAATCTTCTCTCTGTTTTTCCATTGCCCCCGCACTGTTTGATAAAGAAACCAACGTGCGTATCCCTTTGGGCATTATTATATGTACTATAAATTTATTCTCTATTCATTGAAGAAAATATCACTCTTCCTCGGTAAATTTACTGAGATTTTATAGATTGCCGAAGAGTCACACTGCGAATAGTGTCGCAGTGTTCGTTTTAATTCCTAAGCAGTAAATACATCACAATACTTAATTCGTGCAAAAATTCCCAGCGTTAAAGTGTGTTCAATAACAGCGTCAATTTCACTTGCCGAACACGTCTACCAATAGCCCATAAATTAAATATTGCTGCTTTATCTAATCTGGTGCTCCAAATTTATATCTTGAGATTTTTGACAAAAAATGAGTCTGTTATATAATGGATGCTGAACTGGCATCACGGCAATAATCAATTTCTAACCGACGTCATGAAAATTCACTGTGAGATAAAAAAATTCCATAAAATTATTCGGATGCGCTTTCCTCATTGGTACTTCGACTACCAAATTTTTATGTCCCTACCACCTACAATGGGATGTGCGTTGTGGTGCAGTAGATATCGACTCGGAACGAGAAATCGGGAAGCCAAGTTCAATTTCCAGTTGAATTCCTTCCACTTACTTAAGCGCAAGTACTCTTGGGAAAGGTTTTAATCCGTCTTTTCCCTCCAGTTATTGGTTAACTAATAGACTTCAATCGTATGAGAGCAGATATATATATACATATATATATATATATATGAACATATAAATATACGGCACAGACACAAATAGCGGGAGAGAGAGAGAGAAATTGGTAGATATATCTAAAAAATGAATGTATTGTATTATGTATTAATCCGACAGATTTTATAACTTGAATATTCGATAAATCTAATTTGAGAAAAATATGTAGAACATCTATTTTCTTCAATAAGATTTATCGAATATTCTGGCTGGTAGACAAGAATGAATAGAATTGATATTTAATAAATACACCGAGGCTCAACTCAAATAAGGATATCCAATAAAAATAACGTTTAAACAATAATATATATATATATATATATATATATATATATATATATATATATATATATATATATACACTACTGACCATAGTTATTAGGCTACCTCAGTTTTTATAAATACTGTATTTCATACTATTTATAGTATTTATTGACAAGTGGATAATTCTAAATGAAAATAGAATGGTTTTTGTATTGTTAATACTGCACAATATTATGTGCATCAAATAAACTCGTCTGATGTCGAGTTTTTGTGCTCTCTCTTACCCATACTAGTCTCTTCTTCTTATTGGCTGGTCGAAGCAAATGTTTTCAGGCACCCTTGTAAAATTTTGCAAAGTAATAATAGCAACAGAACCATTTGATTTTCATTTCGAATTATCCACTTTACAATAAATACTAAAAATAGTATGAAATACATCATTCTTTTAAAATATTATATATATATATATATATTGTAGTCAGCATCGACAGTTATTTCGTTTAAGCCAGAAACACGCCGTTTCTACTCGGTGTTAACTCCTATAAACCTTTTTTATCCTCACACACCATATTTCTGATATTGATTAATTTTACAACGACATCTAAGATATCTAAAACTAGCATTTGATTATATATATATATATATATATATATATATATATATATATATATATATATAATCGGAATGCAAGTTTGTAGAGTTTTGCATGTTAATTTAAAATCAATATTTACACATTTATCGCGTTGTCCTCCTACAATTGGTCAATTATGACACAGTTTCAGTTTAATCACATTATAAATTGACAGTTACTTTTGTAATAAACTGGTGTAGTTACTATTTAAACATACCACATACCGTTAAGAGCGTTTTGGAAGGATCGAAAAATGTAATCAGAAGTGGAAACCTCAGGTGTGTACGAGCTGGAAACGAAGAAGAGATTACTGGATTTTTATGTGATGTTTGTCCTTCAACATGGCAGCGAATGTTAGATAATCTCAACAAAGATGAAGGAAAGACTTGAATCAACCGAAACGTGGTTCTATAGAAGGATGAAGGGAGGAACTTGCGTTGTTTTGGAGTGGATGGGTACAAAATATAAACTGATACTTAACATCAGGTAAAAAACAGATGAAGTTTTTGAGAAAATTTAATGAGGAAATAGTGCTTGGAGAATTTGATGCTCGCGAGATGGATAGAAGAAAAAAAGACGGAAAACAACGCACCACATACCTAATTAGCTTAAGCAAATGGATGGTAGAGCGTGGATTGAATGGTATAACAGGAGAAAGAATATTAAGAGCAACAAGGAATATGGAGATGCGGAAGGTCATGATCATCTACATCCTGAAGGAAGACAGTCAGTCAGTTAAGTGCCATACGTGATACATGCGTGGGCGATCATGTCTCGAAAGAGACATGACTGACTGGGCAGAAGATTATCCCGCAGTAGGTTGCCATTGCTTTCTGCAGTAGACTGGTTGCCGACCAAGGCTATAGAGCCCAATCTGTCCTGCTATTTAACCCATATCTGGAAGGAAGAGACGGATTAATACCTCTCCCAAGGGTATTTGTGCGTAAGTGAATACAATGGATTCAACTGGAATTCGAACTCGGCTCCCCGGCTTCTTCTTCCGAGCCGATATCCACTGTACCACAATGCACATCCCGGAAGATCAAGGAAGACAGTACATAGAATATAAGATATCACAAACAAGTGGTTCCTACTTTTGTCAATTCTGCAAGAAAAATGAGAAAGGGGTTTGTATTGACGTAAGATATCAATTTTTCACTGGTCACTTCGTTGCATTCTGGCAATCATCGGTCTAATTGGGAAGTTTTCTTGCAAGAATTTAACGTCAGTTCTTGTGGAAGGAGTTAATGATACTGTTTTATTCCCAATGAACGAATAAATATGTTATGGCTATAGCATGCGAGGTTTTTGATAAAACCTCCGTTTCATTCAGCTCTTAGTGGTTCCAATATAGATCTAGCCTTACACACTGACCCTTCTACTTGTCCAAAGGCGGTAATCGCTATTAGTATGCAATGGATAATATTAAGGCGGAAGCGCTATACAGCTCATGGCGATCCTGCAAAAGAATTTTGAAGCGGGCTTTGAAATGTAGAATTGATTCCGAGATAAGTGTGTGATGTACCAAAGAGAATAATTTCCAAAGGCTTACGGTGAAAGTGCCCGAGGTAATCATTTGTCGATAATATTAAATGGACAGAATAGATTTTTATCCATATATATATATATATATATATATATATATATATATATATATATATATATATATATATATATATATATATATATATATATATATATATATATATATACTGTGTATCAAAAATAATTCACAATCACTGGGGGCATGTTCCTCATGCAAAACAATGACAAAAGTTCATATAAATAAATGGCCGAAAATCCTTCGTTCTATCTTAAACGTTAAAGTTAATAATTCCAATTAGGTTTAAAGTTTATGATAGACACTGTTAAATGTACATTCTAGGATACAATCCAAAAATACGTAACATAGTCTGTGTCTACCATAAACAGATCTTTTCTCAACAACGCGACAATAACCTAAACTTTAAAGCTAATAACTCCAGTTAGGTTTAAAGTTTATGGTAGACACTGTTAAATGTACATTCTAGAATACAGTCCAAAAATAGGTATTAACATAATCTGTGTCTACCATAAACAACCTTTTCTCAACAACGCAACAATATCTTAAACTTTAAAGCTAATATCTCAAATTAGGTTTAAAGTTTATGGTAGACACTGTTATTTGTACATTCTAGAACACAATCCAAAAATACGTATTAATATAGTCTGTTTCTACCATAAATAGATCTTTTCTCAACAACGCGACAATAAACACCACCGAACGTTGGGTGATTTGGCTGCCTTCCGTTTGGAAATCCAATGACAGTCGTGCAGCCTCGCGTTCATTTCCATTCGCGCATCGTGTGTAAAAATCATATTTGCCTACTCATGATATGAATATCCTTCCATTGTTAAACAGAGCACTTCTCAGTTAATTCACTACTGCAGAGGTTAAACTTTGAAGACAAACTAACCACAAATATTGCACGGACGACAAATGTAACCTAGTCTTTATGACAACAGAGCGCCATCTCCCGTGAACTTTCTTTAAATTAATAACTCAAAAGCAAAGGATTTCCGATCATGTTTGACTTATTTTCTTGAGAGGAAGATTTGATACGCCACACACACACACACACACACACACACACACACACACACACACACACACACACACACACACGGTATGTACAGGGTGTCCATAAAGTTCGTGTGCACTTGAAAAAATTATAACTTAATTTGTATTTGCGACAGAAATAATTTCATTTAGGATTAGAAAGAAGTAAATCTATATTTTTAAGGTTTTATTGAAACTTTATTTAAGTTTCCACATGTCCGCCATCATTTGCAATACAAATGGTAATACGATTTTGCAGTTCACAGAAAACATTTTGCCAACTGATTTACAGTAATCCCTGAAACTGCATTAGTTATTTTAGCTTGCAAATCTTCGAATGAACTAGGTTTGGTTACATACACAATTGTTTTCACATGTCCCCATGAAAAATCTAATGGAGTCAAATCTGGCGAAAGTGGAGGCCAATAAAATAATCCAACCTTTCCGATGCATCTATTAGGAAATTCCTGATTCACACTGTCTAACACGCAGAGCAAAATGACAAGGAGCTCTATTTTGTTGATTTATAACATTTTTTACAGAAACGCAAGTAAAGTTATAATTTTTTAAAGTGCACACGAACTTTATGGACATCCTGTATTAGGATAACAATATCTCTTTTATGCAGGTTTCAGCAAGAGTGACAGACAAGCTATTTTACTTAAGTTTTGTATGTAATTTTTCAAGTGTTTTTATGATTTTCAGGACATAAATTATATAAAAATCGTTCAAATGTTTTGTTTTTTTCTTAATATTTGTAATGTTTTTGTGTGTGTTCGTGTAGAGTCATGGCTTTGTTTTATATTCGAACGTAGTAAGCATATTTTGCCGTGTTCCTACTTGATGTTATTAAGTGTTGTATGTTTCTTTTTTATAAATAATGTTTCATTTATTTTTAGCTATTTTTTCATGTGGATAATGCTATGATATTTGTGTTATCAGCAAGTATGTTGCAGATAGAGTGTCGTAGGTCTCTGTGGATATTCGTTGTGTGTATAAGATCACATGAAAAGTTACATAAAAGAACTTTGACATAAGACCTTGTTTCCATTTTAATAAAGCCTGCTTATATATATATATATATATATATATATGGGAAAGAATATTAATGAAAAGTTTTGAGTTTAAAAAGGTACTTATTTTGGACAGTATTTGTTTATCTTTATTATTGTTTTTTATATTTCAGACCACCCTCCGTCCTTCATCAGAAAAAAGTGATTTTTAAATTTGAATTGAAACGTATTTCACGATAGCGTCCGTATATATTTTTGTGTTTACATCACGTTGTGTGTTTGTTCACAACATGCGGCATGTCCGTAGAGAAAGTCTGTTTGTTCAATTCAAATTTAAAAATCACTTGTTTCTGATGAAGGACCGAGGGCGGTCTGAAATACAAAATACAATAATAAAAATAAACAAATACTGTCCAAAAAAAGTACATTTTTAAATTCAAAACTTTTTATTAATATTCTTTCCTATACATATTCAGACAGTATACGTGGATCATCACACACACACACACACACACACACACACACACACACACACACACACACACGCGCATATATATATAGTCCTTGGAATTTCACTCGTCCGATCGACTCAGTCGATTAAAGACCTTTTTGGGTAATTAAAGTTTATAACTTGACTCGCTTGCATTAAACATTTCGCAATGAAACGTTTCCTTTCAAATATAGTAAAAGGAAATCTGATTCCTTTCACAATATAAAAGTGGGCTATTGAAGATTTATAAGTTTCTTACAATGACATCATTGATCTTTTTTGCATGGTACCTGATTTACGTCGAAATATGTGGTTAAACAAAAGACAGTGACATCCCGCAATCATCAAAGCAATATCTGACAATGGAATTTAGATTTACAAGCCTCTGACCGCTTCCAGGGTGGAGCCAAAATGTCTCTGTTACCCAGATTAAAGGCGGTCACAGATTTTTCGAAACACATTTGGAAAAGTATTATCCTTGACTCAACCTCTTCGCTCACGAAAAGAAAAACGAACATTTGTAACAAAGAAAAAAAAACATGCTTACTTTTTTTAACCACTCAACGAAAAACAAATTATACAATTAAGTAATTTTTTATGGAAAATCCTTGAGAAAATCAGTTTTGTTATATTTTATCATGTATGGATTTAGTCAAACAGAAGAATGAAAATACGAATTCAGATACCTCCATTCAATTACCCGCCACAAAACAACAAAAAGCAGCATATCATGATGTTAAAATGGCTCAAACTTAATAAAAACAAACATTTATCATCAAAATGTTTACGCTATAATAAAAAATAAAGATCAACTTTTGTTGTTATTATTTTTTAATGTTTTAAAATACTCTCTAACACGTTTGAAATTTTAATTAAAATTTAATTTTTTGTTTTCTGTCAGCGATTCACGGTATGTTTACGTAAAGCCACTATTAAGAAAAACATAATATTACGTAAGTCGTTTATTTGCCTTTGAATGACGCATTAATTTGAAAATTCATGCACAAATCAAATAATTGTCTGATTTTAATAAGGCATTCAGGACTTATTCACAAATTAATAAAAGTATGTCATTATTAATTTTAGAAACTCTTGATAAAAAATGTTTCCTTAAATATTTTACCCTGCATTTCAATTAATTGCATAAAACTTCTACAAATACATAATTTCTGCCAGTGTTTTTTATTGGCTAAATTCAGGACTCATTGAGGAATGTAAATGATATAACGTTTTTAATTACGGGACCATATTTCCGAATATCTGGGCCTAATAGTAAAATAAAAAATGCATTTAAATTATGCAATTTTTAATGTAGACAAACTTGTAAATGATTTTATAAATAATATAATTTTAGAATATCATATTCTGCAAAAAAACATTCGATGAATAATGAAGTTTTATGATAATAGGTATTTTTTCGACCGTTGAAACAACTCTTAAAAAACGTGACTTTTTAATGATAAGTTTCCATAGTAAAAAAAAAAGTGCAGTTTAACAAAAATAAAAAAAGTTAGAAATTATTTTAAAAATCTAAATTCTAAATGATTTCTACTAAACTTTTGAATTTTCGATTTATAAATAAAGTTTTTTTTAATGAATTAATAACCGAAGACACTGAGCAACTTGAGGAAAATTTAAAAGTTGTTTGAAACTTTAAATATTAATAAAAAAAATGAAAACAATTTTTATAAAAATTCAGCTGACGATAAAGTGTAGGGGTAGGAAATTATGAATTAAAATCAACCTTTCACAGTGACGTGTGAAATCCTGATTTTTACCAAATAGAAAAAAGATTGACCTCTTGCATAAAGAAAATTCGAAACTGGGTTTTAGAAATAAATGTGAGATTGCTATTCTGACAAAAGGAATCGAATTGCAAGAACATAAAGACTGCGATCAAGTGCGAAAAAATCTAAATTACTATAAAGGAGTTCGCTCAGCGTCAGTCAGGCAGAGTCTAGGTTGTTAGTCGCTGGGATGACAAGCTAAAATGTAACGGGAGAAGCTTCAAATGACCCGGACACTTGTCCTGTTTCTCCTTCTTTCTCGTATACTGATCACTTTCACTTCTCCATTCAAAAACATTCCTACCAAACAAACATTAATACATACATCATTCAGTCGAGTGCCAGATGTGATACACGCTTGGGCGATCATGTCTCGAAAGAGACATGACTGACTGGGCAGAAGATTATCCCGCAGTAGGTTGCCATTGCTTTCTGCGGTAGACTGGTTGCCGACCAAGGCTATAGGACCCAATCTGTTCTGCTATTTAACCCATAACTGGAAGGAAGAGATAGATTAATACCTTTCCCAAGGGTATTTGCGCTTAAGTGAATAAAAGGGATTCAACTGGAATTCGAACTCGGCTACCCGGCTTCTCGTTCCGAGCCGATATACACTGTACCACAACGCACATTACATACATACGCATTTTCTTCAACTCTTGATACCCTTAACTTTCTCAACTAACATTTGCTGCTTCCTTTTCTTATGATTCTATTCTTTTAATAATTTCCTGTTTTAAAATGTAAAATGTATATTTTATTCTTCCACTCTTCCACTCATCCACACATTCCAATCTCCAATTTACAGCCTGCCAACCAAATTTTCTGATAAAACCTTCTGATAATTCTGCATAAAACTTGTAAGCTGTAAGGAGTTCGGTTATGTATTACACAAGACCTAATTAAATAAACATTAATCATCTTCCTTATAGCAACACTGGCAAACCCCGATGATTGAAAAAAACACGCACCCTACATTTCCTTCAAAAGCTATATTAGGATATAAAAGAATTTAGACACTGAGTACCTGTCGATGAATCATGAAAATGTAAATACATGAAAATACCAACGCAGTTTAGTATTTATTGTTTTTTTTTAATCATTTCACCCCAAGCAAGGCATTCCACTGCCACTATTGCGCAAGGGGTTACATAGGGGAAGGTAAAGAGAAAGTGTGTTTAGATATAGGAAATGTCAGAAGGAGGGTGATAGACGGGTTGGGCAGATGGGAAGAGTGTTTGAGAGAATGGATGCGAGTTAGTGTGTTAGGAGGTGTCTATTAACCTTACATTTAGTAAGGTAGAAATAACATTGGTGAAACAATAAATTGACTTGACTTCCAAAATATAGAAATATAGACTAAATTAAAAAGAAAACTTTATTTTTTCATTAACAATAAATATTTAAATCATTATTTCGCTGAAATATTCAATACGTCATGACACTAAATGTCCTGATATTTTGATTTAGCTTTGTTTAATTACGAATTTTTTTTCAGCTATTAAGTAACTACATTGTGATGATATTTTATTTCAGAATATTTTTTTAATTCCAGACTACATATTAAATGTATTAATGAAAAAGTGGTCTAATATTTGTTTTGCATTTTCGAGGGCGTAATATTATGTCAACATGTTTTGTTTGTATACAAAGTTGGACTTTTTCTAACGATACTGATAAACGCCCTGTGTTGAATTTTTCATATTTTATTTATGATTTTGATACTACGTATCAGCATCCCTAAGAAATGCTAATTATTTATATGGAAGAAAGCGGACATTTTATTTCAAAGTTATTATTGACTGACATTTCTGTAGTAAGTAAAGAAATGTTTGAATTTACATGAGATAAACAAACATTTTCGCGTCAAATTATTTTGAATGAATACTTTTCTCTCAAAGTTATTATTGAATTATAACTCTTAGTTGTGTTTACCGGAAATGATTATTCAAATTTAATTATTATATCAATCATCTTAATACCATTTTATCTATAACATCGTGTTTGTTACAAATAACACATCACTCAATAAATCCAGGGCCTGACATACAGATGGCGACACTAATAAAAAAATTTGAAAATGGAGTCGGTCGAGTAAAATGATTTTGGGGCGAGTGAATTTTCCCTAGCTCTCGAACGCTGGTCGAGGATTTCTTTTTCAAATCTCAAAGGATATATATATATGTATATATATATATATATATATATATATATATATATATATATTGCGTGTGTGGATGTGTGTGTGTGTGTGTATGTGTGTGTGTGCTTAGGCAGCATTTTTCCATTGATGCATGTTTCATTAAATAATATAGACAGGTTTTGTCTAATTATTTTATGTAAATTGACTTCATATCGTCTGACAAGCTTAATAGCATTATCAATGAAAGAAGCAAAAAAAATCACAATATTGATACATGTTTTTTATCCTATCTGGGCTGTCGGCTTACATAAGTCATTATCAAAGATGACAGTTATATTACAATATATTAAACATTTCACATACGAACAATAATGATAGTCTGTTTTTGTTTACATGGAAAGATTTCAAGACGACGACAAACACGTGCATACTGGATGCTGGAACCGAAATCGCACCACAGCTCATGGTGTCACACATGACCACGCGCGAGTGAAGGTGAGAAGTATTAAGTGTGGAAAGCCATTGGGATAATGTGTGACTTCTGTTATCAATTATAGTCATTTAAGAATATTTATGGAGATTTTGTAGTTTATTTTGTTCAGGTTTGGTCCCATCTGTTTTATGTTGATAGCTTCGAGAAGTTTTTTTTTTATTGTTTTCATGTTTAAGTATAGTTGTGTCTTCAACGAGGATTTTCAGGAATTGTATATATGACCTGGTATTTTGTTTTAAATGTCTAACGATGTTCATTCAAATGTAGTGTCAAGCATCGTGAGAGAGAGGTTGTCGTGTAAATAACATAAATATTATGTAATCCGTCGGAGATACAGTTTCCCAAAGGGCACTTGAATTTGTAAACTATGTTGTTTTTTTTAAATCGCTAACCGAGGGAGAAGAATTATTGTGAATAATTGAGCTGGATATAGTAGATTTAGTGTAGTATATGGTTAACATAAACGGGATCTGTTGTTGATGTATTAGTAGTTACTAATTTATTTAGTATATTTTCATCTTGTTTATAATTTGTATGCATTTGATTATGATATAAGTGATTAATATGTTTATGATTAGTTGAAGCAGCACTATGGTCCGTCTACTTAATATTGAGACTTCTAAGACAACATTGGGATTTTCTTGCTTCTTTCAATGATAATGCTTATCAGACGATATATACAATAGCGGCCATAATATAAGGAACGGAAACAACAAAGACATAAATATGTGTATTACTTAAAATGTAATGCATTATTAGCATTGAATTTTTTACCGAATAATGATTAGGGTGTAATGTATTAATGCTATACAACGTTACAAAAATTTACATAACAGTTTATTTTTAAATAAAGATTAAATGGAACAAAAGAAAGTCTCCATAATGGTATTCTTGACGCTCCATGTGTTTCGAGTCTAAAGTTAACTTCAGGCGTATAAACTTTTGACTTCACATATCGAGAAGTCACAAGTCTATTCGCCTGAAGAGAGTCAACACTCGACTTGAAACACATGTAGCGTCACAAATACCATTATGGAAACTTAATAAACCATACAAAAAGCAAGTAATAATAATAATCGCAACAACAAATGTATACTTTAAACAAAACGGCTTCTCGCAATTTTCATTCTGTATATATATATATATATACTCTCCACGTATGTATCTGTCATCGCACCTGCTTTCTCAGCTTTCTATTGTTCCTTTCTAACTAGCTTGTACTCCTCACTCTTTTCTAATTAATCTTTTTACATTTATGTAACCCCCTGCACATCAGTGGCGTTTCTGCCTTGCTCGGGGTGAAATGATTAAAAATATATATATATATATATTTTTTATATATATATATATATATTTTTATATATATATATATATATATTATAGTCATCCGCAGAAAGATATGTTTCGCTGTATCACAGCTCATCAGTACGATTAGACTCCGATTGCTTTTAACCCAGGATTGAAACCCGACCGAAGTGGCGTCAGTCGGCGATTCTGCCTCTGGGCTATGGGCGCTCGGTAGAAGAAGGCAGACTTTTAGCATATATATTATCATTATAGACGCCCAATATCCAGAGTGCTCTAATTCATTACTGAATGAGCGATGCGTACATGCCAGGGTAGCTACTGTTTTTCAAAGTCTACCATATAAGTATGTGTGTGTATGTGTAAACTGAAGTGCTGAAAATATTGTATAGATATATATCGTCTCTCGTCTCTCTTCAGTAAGATGGCAGTTATGGCTCTCAACAACATTTAACCGTTGTAGTTCTTAGAAAGTCTGGAGCCGGATTTCCGAAGATCGTACCAAATTTGTATCCAAATGTTTTCAGGCAATGCCTAAAAAAACAACGCTGTCTGTATTGTTCTCTCCCTTCACTTGCACGAGAAGACGAGAAATGGACTAAATGTGCAACTGACGATCTCTCATTGAAAGTGACACTGCTGCAGCGCCTCACCAACACATTTTTGGTTAAAACAGATATTACTCTACCGTAACATCACAGACACAGATACACACTCTCCCAAGATAAAGACTAATACCGGACAGATATGCGTGTAGAAATAAACATTAGATACTTGTGGTTGAAATATTCACTCTAAAGTATATATTAAAGAGTAAAAGAAGCTGCTAGCCAATGTGTCTGGTTCGCATATTATATGAAGGAAATAAGACAATATAATTTTAGTTATTTAAGCCAATATTTTAATTTAGTGTCAATAAAAAACAAAACAATAGATCTTGCAAAAAAAAAAGGTGCATACTAGCTTGATTGATACTCTTTCTATCTTATCAACTGTGTTCAGGTTATATAAAGCCAAAACAAATTTTAGATTGTAAGAATTGATTTTGGAGATAATGGCTATTGACGGATAGATGTCTTAGAAGTTGACCCATAGAATAGGTAAATTTCTACATTTCTCAAATATATTTTATGCGTAAGGGAACATAACTAGGATGTGCGTTATGGTGCAATGGATATCACCTCGGAAAGATTAATCGGGGAGCTAAGTTTGAATTCCAGTGCAATTCCTTGCATTCACTTACGCACAAATATCCCCGGGAAAGGTATTAATCCGTATCTTCCCTCCAGTCATGGTTTAAATAACAGAACAGATTGGGTTCTATATCATTTGCTGGCAACCAGTCTAGCGCAGAAAGCAATGGCAACCTACTGCGCGATTTTCCTCTGCCCAGTTAGTCATGCCTCTTTTGAGACAGGATCGCCGAAAGCATGTATCACGTATGGCACTTAACTGACTGACTGAACATAACTAACCTAACTGAAATTAGACCTCGTCTTTCCGATAAACGATTCCGAGCCATTATGCATTACACCACCCGCATATATGGTATTCCCAAGCACTCATCCATCTACTTGTTACCCAGGATAGCCGTTGTTTTAAGTTTAGTGATCGTACGGGAATCTGTGTTTCAACGTGATGTAACTATAAACCTAGTATGCTGGAGAAATACTGTTAGGAGCAAAACGTTTGGGAAGCCATCGTAGGTCGAGTTTAAGTAGGTACTTTCTGAGTTTCTAGTCAAGTTAGCCTGATCCAAATAGATAATATACACATAGCTGCTAACTACATACATATACACTGCCGGAAAAAAATCAATTATAAGGCCACCCCATTTATAAAAAAAGATTATTTATTTCATACTATTTTTAGTATTTACTGCCAAGTGGGCAATTCTAAATAAAAATAGAATAGTTCTTTTCTTATTATTACTTTGCAAAATCTTACAAGGCGAGGAAGCATAGATGAACTCGTCCGAATCACCCTAAATTTTCTTCAGTCTTTTATTGATGAAACTGCAATATAGCTTATTATTAAATATTTATAAATTCATTTGATGCATATGTTATTGTGCAGTATTAACAAAAGAACCATTCTATTTTTATTTACATTTATTCACTTGGCAATAATTACTAAAACCTAGTATGAAATACATCGTTGTTTGAAAACACTGGGGTGGCCTAATAATTATGGCCAGTAGTGTAGGTAATTATTTTTTTTTATATCTTAACAGGAGGACACCTCGTCTAAATTCTTTTATATCTGGAGTACCCTCACCCGACTTCCCTATTATAACTGAGGCTAAACTGTATGATGTATACATTACCCCGTCAGTAGTAACTCAATAGTAGTAACATCAAAACTTGACCTTAATAAGGCGAGCGGTGGTGATGGAATCCCGGTGATTGTCCTTAGGAAATGAGCCCATGAACTCTCCTCTGTCCTCTCTAAACTGTTTAACTACTGCCTTTCTGCTTCTTGTTCGTTTTTGCATGCTGGAAGTCCTCTTCTGTCGTTCCTGTATTTAAAAATCTGGTGAACCCTCGGACCCATCCAACTATCACCCTATCAGCCTTCTACCAATTTCCAAGAAAGTGTTAGAGGTCATCATGCTGAAATAGTTCAACATCTTACTGCACATAAACTCTTCTCTTACAGGCAGTATGGCTTCCGCTTTGCCGGGTCCACGGCCGTCATGCTAACGACTATTACGGTGTACACGTTCCAGGCCCTTCTGGGGGCCGGCAAGGCTCGTGCTGTTGCTCTGGACATCTCCAAGGCTTTTGACAGGCTTTGGCACGCTGGCCTTCTATGCAAGCTACAGGATTACGGTTTTACCGAACGCTTGCTTGATCTGATCCAAACTTTTCTAAATAACCGCATAATAAAGGTCGTCTTAAATGGGCATGCCTCCACATCCTACTGTACAAACGCTGGTGTCTTTCACGGCTCTATCCTAGGCCCGACGCCCTTTCTTATTTTCATAAGTGGTCTCCCAGACGAAATCAAGAGCCAAGTAGGCATCTACGCAGATGACACCACAATTTACTCCCGCATCAGTAAGAAACCCGGCGTGGTGGACAAACATAATCTCGCTGCTGATCTTGAGAGGGATCTACATTCTGTGGTGTATTGGGTTAAGAAGTGGCTTGTAAATTTCAATGCATCTAAGACCAAGCTGCTGTCTGTCAATATTCACAGGCAACCTCTCCTGCCTCCCATAACCATGGACCGAGCTAGACTCCCTAAGAACAATACACTGCGCCTCCTCTGCGTTACCCTCTCTTCCAATCTCAAGTGGAATCACTACATTAAGTCAATAGCTAAATCCACTGCTAGGAATGCTTGGTCACTGTGTCGGGCCAGGATGTTTTGCCCGCTGAATCCATCCTGCATATATGCAAATCAACTATTCATCCGTGCATGGAGTAGTGCTGCCATATATGGTCAGGCGACTCTGCTGTTCATCTCAGTGTTCTTGACAGGCTCCAAATGAGAATCAGTAATGTGATAGGTACCGACTTAGTAGCGCGACTCCAGCCACTTCCCCACTGACGGGATGTGGCTTCTCTTTGTCTGTTCTATATTTCATGGCTTCTACGCCAACGAACTTAAGTCACTGGTTGCCTCTGCAACAGGTGTTTACTCGTGCAACCAGACTGGCAACTGGGACTCACCCATTCACAGTTAGATCAACCAAATACAGACGACAATTCTACTCCTGCAGCTTCCTTTTTCGCATTTCCCGCCTGTGGAACTCACTTCCATACTCTTGCTTTTCTGATGGCTACAACCCCCAGGAATTTAAACGCAATGTCAACACTCATCTCTTAACCACTTGTCTCTCGTTCTTTCTTCACCACCTGCATATCCTTTCCTTTCTCTCGACCTTTACAACTGTCATCACACCTGTATTCCCATCCCTCTCTTGCTCCTTTCTAACCGGTTCGTCTCTCTCTTTACTCTCTTCTATCTAATCTTTTTTACTCTTATGTAGTCCCCTGCACATCAGTGGCGTTACCGCCTTGCTCGAGTTGATGCGATTAAAACAAATTCTAAATGATAATTTTTAAAGCCACTCCTTATAACTATTTTAGCTTTTTATGGTTATTGTTCTAGAATTAATAGTAACGTAGAATTTAGATGTCAGGTGTAAAATTCTAGCGAACTATCCAATGTATCTGCAGCACCACAACATAAATGTGACGGTGCGAGATGCCATCAAACAAAAAACAGGCCCGTCGGATGACCTCGTATGCACTGTCAAAAAGATAAATTTAAAATGGCATTAACACGTCAAAAGAGACAACATCATTTCAACTGTCGTTCTACAAGGTACCTCCTTAGGCAGGAAGAAAAGAAGCAGACAAAGAAAGAAATGAGTTGAAACGTCACTGAGTGAAATGGAAGGTACTACAGAGAAAAAGTAATTGGCAAGCAACCAAGATATTTAAAGGACAAATATTCAATCGCTCAGCTACGTGGCATGCTTAAAACAAAATCCGATCACAAGACTTAAGATGATGATGATGATGAATACAAAAACTGCGTTAAAAATATGTTCTATTTATTTAATCCATATATTCCGTGTTTGATTAGATTATCATTTATCCTATAAATTTTAATTAATATTAAGAATATTTAGTTTTAGAGGTTCTTCTAAAGCCTAGTTAATGGCTTTGTGGGATAGGGAATTTCTTCTTCACTTTTGTAAAAATTTACAATGACGTGTGAAATCCTGTTTTTCCCAAATAGAAAAAGTATTGACCATGTTCTTAAAAACAAGTCAAAACCGGATTTCGCGAGTAGATATTAAATTGATTTTCTGATCAATGGAAGCGATTTGCAAGACCCAGAATCTTAGAGATCCAGTGCGAAAATTTAAACGACTATAAATGACTTCGTTAGTCAGTCATGGAATGAAGCAAGAGAGACGACAAGCTAAAATGTAGCAATGCAGAAGTTTCAAGTTTACCCGGACGTAAGGTCGCCTCACACATCGTTCTCTTTCTCCTTCTTTCTCTTGTGCTGATTCATTTTACTTCTTCTTATCCATCCAAAGACATTTCTACCAAACAAACGCTTATACATACATACGTACGCATGAAATCTTTTCAAAAAATTACTACGACGAAAAAATTACTATATGTCTTAATACCCTTAACTGATTACTTGTTTCTCATTGAACATTAACTACTACCTATTCTTATTAGTCTATTCTTTTAATAAATTTCTATTTATCATGCAAAATGTATATTTTTATTCTTATTCCACATAAATACACATTCCAACCTTCTGCTGCCAAAATGATGAAAACCTTCTGACTATAATAACCCTCTGATAATTCTGAATCATCTGTGAGTAGTTCGGAGTTCGGTTAAGTATGACACAAGGCTGAATCAAATATACCTTAACCATCTCTCTATACCTTCAGATTACTGGTAACAGGATTTAGCATCACCGTTGAATGGAAACGGTTGAAACAAAATTAGAAGAAGTACAAGGAGTCTATTAATGTGCGTATGGTTCGCACTCAAATTCATTATTTATTAATACATCTTAGAATTGGAGAATGCGCCATACTCGCATTAACAGACTCGTCATCAAACAACCATTTTTTGAATTTCCATTCATTTAACGTAAGCAACGTCTCAATGAACTTTGTTTTTTTTTTCTGAGTACGTATTGCTGTTTAGAAATAAAACGCATTATAAGAATATAGATACTCAAATTGGAAACTTGTTACAGTTTGAACATATTTCCATGAAGTCATACTATTATAATCTTATCTTACCAATCTTTTTTATTTTATTTTTATTTTATTTTATTTTGTTTTATTTTTGCACAAACTGTCTTCTTCTTATTGGTCGTATTTTGTAAAGGATGTAGGCAATCATGGATTTCCAATTGCCACCATAGATAGATCTATCTATCGCCCGGTTCAAATTCCACCCACGTCTATTAAACAGGTTAAGAGGCTCATCCCTTGTTCCCTGTTCAGGATGTGGTTTCCGGCTCTTTTCCAATCTTTTCACTATTACGTAGCCCCCTGCACATCAGTGGCGTTACCGCCTTGCTCAGGGTTATACGATTTAAAAAAATCCCTTATCTTTTTTCATATTCTTCCTGGGGTCGCTCTCCCAAACACCGCTCTGCCATCCACCTACTTAATCCTATTACGTAGGTGTCACAGAGCTTTCCTTTGTCTCTTCTTCCCTTAATTCGTCCTAATTTTCCTAAGACTTAAGCTGCCTCTTCTTGATGCCAAATATAAGTTACCTTTCGTTTGCATTCTCTCTAAAACCTGGTAATAGAATGAAAAATCATTAACTTCATTCATACTCTACGCACACGAACGGCATTCCTAATAAACATGGTCGTTCTCCAATTGAAAACAGTGTAAAACAGTGACTTTGCGAGTTCGTACAACATGCTGAGTCTAGACAAAAGATGGCGAGAATTCATTTTCGCTATCTGGCGGCCTATTTTACTGATGTCATTGTATCGTCTTGTCTCTTCATTAGATAGAGGACAGAAAGCCGCTCATATATAGAAGATACGTCAATTCAATTCCATTGTGTTGGTCGTCAATGCCGTGAGTAAAGTAAACATCTTCAATTTTCAGAGAAAATCCACCAAACGTTGCCTTTAGCTTCCACTGGTCAAGCAATCAACACGGATATATGATGTCCATCTATTATTTGATGTCTGAGTTATAGATATCAGGAGGCTGAAATAATCATAGAATATGACATTGAGAAAAATACAATATTATAGAAATATATTTTTTCAGTGAAAGTGACGAGGGAGAGGTCGTCATTAAGATCCCAGACATTTAGTCGTATTATTCTGGTTATTTAAAATTTTGTTTGCTTGTTGGTGTATTATAGGTTGGTACATGTTCGCAGAGAGGGAGTCATACCATAGAAAAAGTCTATATCTATCCCTTCTCACTCCAGTTAATTAATCCATAGGTAGAGGGGGAAGAAATGAATTCATGCCTTTTCAAAGAGAAATTTTTTATTTGCTTTCACTTACGAACAAGTACTCTTAGGAAAGGTTTGAATCTATCTTTTTCTCTCCAATTATGGGTTAAATAGCAGGAATGAGTTGGTTCTATATTTTAGGTTAACAGAAACAAGAAAAATTGTTAGCACTTCTAACTGCAAAGAAAGTGAACGCAACTTACTGCAGGAAAATCTTCTGCTCGGTCACTTGTGTCTCTCGTGAGACAGGATTACCCAATTTTATCACCTATGTTACTTAACTGACTGACATGTTCGTATATGAAACATTACTGTAGAAGCAACAATAACTTGAGTTTCTACTCCGGATCATTTATTTTTTGTTTTATAGGAACGCTAAGGTAAAAAGTTCTGAATGTCTGTTGGTTATATTCGTTTTCTTTTTCTGTTCCAAAATTCTTGAAGCAGCAGAAATGTGGTTCTACGGAAGGATGCTGAGGATACCATCGACTGAGCATGTGAGCCACGATGAGTTGTTGGGGAGGATGTAAACGAGAAGAAAACTCATACTTAACACCAAGAAAAGACAGATGAGACTACTGGGACACGTAATGAGGAAGAAAGACCTGGAGAATTTAATACTCACAAGATGGATAGAAGGAAAGAGAGACAGGGGAAAGCAGTGCGCGACATACTTCATAGGCCTGAGTAAATGGATGGCGGAGCGAGGTTTCGGAATGACACCACGAGGAGAAATAATGAGAACAAGTTGAAGTTCATGATTGCCTACGTCCCGAAAGAACACATCAGAAGAAGAAGAAGAAGAAGAAGAAGAAGAAAAAAGAAGAAGAAAAGAATTATATAAATGGTTAAAATGGTCACTTTAAAGTCAGCTTTGCACTGAGTTGGAACGATCAAATAATGTCATTGGTGAGGTGAAGTAAAACTCACCCGAACGCTATATATGTTTGAAAGTGATAAGAATACAGTTCTATCCTTTCGGAAGTAACGTTATAAAATTGCGCATATCACCAAAATTTATTTCCGATTAATTTATAACTAGCACCATGGAAAAATGTATTTAATTGTTTCATTTTTATTACTTTATTTATTAATTTCATTTCATCTTCCCACGTACACGTAGCTTGATAATTATTTCGTCTTTAAAAAATATCTATTTGCCAGGATTTTGAAATGATACAATGTATATTTGTGAGCCGACAGAATAGCACAAAATATTAGTTCTGCATCGGGGCATAAAACTCGATCAGGTGTGGAAATTCAATTATCTGTGCTTTGTATTCAAAGACGACGGATAGAATAGGCAACAAAGAAATTCAATAGCTCCAAGGAAGGGGAGAAATTTTTGAAAATCATACAAAAGTATTAAAGAATAAAACATAGTTGAAGTTAAGTCGATACTAATACTCATGAAATCACTAAATTTCTAAATATCAGTGAATTCTTAGAAACTTCCTCATCAGTAACAATATATGAAGCAAAAGAAAAGGCTTTTCCGTCTAATGTCCTAAGTACAATGAAAATAAAATGTCAAAAATAAATAGATATTGTGGAAGTGAAATAAAAACGACATTGTAAATTATAATGCTAATAGTGGAATTAGGCATTTAGCATTTATTGACTGAGGAATTAGTGATATCATCGGTTGAAATTTAGGTTTCTCAAGTCCATTAGCTTTTATCGGGCTTTCTACTATTTATAACAGTTTCCTTCGTAACTTTTTGTTTGAAATAGTGTGGAAAGTCATTATTTTTATAATATTAAATATCCATTGTAGTTAGATGTGCAACCATTTTTTCTTGTTTCTGTTAATTGATACAGTTCCAAAAAGGAAACTACAAGAAATCATAGAGAAGGTAGTGAAGGATAACGAGAAGAAAGGACGAATCACAAATTCGAAAAAGACGGAATGCGTGTTAGATGTGATACCAATTTTTTGTTTCTGTTAATTGATACAGTTCCAAAAATTAAACTACAAGAAATCATAGAGAAGATAGTGAAGGATAACGAGAAGAAAGGACTAATCACAAATTCAAAAAAGACGGAATGCGTGTTAGATGTGATACCAATTTTTTTGTTTCTGTTAATTGATACAGTTCCAAAAAAGGAAACTACAAGAAATCAGAGAAGGTAATGAAGGATAACGAGAAGAAAGGACTAATCACAAATTCCAAGGAGACAGAATGTTAGCAAAGTTTATAAACCAACATGTAAGTTACAGATTGGAAGTGCAACAGCTTACATATCTAGAAAGCAGATTAACAGAAGTCAGAAAGTGCGACACGGAAATCTGAAGACATATTGGAATAGCGAAAGACGTCTTTCAAAAGCTTAGGAATTTATTAAGAAACAAAGAAAACGTCTTTAGAAACAGAGAAAAAAGTGCTGAACTCAGTAATATCAGTCAACTGATGTGGTAGGGAAATCGACACAATATCGCAGGTGCAGAATTGTTTTAAGGCAACAGAAAACTGGTTCTACATAAGCATGATGAGACTGAGAGGACCAAAACTGTGAACAATTTTGAAGGGACAATGACAAAAAAGATGCTTATAATTAAGACAAGAAAAGAGAGCTAAAATGTTTGTGGCACATAACGAGTACAAAAGGCTTAGAAAATTTGATACTCACAGGACAGATTGAAGTTAAGAAAGATATGGGAAAAAGGGCATAATCTACAAAGCGAGCTTGAGTAAGTAAATGGTAGAACAGAGTTTAAAAGAGATAACAAAATATAAAATGTGTTAAGAGCTACAGGAAATTGTAGAGGGGTATGATCGTCGATGTCATGAAAGATCACGGAACATATAAATAGATATTTTGATTATGTGCCTTGTGGTGCAGTGGATATCGGCTCGGAAGGGGAAATCGAGGAGCCGAGTTCGAATTCCAGCTGAATTCATTGCATTCACTTACGCGCAAATACCCTTGGGAAAGATATTATTCCGTCTCTTCCTTCAAGTTATGGGTTAAATAACAGGACAGATTGGGTTCTGTAGCCTTGGTTGGCAACCAATCTTCCGCAGAAAGCAATGGCAACCTACTGCGGGATAATCTTCTGCCCAGTCAGTCATGTCTCTTTCGAGACATGATCGCCCAAGCGTGTTTCACGTATGGCACTTGACTGACTGACTGTCAGTATTAAGGATCTGATGATACATTGTCTTTTTTAAAACCTAGAGGATTAATTTTTATGATTTATCTGGCAGCATAGTTATTTCTTTACCAGCTATGCATGACATCTATATCTTTTACTAAATGTCAAGAGGCTATTTAATAACAGAACGGTATCTCATGGTTCAATATTCTTTATCATCTTGTGGTGTTGGACAAAAATAACACAGAGGCAATGTATTCAATGTTCTTTTGTGTTCGATTTGTCGTAATTGATCCATACATCGAGGTCTTCGAAACATTCAGATTTTATTCTTTCAACATTCTGAATATTTTCGATAGATTTGAAGTATTCACCTTAAGAAATTTAACAACTTAGATAATCTTGAAAATGTACTAACATAGATCGGAAAGTGCGATACGGAACTTTGAAGGTATGTTGGATTAGTGAAAGACGTCTTTTGAAGCTGAACAATTTATTTATGAATGAGAAAAATATCGTTAGAAACAGAGAAAAGAGTACTGCACCTTTATGTATCTCCTTCTACATAAGGATAATGAGAATGACGTGGACCGAATATGTGGGCGACTTGAAATTTCTAAAGACAATAACAAAAAAGGACTTTTATAGCTATCATTAAAAAGTGAGTACAAATGTTTCTGGCACACAATGAGTTAAGATTAAAAAATTGAGATAGCGAATGATGTTATTCAAAAATGATGTCATTCAAAAATTGAGATAAGTATTAGAAAGCGGAAAAGCATTATTCGAAATAATACGAAATACTGATCTATTATGTACTCTACCTATGTAGCATTGAAAGCTGGACAATCTCTATCAATGTAGAAGATACTTAAAGCAACAGACTTTTCGTTCTATAGATTTATGCTAAAAATACCATGAACCGAACATGTGAGCAAAGACAAAATTCTAAAAGAATGTCCCTAAAAGACACATATGTTTAAAATCAGGAAGTGAGTTAAAACTTTTTTGGCACTGTTGGGAATCACCCCTTTTTGCTCATAAGAATGGACTCACCTGATGTGTACATATAATACTGCCTATACAGAGAACGACAGTAGTTTTAATTGTAAAAAGTAGTTGCAGAGTTGTAGAGTCGCTTAGTTGGTCAGTAAGTTGGTGCATAGTAAATTGGAGTTGTTTGGACTCAGACTCATAACCCGGACATACTATTTAATTGCAAGACTGTATATATTGATTCTACTAATAGTATTTCTGAATTGACTAAGCCGTGTTCCAGTTTGATTATTTTTGTTCAATATAACTCACATTTTCTATTTCCACATCTGTTTTTGTTATTTATTATTTTGTGTCGTTTCTCAACCGGAATCCACAACAGGCACATAATGAGGAAAAAGGGTTTAGAAAATGTGATACTCACATAGCAGATTGAAGGTAAGGGAAATCGAAGAAAACAATGTACAACCTACCTGGCGAGATTGAGTGAATTGAAGACGGCTAAGGCTCTAGAAGAAATGGCAATGATAGACAGCTGTATATTTCTGTGCCATCTAACGAGGAAAGAAGACTTGCAAAAATTAGCACAAATAAGTAACATTGAAAACAAGAAAAACATAAAACAGCGACTAACACATTTTCCGAGATGAAACAAATGGATGGAGGGGAATGTGTAACAAAAACGAAAATAAGAAGTGTTTTTGAGAGCAATGAATACAGGCAATTGCGAAAAACTACAATCGTCCATCATTATAATGCATAGACTAAGGGAAAATATTCGGAGTCAAGGTCGTTTGTTTTGGGATGGGTCTGATATTCAGCAAACAATAACCTCCAGATTTATGAGTGTCATGGTAAATAATCATATTAGATATAACTGATGTTTTTTAAGGCTCATAAAATTTTATGCGTTTTTTTTAAACTAATGCATATTTGGGATTATATATGATTGCTTACAGTATCCCGTATTCTCTAGATAAATGTTTATTGTGCCCGAAGCCGATTACCTTAGGTGATCGAAGGAGAACCGTTGTTTTCAGCGTGACTTGACCGTAGGCTAGGTGCAAAGAAATGGGTGTTATTGGCAAATGAATCATAGAATAATTCCTTATTTTGCTTGGCAACGAAAACTAGAACAAGTCATGAATTCAAAATACCATAAAGAATACTGATATACATATTCTTAAAAAATTCATTTTAACTGCCTAAAAAGTAAATAAGCCAAAACTTTATTTCAATTAGGTTATGTGCTATACATGATAAACGCTTGGGCGATCATGTCTCGAAAGAGACATGACTGACTGGGCAGAAGATTATCCCGCAGTAGGTTGCCATTGCTTTCTGCGGTAGACTTGTTGCCGACCAAGGCAACAGAACCCAAGCTGTCCTGTTATTTAACCCATAGCTGGAGGGAAGAGACGGATTAATAACTTTCCCAAGGGTGTTTGGGCGTAAGTGAATGCAAGGAATACGACTGGAATTCGAACTCGGCTTCCCGATTTCTCGTTCTGAGCCGATATCCACTGCACCACGACGCACATTCTTTCAATTACAAAACATTATTTTTTCTGTTCACCATACAGATGGTCTTCTAATTAGTTATATGGTGCATTCACATACAGTCATTATATCGCTATTAATTCTAATAATGATGAAAGAATTATTTTAAGAACAAAGAAACCTCATATTAAAACAAAGTGTGCACATTTTAATTAAAGATTAAACCACAGGATGTTAATATTAAAAGTAAATTCATAATTAATGATCAAAGGAATTTGCCCTGTGAAACATTTGATCCATTTTTTTTTATATCTCAATTATGATTTCAGCTTTATGTTTATATTTGTTGCAATAATGGCTAAACACTTAAGACATAGCAAGAATAACAGTTAAGTTTTAAGAATATCTTTCTGTGTGTTGGAAATCAGTACAATTCCTCAGAGAATGAGAAATATTTCAAGATATCGTACATTATTTATTCTTATTTCAGATAGGTACGTTTTTTTATAAAATTTAAAGGATTGTACCTTCTATATTTAACCAAAACTTAAATAAGCTAATGTTAGAGATTACATACTTAAAAAACTTTTCTTTAATAATTTGTTTTATTGTGGTTTTCGCATTATTAAAATATTTTTCCCTTATAATGTTTGTAACGATTTGTTTATATTTGAGTTCATTCATTAATATTAAATGTATATACAGTACTGTGCAAAAGTATTAAGACAAGAATTATTTTATCTTTTGTGAAGTATATTGAAAAAAATAAACAATTCAGTTAAAGTAATTTTATTTGATTTACTCAACAAATGCTTTAACAAGAAAAAATATTGTTACAAATTAAATTTAATATTTAATTTAATGGTCTTTTGATTTGATCACAGTCTTCATTCTGTCAGGCATTGACATCATAAGTTTCAATGTATCTAATGGTATCTTCTGCCAAGCAGCTTGTTTTTGTTCCCAAAATGTGTCTTGCGAAGTAGCATTCAATTGATCAATTTGAGAGTAGGGAATAAGAAAAAGTCAGTCATATCCAAGGATAATAGAATAATGAGTATTTTTAAAGTAACTTGTTTAATAGAAAATAGGAAATATTAAATATAACTTCTTTTTAATATATTTTTACACCTAGTTTTAAATAATCAATATTTATTATCAATTAACTTGGCTTATCACAGTTTATTTGAATTTTAGTGCGGTTTTTAGGAAATTAACCCCTATCCTAATACTTTTGCACACTACCGGTAATATGCAAAAGTGTTAGAACAAGGGTGATTTTAAATTTAAATTTGATAAATCATAAAAGATAAAATAGTTCTTGTCCTAATACTTTTGCACAGTACCCTATGTGCTATATCTTCGAAATGATAAGAAATATATATTTTGTCTTTATTAAATTCTTTATTAGTAAATTAAATACTTTCACGGCTTCTGCTCCAATGAACTTAGCTCACCGGTGCCCCCTATATATGAATTTACACGAGTTACTAGAATAGCAACTAGGTCCCACCATTTTACAATGAAACTGATAAAAAATATACAATTTAATTAAAGTAATTTTATTTGGTTTACTCAACAAATGCTTTAACAAGAAAAATACTTGTTGCAAAATAAATTTAATATTTAGTATAATAGCCTTTTGTTTTGATCACAGCCTTCATTCTGTCAGGTATTAACATCACATCCTTTTCAATGTATCTAATGGTATCTCCTGCCAGGCAGCTTGTTTTTGTTCCCAAAGTGTGTCTTGCGAAGTAGCATTCAATTGATCAATTTGAGAGTAGGGAATAAGAAAAAGTCAGTCATATCCAAGGATAATAGAATAATGAGTATTTTAAAGTAACTTGTTTAATAGAAAATAGGAAAAATTAACTTCTTTTTAATACATTTATTTTACACCTAGTTTTAAATAATCAATATTTATTAGCAATTTACTTAGCTTTTCATTCTGTATTCTAATTTTAGTGAGGTTTTTAGGAAACTCACCTCTGTCCTAATATTTCTGCACACTACCGGTAGTGTGGAAAAGTGTTAGGAAAGGGCTGATTGTAAACTTTATTTTGACGCCTCATAAAAGATAAAATCGTTCTTATCCTAATACTTTTGCGCAATACTGTAACTTGTAGTGTACCATGAGATGTGCGTTGTGGTACAGTGGATATCGGCACGGAACGAGAAACCGGGTAGCCGAGTTCGAATTCCAGTTGAATCCATTGTATTCACTTACGCGCAAATACCCTTGGGAAAGGTATTAATCCCTCTCTTCCTTCCAGTTATGGGTTAAATAGCAGGACGGATTGGGTTCTATAGCCTTAGTCGGCAACCAGTCTATCGCAGAAAGCAATGATAACCTACTGCGGAATAATCTTCTGCCCAGTCAGCCATGTCTCTTTCGAGACATGATCGCCCAAGCGTGTATCACGTATGGTACTTAACTGACCGACTGTTTTTGCAGTCACGTTGCTTTTGTTTTGGCGCTTCTTTTTTGGCTGAAATGCAAATATTCATTCTTCAAATTACTGGTTATTTGTTTTTATTTTATTTGTGATGTAGATTTTGTTTATTAAGTATCTAGTGCCTTAGTGTGTAATATAACAATCCCGCCCCACCCGAGGAAAGGCTGATGCAAGCGGGGGTGTTTTCCGGTCGTTGAAAGGAACGGATGTTTGTTTGACCTTATTTCCGGCAGTAGCGGAAATGGCTACAAGAGGCAGACAGAACAGGTGTTTCTGAGAATTACCAGGGCGTGCGTGGGCGAGGCAAAATCCGGAAGTCCCGGTTTGGAGATTATAAAAAGACATCGGCGCACGGATTTCAGACAGAGAGAGACAGAGACAGAGGCAGACGAGAGAGCCAGACCAGACCAGAGGAGCAACAGATACGACGACCCCCCCGTCAACCCCTTAAAAGCGCGCTCTCTCACTCTCTGTTCCCTAGGCTACACGGTTCATCGTCATTAATAAAAAATATAACTTATATTTTTATATATATGCGTGTTTGTTATTTGTCGATATATAACAAGTGTATATAGTTTTTATAATTCTAATCTTTCTAGATTTGAAATCATAGTCTGCTATTTCTTTATGCTTCTAAGCCAAATTAAAAACAACAAGAAAGTAACACTGATTTTTAAACAATGATAAACAGCTATATTAACCTTACTTATTTCAGATGTACAAGAGATATTTAAGCATAGATTGTTTTTCATGACACCATTTTAGCTTTACTTGTAGATCAGAAAACTACTGTTGATCTACTGTATAGGTATTTAGTACATTCCTAGACAGTATACAGTACTGTGCAAAAGTATTAGGACAAAAATATTTTAGCTTTTATGAGGCATCAAAATAAAGTTTAAAATCACCCCTTTCTTAACACTTTTGCACTTTACCGGTAGTGTGCAAAAGTATTAGGAAAGAGGTGATTTTCCAAAAACCTCACTGAAATTCAAATACAGGTTGAAAAGCCAAGTGAATTACTAATAAATCGTGTTTTTTTTAAAACTATGTGTAAAATAAATGTATTAAAAAAAGTTATATTTAATTTTTCCTATTTTCTATTAAACAATTTATATTGAAACTACTCATTAATCTATTATCCTTGGATATGACTGACTTTTTTCTTATTCCCCGCTCTCGAATTGATAAATCTAAAGTTACATCACAAGATATACTTTGGGAACAAATACAAGCTACTTGACAGGAGATACCGTTAGATACATTAAAGAAGCTTGTGATGTCACTGCCTAAAAGAATAAAGGCTGTCATCAAAGCAAAAGTCTAGTATACTAAATATTAAATTTATTTTGTAACAAGTATTTTTTCTTGTTAAAGCATTTGTTGAGTAAACCAAATAAAATTACTTTAATTAAATTGTTTATTTTTTATCATTATACCTCATAAAGATAAAATAGTTCTTGTCCTAATACATTTGCACAGTACTCTATGTCTAATACTGATTGAACCCCTGTGCTCTGTTGCCACCTATTTACTAGTTTAAAAATGCCAACCTTTCTATCCAACACCACTTCAATATCGCTCACGGAATATATAAAGATATACAAGGTAATGACCGTGACAATCTTCCCGAGTGAAGAAGAGACTTCAGACGACAGGAATTTTGTTCAACCGATAAATAAAAGAATTAGAAATGTTTTCCGATGTCAAAAGTTATTTATTCTTGACTTTTTCATATCTGTATGTTTTATATAAAATCAAGTACGGTTGATAGATTAAAATAAACGCGATTATCAGTTTACTGTATTGGACTTCACTGAGAATATGTATAAGAGCCTGTATTCGTCATTAGTCGTAGATTACAGACGACTTCTTAGTCATGAACAACAAATGTACCATTATTAACGCCATCACAATAAACTGTATATTTAGTCAAAATCTCAAAGAATCGGCTATTAAAGACTATGTTTTGCTTTTTATTTAATAAATAAGCATTAGTGCCAAACATTTAGAAACGGATATCAAATAAATATTATTATCTCTCTTCACTTAAGTTATGTCCTCTGATCTTTCTCTAGTCGCTCAGCAGGAAAATTTCATGGATATTCATTTTCAATACCTCAAAAGCCAATCTAGTCATATTTAATTGTCACTGAGTAAATTCTCGGGTCATGTTTAACCATACTACTTTGAATGGAACATGAAAGACTTTTGGGTGTCACGATAACTCGAAAACTCAAGAGGAATATATACAATTAATTCCTTTCCCAAAAGAAATGCTAATAAAAGAGTCATTTCATTCTATCGCGACAGGAAGAATTTGATTCTGCTTTTTCATGGTTCAACTTTACAAGAGTTAGTTTAGAACGAAAATGAATCCTTGCTGCTACATCTGAACATGAGCTACCCATTTCTTACTTTACAGAGTTCACATCTTTTTTGTGCAAGGCTTATTTTCCACACGACAGCCTCTTTACCCTTAACTATTGTTAAACTATTTTCATGGTAACTATTCGACGGAACTTTATATTCTGTTACAATTCATACTTTTCTAAGCAGTTAAGTAGAATCGCATTGCAAAAGTTCCTCAGCCTTTTCACAAAAGCTGTCATAATTTGGAAGAGACTCACACGTGCTGGGTCCTCTAGTAACTTTAAACAGGATCTCATCAATTTAAGAGCAATTCGTTATCTATCTATCTATCTATCTATGATTTCAGTTAATATGCCTATATACAGCGTCCATTGAATAAATTGTTTAATTTACCCAAAAATGTAAATAACACAGGTATCTCATTTATGAGATATATTTAGAAAAAATACACACAATTATCTAAAAATACAGAAGAGTAAATACATTCAATTTAGTCACCATTGCTTCAAGCACAGCCTGCAGACGATTCTCCAGAACTCAAATGAATGGTCTCCTTGTTTATGTTGGTGAATGCTGACATAATCCTTACTTTCGGTTCATCTTTGGTGTTACAAAATGTTTTGTTGGTCTCTCGCTTAAATACGCGTTATAAATAAATACTTCCATGGCTTCTGCTCCAACGAACTTAAGTCACTGGTGCCTCCGCAACAGGTGTTTACTCGTGCACCCAGACTGGCAACTGGGTCTCACCCATTCACAGTTAGATCAACCAAATGCAGACAACAGTTCTACTCCTGCTGCAGTTTCTTTTCTCGCATTTCCCGCCAGTGGATCTCGCTTCCTTATTCTTGTTTTCCTGACGGCTACAACATCCAGGAATTTAAATGCAAGGTCAATTAACTATTTGACCCTAGTTTTCTCCACACCGCCCTGTATATCCTTTCCTTTCTCTCGACATTTGCAACTGTCATTACACCTGTATTCCCATCCTTCTCTAACTGGTTCGTCCTTCTCTTCACTCTCCTCTAATCTTTTTACTCTTATGTAGCCCCCTGCACATCAGTGGCGTTACTGCCTTGCTCAGGGTGATATGATTAAAAAAATGATAGTCAAGGTATGTGTATATGTGTGGAGTTAAAAGCCAGCGGTAATGTGGTCGTTGTAATTTTCTGACGGTTATGATTACGTTCTCCTGTTTATGTGGCATGGTGTAGAGTCCTGTTACCAGATATAGGGTCTTCGAGCTGTCACGTTCATGATCCAGGGAACAACAAATCGGGGATGCCGAGTTCGAACTCCAGTTGAATTCTTTGCATTCACTTACGCACAAATATCCTTGGGAAAAGTATTAATCTATCTCTTGCCTTCAGTTATGCGTTAAATAATAGAACAGATTGGGTCCTATAGATTGGCGGCAACCAGTGTACCGGAGTAAGTAATGGCAACTTACTGCAGGATAATCTTCTGCCCAGTCAGTCATATCTCTTTCGAGACATGATAGCCCAAAGCGTTTTTCTCGTATGACTACACACACACACACACATATATATATATATATATATATATAAATAGAATAGTAGACTTGTAAAGGTGGAGAGGATAATACAAAAAAATTATCTAATTAATATAAATTATTAATTAGATAAAAAAGAGAGCTCAATTGATGTTTTCCTGAGTATTATAAAATATTGAGAGGAAAACTCAACACATATTTAGTCATTTAAGTGCCAAACGTGATACACGCTTTGGGCGATCATGTTAAAAATCAAGATTTTTTTCGACATAGTAAATTTACTTACATTGTCATATTCAGACCGTTAAAAATAAATAAATTCACTTAGAATACAAAAAAAAACGTTTCTAACAGAGAAAGTGAAGCTTGTATTATTTAAAACAGAAAAACTTGTGAATAATTACATTAGATCAGGCGTAATACAGACAAAGGCAATCACATGTTTACTTAAAAATACGTATCTTATGAGAAAATATACACATACACAAAAACAGACAGATGAAAAAAGAGTACACAGACAAAAAGTATACACTCAATAGCACAAAAAGTAGTCTGGGTGAATTTATTAATTTTTCAACGGTCTGAATGAGACAATGTAAGTAAATTTACACTGTTGAAATAAATCTTGATATATGAACGTCTAAATATGTGTTGAGTTTTCCTCTAAATATTATATATATTATGAATCTCATTTTTTTCATATCTTGCAATCTATCAGCCTGAGTCAGTCTTCTCACTATCTCTCTGTATCTAACCTTATTTATAAATGGAACTTTGTCTGTGTGTGTATGTGTGTGTGTGTGTCTGTGTGTATGTGTCCGTTACCTATAGACTCCGAAACGGCTGAACCGATTTTCTTGAAAATTTACACAGTTGTATTCTAAGCGTCTGCGAGTGTTCTTAGCTAGGTTTTGTGTCGGGGTACTCCTGATAAAAATCGCAAATCGATAATCGAAAAAATCGGTTATAGAAGGAGTGCCCCGATTTTAATAAAATTTGATACACTCATAGAAAAAGACAAGAAACGATATTCAGAAGTTTCAAGGTTGCAGTTTTTACAATAGTGCAGAAAATCGATAATATATATATATATATATATATATATATATATAAGGCAAGATGTTTGTGTGTGTGTCTGTTTATCTGCCTGTATGTCTGTATTTTTTCAACCCTTTTATTTTAGTTTTTGTTTCGGGTTTGGCTCTAAGTAGGTATAATTGTAGTTCTCAGTCTCAGCCATAATACCATTTACTCAGAGGACTTATTTAGCCTTCAAAATTCAGTTTACGATGAAAAACTTATTTGATATCGATACCAGGGTAATCAAAATTTGACTTACATCCATTCATTTTTCTTTCAGTCTACGGTTTCGCTTTAACTGAAAACAATTATTGCTTTTTTATCTTTCGTGCCAACGTCCAAAGAGTCTGAGCTCCAGGACCATGGATTAGTTTTAAAGCTTTCATTACACCGGATCAACTCCGGGCAATACTGCTAGTATGTATATATATATATATATATATATATATATATATTATGTGTGCTTTTCTTTAAGTCATTATATCGTTCATATCTCTTGTTTAAATATTTGAATCTTGTCCGCTTAAAATCAAAGGTTGTTCATCCTTTTTCCTCTTTATCCTTATAAGCTTTCACTTGTCTTCATAAAATTTATCAGATGCGTCGGCTAAAAGAAATTCTCTTTGTACCTTTATCCATATTGTGATTTTACAGATATAATTTGTGCTTAAATTTTAAATTTAATTTTTTTAATTTTAAATTTAAATTTTTAAACTTGAATTTTAAACATAATTTTTATTACCACCTTCGAATTCATTTATATAATACGCCTTAATCATTACTATTTCAACCCTAACTTGATTGGCTCTCGACTCATACATTAGCTGAAATTAATAAAAGAAAACACGTCTAGACATGAGGTACGCTGTACGAGGAGGAGGATTAATTACTGTGATGGTATCTGCCCAGGCATGTCATAGTACTTCCCATAATTGTGTTGGGTTTGCAGGGAATTTTTTTTTTCGATCTGCATCATTTCACATACCTTCTTACTCATGAAAAACTGTGACGTGCGCGAGGCCCATAAGAAGTCCCACAGTGTCAGTCATTCAAGGTTCGATAACAATGTACTCTGGCTGTGAGCAAACATAGTAACAGATGTGATTGTGTTAATAATGGTACATTTGTTATTGATGACTAGGAAGTCGCGTGGATTCCACGACTAATGACAAATACATGTTCCTACACTTATTCTCAACGCGGTAAATCGATTAACGCATTTCTTTCAATTGAAAAAAGATCGTCTCCCATTCGACACAAGTTTGAATTCCTGAGCCGATCAACAAATATATTATAATTTAACCCCCGTTCAATTAATCTCTAAAAATTCTGGCACCTTCACACAGGCGCAGATAGATATACATATACGAAATTTTAAGAAATGGATTAACTCCGACATGTTTGTGATTTTATTTGTTTAAACATTATTTTTAATGGATACTCTAAATTGGGTAGATGTTGTTCTTGTCAATGATTAAGCGGTATATTTATTTTACCTTGAACAATTGAAAAATCTTATTAGGAAAATATGCGTCATCCGGCTGAAATCGAACTTGTTTTTTCCAAAGGGAAACCGTCATTATATCTGCTGTTTCTTAACCAATGGACAACGTTGGACTTAACAGTCAGACAAATCATGAAGTAATGCCTTTAAACACACATGTTTACAATTTTTCGTCATATTCATATCTGCAATGTTTTGATATCCTAATGTAAACAAAAACAATTTATTTATGAATTTTTCCAAAATCATTTACGAAAAGGATTAACTCCGACATATTTTTAATTTTTTAAAAATAACAATCTCTATGTATGTATGTATGTGTCTATCTATCTATCTATCTATCTATATATATATATATATATATATATATATATATATATATATATATATATGTTTACGAGACAAAGTTAAAAAATTAGACAACGTTGTCTAATTTCTTAATATTAGAACTCCTTAAACCTGTTGGATTATAAATCTGTCAACTCCAAGTAAATCTCTTCATTCTCTATTGACACGAATACCACAAGGTTCTATTATTTCTTTGTGCGATGATCGGTTATATATACCGTCCTCGTTTTATGTTTTATTGTCGCGAATTGAGATATTAGCAGGCTCTTAATGACCTTACCTCTTAGGGAATCCTTTTCTCTGCTCTTATATATCCATTTATTTCCATGAATGTCAGGTTAAGGATCGATGACTTAATTTGAGAATTATGGATTTGCTAGGTAGTATTATTTGCCTATTTTTATGGTTGTTACGATTAACCATTTATTGGTTTAGGATTTCAATTCTGAGAAATTTGTAAGATTTTGTTTTCTCTTTTTGGAGAAAATAATTCGTGTAGTGGAGTATTACAAAGACAGCTATAAAAACATAAAAATGAGTGCTATTTAATTTACGTTAATATCCTAAGAAATATTGTACAAATATTGGCCAGGTTCTATCCAGTAATATTGTAGAAATATTGTAGGTTTTATCCAGTAATATTGTAGAAATATTGTACATTCTATCCAGAATTATTGTGGAAATATTGTAGGTTCTATCCAGAAATATTGTAAAAACATTGCAGGTTCCATCCAGAAATATTGTAGGAATACTGTAGGTTCTATCCAGAAATATTGTAGAAATATTGTAGGTTCTATCCAGAAATATTTAGAAATATTGTAGGTTTTATCCAGAAATATTGTAGAAACATTGTAGGTTCTATCTAGGAACATTGTAGAAATAGTGTACGTTAAATCTAGAAATATTGGAGAAATATTGTAGGTTTTATCCAGAAATATTGTACAAATATAGTACTTTCTAACCAGAGATATTGTAGAAATATTTTAGGTTCTATCTAGGAATATTGTAGAAATAGTCTAGGTTCTATCCAGAAATATTATAGAAATATTGGAGGTTCTATCCAGAAATATTGTAGTAATATTGTAGGTTCTATCCAGAAACATTGTTGAAATATTGTAGGTTTTATCCAGCAATATTGTAGAAATATTGTACATTATATCCAGAGATATTGTAGAAATATGGTATGTTCTATCCAGAAATATTGTAAAAACATTGCAGGTTCTATCCATAAATATTTAGAAATATTGTAGGTTTTATGCAGAAATAGTGTAGAAATACTGTAGGTTCTATCCTGAAATATTGTAGAAATAATGGACGTTCTATCCAGAGGTATTGTAGAAATATTTTAGGTTCTATCCAGGAATATTGTAGAAATAGTCTAGGTTCTATCCAGAAATATTGTAGAAATATTGTAGGTTGTATCCAAAAATATTGTAGTAATATTGCAAGTTCTCTAGAAATATTGTAGAAATATTTCAGGTTGTATCCGGGAACATTGTAGATATATTGCAGGTTCTATTCAGAAATATTGTAGAAATATTGCAGGTTCTATCCAGAGATATTGTAGTAATATTGTAGGTTCTATCCAGAAAAATTGTAGAAATATTGTACATTCTATCCAGAAATATTGGAGAAATTTTGTAGGTTCTATCCAGAAATATTGGAGAAATATTGTACGTTTTATCCAGCAATATTGTAGAAATATTGTTGGTTTTATTCAGAAATATTGTTGAAATATTGTAAGTTATATCCAGAAATATTGTACAAATATTGTAGATTCTATCCAGCAATATTGTGGAAATATTGTACATTCTATCCAGAAATATTGTAGGATTATTGTAGGTTTTACCCAGAAATATTGGAGAAGTATTGTACGTTCTATACATAAATATTGTAGAAATATTGTAGGTTCCATCCATAAATATTTAGAAATATTGTAGTTTTTATCCAGAAATAGTGTAGAAATATAGCAGGTTATATCCAGAAATATATTAGTAATATTGTAGGTTCTATCCAGAAATATTGTAGAAATATTGTAGGTATTATCCAGTAATATTGTAGAGATATTGTAGGTTTCATCCAGAAATATTGTAGAAATATTTTAATTTTTATTCAGAAATATTGTAGAAATATTGTAGGTTCTATCCAGAAATATTGGAGAAATATTGCATATTCGATCCAGAAATATTGTAGGTTCTATCCAGAAATATTGTAGAAATATTTTAGGTTCTATCTAGAAGGTGTCTGAGATGATTTAAGTTGCACTATATTTAAAATGGTTCACATCGGATTATAAAATACTGTATTGCTGAAATATATGGATTTGAATTTTATTTTTTTCTTCTGAGGGCTTTTTATATATTAAATCAGTCTTACATCAACACTGGTTAAGCTTTTTCTTACAGTTATTTTTAAAAATGTAGGACTGCCAACAAGATACGAGAAGCCTCTTTCACTAGATAATTGGGCATATCAATTAATAATGTATGTATGTTTCTAGATGATTGGAGAAAATACTTCTCACGAACAGCTGCAAATGCGTTATAAACACCTGAGCAGATACTTCTCTGATCAGTAGAATCCTAGCGTCTTGATTTTTAGCGTCTAACGTTATTCTAAATTCCACATAATCTGTACTAACGTCCATCAGTAACCTAATTCTATGTTCTTCTACAGAGAATCCGGGACCATTATTATGATTGGATAATCCATGTATAATTCTAAAATATAGTCAATCTTTTTGCCGAAAATTGTATACTTTCCTTAATATAACACATACAAATTATAGTTTTATCTGGTAGACCGTCTCTTATCTACTTGAGGCATTTGCAATCTTAAATAGTTTGTCATTTATAATGAAATCACTCTAGCGCAAAGTGATAATGACAGGCTTGATGGAAACATTATTTTAGGTGTGAGTGACTCCGGTTGGTGGAACACAGACAAGTAAATCGTTGGTTGAATACACACATTAGACAAAACAGTATTTAACAGAAATATATTGCTTACCTTCCAAGCTGTTTACAATTTTCTTTATAAAAAGAAAATGCAGGACAGCTGAGAAGAAAGCAGAAATGTAAAAAATATAGTATATCTATATCTTTTTACGACCCTTACTGAAAAAAAAACAACCAAAAAACATCACCTGATTTCGGTAAATGTTACCGAGCTTGTGCTGTATGCCCGCTTTGACGATGACAAACATTCAGCTTCAACAAAAATTTTGACGATATTCTTCTCAATGGTGAATTGAAGAAATATAAACTGACCCCAATATGACTTGCTTTTCTCGATGCCAAAATGACGACATCAACACACACACACACACACACACACACACACACACACACATATATATATATATATATATATATATATATATTTAGTAAAACTAACCTACAGAGCCAACAAACCCACAACGGTTTCACCTAATTGGATCTTCAACTTTCCTTGAAGGTCCAATTTGGTGAAACCTTGGTGGGTTCATTGGCTCTCTAGGTTAGTTTTACTTTGTTTGCTCTACTTGCGTTTTGAGTGCTTTTTGTGTTAGGTTACTCGTCTCGAGGTTTTTTTCTACGTACTTTGACTGATGTTTAAATGCTTAGCTCGTTCTTTTTTTATTATAATTTTTTTCATTATATTTTTTTTATTACCCTTTTTTTTCATTACCATTTTTTCTTTCCGCGTATGTACTCGGAGTGTTTTTCGAAACGAGCATAGTAATAATTTTATATATATATATATATATATATACAACAATTTTGTTCTTTCCTCGGTGACCTTAGGGTTCAGGTCGCAGGGTCAGACCACACGCATCAAAGCAGCAGTCGGAAGCCACGCTTGTCCGCTGTTCTCTCTCTCTCTCTCTCTCTCTCTCTCTCTCTCTCTCTCTAAAATCTGCTAAAATCTGCTAAAATGCCCGTTAAACTGCCGACTGCTGTTGTCTGATTTAACTTAAATAGGTGAATCTCCCTGACACATGTCAACTCCAGGTCTGTTTTGTTATTTTTCCGGTGCTTTTTTTACTTGACCCTGATCGTCAAAACAATATAGGGCTTGACACCTGCATTCTACACTCAGTGAATAACTCAAAACAATATTTATTTTTCTTCTAAATCTTGCAACGCAAATATATTTCCGGGCGAAATTCCATACCGACTAAAAGAATATATACCACATTGTTCGACGACTATTCAAGTTTTTTTTTCTACTGTCAGATTTTATTGTCTATTCCTGGAAACTAACAATTTGAAATCAATATTTGTTTGTATATATGAGATGAGGTATTGTAATTATTTAAATTATTTACATCGTTCGGACTATCCTCTTGGTTGCCATATTAATGACGTTTCGGTCATTGTAGGCACTAACCTTCTTCAGCTGACTGAAATTCCATTGGAGTTCTATGTTTCTCCAGATATCTTAGTATCAGTTATCTCTACTTACATTAACTCTCTTCTGTAGCCAGTTATTGAACTCACAAGTTTGGGGGTCAAGTAATTTGATTCAGCCTTTTTTTTTATCCATCGAGCAGTGTACCACTGGGTTCATAAAACCGTTGGTTCATCCAGTGACTTGTCCCAAAATATCGTGAGTTCAATACTTGGCTACAGTACAGGTGAACAAAAACTTCGAAAATTAAGTTGAAGACAAAGAGAGTAAAACTGCCGAAAGAATATGGCAGCAAAGATTAGGGAAACAATCAAAACAATGTAAATAGTGTCAGTCAGTCAGTTAAGTGTCAGACGTGATACACGCTTGGGCGATCATATCTCGAAAGAGACATGACTGACTGGGCAAAAGATTATCCCGTAGTAGGTTGCCATTATTTTCTGCGGTAGACTGGTTGCCGAACAAGGCTATAGAACCCAATCTGTCCTGTCATTTAACTTATAACTGAAAGGAAGAAACGGATTAATACCTTTCCCGAGGGTATTTGCGCGTAAGTGAATGCATCGAATTCAACTGGAATTCGAACTCGGTTCATCCGCTTTCTCGTTCCAAGGCCGATATCCATCGCACCAGAACGCAGAGATCGTAAAAAGTTTACATAAGTTATTTATGTTAAAAAATCATGTGTTCATTATTATTATTCCAGGTTCTTTTAGTGGGAAAGCGAACATAGCTCTTCACATATTTTTCTAATATCTGATAATGGCTCTGACTTTTTGGAAAAGGTAATCGCGTCCAGACTAGATTTTAGCCAAAACCGAGGTAAAAGAGAGATGTATTCTTAACTTTTCTACGAGTTCAGTAATAGAATAAGACGTAATTTATTTAATATCTATAACATCAGTATGTTTTCGATTTCATAGAAACAATTTGAATGTCTTTCTTTTATGTAAGGGAATTAATAGATAAGATGAACTATCTTTCTAGGCGTTCCTTTACAAAAAGGAGCAGCTGCTTTATTTTTCGGAAAATATAGTTACAACACGTCGGACTATACTCTTGAGCAATCAGTTCCGCTGTTACAAATGAACACACTCAGAATAGTGCCCTAGAACCATATATTTTCATCACACGTCAATAGGCAGCTGATTTTCATATTCAGGCCAAAGTAATAGTACAGTGGAACCTGGTGGATGCGAACCCCCGTCGTCAGCGACCCCCGTCGTCAGCGATCACCTGCTATTAACGACCGTTTTTTATGCACGGACAATTTGCTACTGTTAATTGACCCCCAGTGAGCGACCTCTTCCAAAACGCGACCACTGACCAGCATGAAAGAATAAAAATCCCTGGTCAAGCGACCACTTTAAAAAAATTCATTTTGGTAGTACAGTCCTAAATTCTAAATTAGGAGAATTTAAGTTATTTATCTATTTCATTTTCCTTTAATCTAAACCAAAAACAGTTTTTCGCTGTTTTGTTATAGTAGTGAAGTGTCAATTTTTTTTATTTGTTGAAATGTCGGTGGTCAAACGGCGGCTGTCTTGTATTAACATGTACTTATTACATTTGATAAGTTCAAGAGATTTGTCGGTTTCTGTACCAACTTGGATAATTTCGGGCGTAGGAGAAAAAATCACATCTATGTGAAATTTAAATTTTCAAAGTTTATCTCTTTCATTATCTTTATTTTTTCTTAATTGTTTTACCCCCCTCTCTCTACCATGATCGTTTTAATTTTCTTTTGTATGTTTATTTTTCCATATATTATCACAGATTCTCTTTTACTATCACTCACTTCTAAGAAAAAAATGAAAACGTATAGATAGGGAACTTTTCCAACGTCCATATTTGATAAGAAATAAATGCCAACATCAATTAGAATCGAAGTGGTTACATTACAGAAAAAACACCACACATACTGCAATGGCTGATATTTTTAAGCCTCCACCAGTGTGAATAAATAATTTTTATTTGTTTGTTAACCGTTGTAAATACGTTATTAATGTTAAAAAATAATTATGATGATTAAATTTTTTCAAAGTTAGACCAGCTTATTACCAGCTTACATGATAAAATACTAAAATATGTACATTCTGGAGAGTGAAATATACGATCGTGGGGAGGATAGGTCACGAGTCTTTAGTGAACGTCCACCTGACGTATGCGACCAGTTTTTGATGGCAGTAGAGGTGGTCGCATACAACAGGTTACACTGTATTTTTTTTCTGGAACTGAGATGTGACAGATGAGTTTTAAAATGTTTCACTGACAGTTATTATTCTAGTGAGGTTAATAGTAATCGGGAATTTTACAATTTTATCCCTAAAATGACTAAACATCATTTAGAATTGATTGATTTGTTTATTTAACAGTATATCCACTCCTTATAGGATATTTAATGTCGAAATTTGATTTTCCTGCGAGATTTAAAGTAATACGAATATGATACATATTATTATACCTTCACAATTGAATACATGGCAGATGATACTCACCTTTTGCGAATATAATATTTGCGTGGGCATAATTATTGTGAATGTAGGATATTATATGGATTAAAGAGTTATTTCATGTTAGATGTTTTGTTGGTTGATATTGTTCCGTTGCATATAAACTATTGGTTATTTAATGCTGAAATCTAAATATTTGAACAAAATTTCATGGTTTCAACTATATATATACTAGCAGTATAGTCCGGCATTGCTCGGGTGTAATGAAAGCTTTAAAACTAATCCATGGTCCCAGAGCTCAAACTCTTTGGACGTTGGCACGAAAGACTAAAAAGCAATAGTTGTTTCCAGTTAAAGCGAAACCGTAGACTGAAAGAAAAATGAATGGATGTAAATCAGGTTTTGGTTTCCTGGTATCGATATCAAAGTTTCTGCACTGTTGTAAGAAGTGCAACTTTGAAACTTCTGAATATCATTTTTTATGTCTTTGTCTAGGAGTGTATCAAATTTGATTAAAATCGGACTACTCCTTCTATAACCCGCTTTTTTCGATTATCGATTTTCGATATTTATCGGGGTTACCTCGACACAAACCCTAGCTAAGGACACTCGCAGACGCTTATAGTAGAACTGTGTAAATTTTCAAGAAAATCGGTTCAGCCGTTTCGGAGTCTATAGGTAACGGATACACAGAGAGAGAGAGAGAGAGAGAGAGAGAGAGACACACACAGACAAAGTTCCATTTATAAATAAGTTTAGATTAGATAGATTTTGAACGCAATGTATGCTTTCAACAACAGATAAAATATATTGTTGGCAATTTTTCTGTAAGTGGATAGTGTTCGTAATTGCTTTAGGTAAAAATATATTGTTGTGGACCAGAATAGTTCTGAAAGAAAACTCAGGTATTACTGTAACAAGGATTCAGTCAGTTAAGTGCCATACGTGATACACGCTTGGGCGATCATATCTCGAAAGAGACATGACTGACTGGGCAGAAGATTATCCCGCAGTAGGTTGCCATTGCTTTCTGGGTTAGACTGGTTGCCAGCCATGGCTATCGAACCCAATCTGTCCTGTTATTTAACCCATATCTGGAAGGAAGGAGACGGACTAATACCTTTCCCAAGGGTATTTGTGCGTAAGTGAATGTAAGGAATTCAACTGGAATTCGAACACGGCACTCCGGTGTCGCGTTCCGAGTCGATATCCACTGTACCCCAACGCACATCCTTACAAAGATATATTTACGAATAACAATATTATCACACGTTAGGCTGACTGCCAATTGGAGACCAGCTCAACTTCTCTGTCAATCGTAAATTGCCGAAAGTTCACTTGAGAGAGTATTCCTATATTTATAATCATGAGAAGAGTTCATTATGGTACAGCCGGTAGATCTCATAACATATATTGCTGCTATTTCTGCTATAAAGATATTTTTACAGTTTTATAGCGTTTGGGTTATGTTTGGCGATTCGCTATTTTACGCTATTTTCCTGATATTAAGTATCAGTTTACTTTTCGTTTCGATTCTCTCTTTAACCCTATTAATGATCATATGTTCCTTCCTTGTTCTTCTCGGCATCATTCTGTAGAAACAAATTTCAGTCGCTCCATGTCTTTCCTTCATCTTTCATAAGATTGTCTAACGTTCGCTTCCATACTGAAGGACAGATATCACTTAACAATTAAGTACTGTCTTATTTGTTTCCAATGAAGTTTTCCTGCCTCTCAATCCTCCACTCAGTGTCTGGAATGCATCATTGACCATACCAATACGTCTTCGAATCTCAGTGTCGCACTTCCCGTTCTCTGTTAAAACACTTCTTATAGGAGAGACAAGATCAAACTCCAATAGATTTCACTGTTTTCAATTACGCACAAATATTCTAGGAAAACTCAAGAATTCATCACTTGCACTCATCTATGGGTTACAAATTAGGAGCTATATTTGGAAAAATCATTATTTTAATAAAAATAAATATTAATGCAAAATTTAATCACAATAAATTCTTCTTTCAATGAAAAATATGTTCGAATTTAAGTAACCTAAAATGGTTGAGGAGCCGTAAAAAACAACAAGGCTACATGGACCAGCACGTATAAATATTGGTTAGTTCCAATGATTTTACCCAAAGAGTTGTGAATTCAATACCAGGCTACAGCTGTGGAGAACAAAAAACATAGAGAGATAAGCGAAAGGGATATAACTACATGGCTACCAGAAGTAGCATCCCATATGGAATGAAAATGATGTAACTCAGTGATTGTAATAACGGGTTCGGTTCTAAGCACCTGATGAAGGCCAGATTGCGCAACGACCTAAACGTCGTAAACATGGCAGTAAAGATGAGGACAATAGTACGAAAATGTAAATAGTGTAAAAATAATTTTTTTCAATAACGTCGACATCGCCGACAAAAGCTACAAATCAATTGTATATCTATTTGTGTTTATTTCTTTTAAAATATATCACTGATAGATGTAATATGGCTTTGTTTTTTAATGCGTTAAATCAGTCAGTCAGTTAAGTGCCATACGATCATGTCTCGAAAGAAACATGACTGACTGGGCTATCGAACCCAATCTGTCCTATTATTTACCCTATATCTGGAGGGAAGAAACGGATTACTATCTTTCACAGGGGTATTTGTGCGTAAGTGAATGCAAGGAATTCAACTGGAATTCGAACTCGGTTTCCCGCTTTGTCGTACCGAGTCGATATCCACTGCACATCAACTCATATCCAATGCGTTAAATAGTAAACTTAAAAATGCAAAACACTTTTAATAGCATGAAAATATGAAAAGGTATGGTAGACCTGCCTAGATTTGTGAATTAGTCAAGTGATATCATAATCCAAAATCGAGCCGAAAATTTTATCATTTAAACCCAGGAAAGGCAATGACACGACTAAGACGCAAGTGGTTACTGAGAGCGAGAGAAACTAGGAACGTTGAGGTGTTATATATCGCCGTATGACGACAAAACAACAAACACGCATATATAAAAATACAAGGTGATATTTTTATTACTGACAATGAACCCGTGTGGAATAGAGAACGGAAGGGTGAGAGCTGTACAGGAGGGTTGACGGGAGTGTAGTCTGCCTGTGGTGTTTCTCGCTGCTTCACTGGCCGTTCTCTGCTACTAGCGAATCCGTGTGTCGAGGTCTTTATATAGTCCTCTAGAACCGGGACTTTCCTTCCGGTTTTGCCTCGCCCACGCAACGCCCACGTAATTCTAAGAGACACCTGATCTGTTTGCCTCCGTAGTTATTTCCGCCGCTGTCGGAAATAAGGTCAAACTGACATCCGTTCCGGCCTCGACAGGATGTATTTCACAAACACCTGTCTCGTCGCTTCGCCGCCCCCTTCACCGATGGGAAACACCCTCGCTTGCATCACTTCCTCGGGTGGGGCCAGATTGTTATATTACAGAGGAAAGAGTGGATATTATTAGGTTTCAAAGAGACAAATGATGATATTAAAAATAAAAAGGTTTAACTGTATGTCGTGAAAGTAACATTTTTTACAGTCGAAGTAAATTTATGAAAATATATACAATTGAGTATATTGAATTTGAATCACCTGATTATTGTAAAACCAGTCTATAACACATTGAGAGTCTACAGAAAAGCAGCAATATTGGAGTGGAGTATCGATTTTTAATATATCTCTGATATAGACTTTCTTTCTTTCTCAACAGAATCCAAATCACATCCCAAACCCACTTTCACTTAAAAAAAGAAATATCCACAAATAAACGGTTCTTTTCACCAGATAATTTTCACACCAACTTGATCACACGAAGAAAAGCGACCAAAATACAGTTAGCTTCGAAACGCGAAAATGTTTGTGTAGTGATACTATGAATTTATAAACCATTGTAACAACTATTACAATATAACGGTCTACGTTTGTATCGAGCACTCTTTATAAAATTAAATGCGTGAACAACAGGTTAAAAAATCTACGAGTTCCACAACTTTCCTACAATATATATATATATATATATATATATATATATATATAATATGATAATAATACATATATTTGATATGATATATATATATATATATATATATATTATCACTCGGAGTTAAATGCATAACTCATTCTTCACACACAAAGTTGCACATATACACCGGCAGTCACACGGTGTGTGTGTTTGTGTGTATCCAGTCTTCGTACTTCTGTGCCATTACTACAGCAACAGACGCGTTACATTTGACCAAACCTCGTATGACAAAATTTAAAAAAAAATTTCACTTCATATTACGTGAGGTATATATGTGTGTGTGTGCATGTAGCGCAAAATTGTGCTAACGATGAAGAAAGAATTGCCTATTTATCATTAGTGACAATTTTATCTCTGTCCTTATACATAGAGAATTTTTTTTATTACCACCATCACTGTATACTACTTGATAGATAAATAAATAACTGGGATAGATAGCTAATGAATTCTGTCATAGTGAGATAGATAATTAACAGTTGGTTTTTATGGCATATCAATCTCGGCGGGTCATTTATTGCCAAGGAAATTCTATTTATTTATTGCTGCTAATACATTTTTCTTTCAACAATTTATTGTTGTTTTCTATAAGTTTTTGTGTCTGGTAATAATTTTTACTTTTCGAGTATCAAGATTCATTGGGACTTGTTTTTAAGGGCTGGGTCCCCAAGTCCTACCCTGTTATTTAACCCATAACTGGAGGGAAGGGACGGATTCATACCTTTCCCAAAGGTACCAGTACTTAAGTGAATGCAGGGTATTCAACTGGAATTCGAACTCGGTTCACCGATTTCTCTTTCTGAGCCGATATCCACTGCACCCCAACGTACATCCTTCACTAAACGCTTACAACACCTGGTATTCCCAAGCGGTTACCCATCTAAATAATGACCAGGCTCAAGGTTGCTTAACTTCGGTCATCGAGTGAGAACCGGTGTATTCAACATGATATGGCCGTAAGCCACGACAATTAACAGACTGAGATAGATAGATAGATAGATAGATAGATAGATAGATAGATAGATAGATAGATAGATAGATGCTTTTCTCATGATTTTTATGTAAAAAAAAGCCGAGAAAATCAGATAGGGAAATAAAAACAATATTCATAGTAATTGTCAGTGCGTTCGCGGCTTTTCCTTTTAGAAAAGATATTCAAAGTATTTTTTTGCTTTTGTTTACTTGGGTTGTCTATCTGGTTGTTTATTGCAGGAATCTACTCGATTTAAGCATAGTTTTAAGCCAATGTACTCCATCCACGCTCCTGCTTTTTCTCGAGACAGACGCAGACTTTTTACCGGAACAGCAGGTGTTATTTTCATTCAGAACCCTGCCTGAGCCTTTTTTAAAAATTCTTTTGATGTATGCTGGTGACGTACCAAAAACCTTGTACTATGTTTTCTCCTTGAGAAAAGATGCCTTCAGTCACATCCGGATATTTTTGCAACAGTTAAGATAGCGGTTGTCTATTGATTAGTTTAGTTTTAGCTAGTCGAACATTAGAAAATATAACCCAACGTTAGCCGCGTCATTACCACAAAAAGTAAATAGCGTTTTTTTTTTTGTTTGTTTAGTTTTTTTAAAGTTAATTATATATTGGCTTATATATAATTCATCGTGAAAATGGCGGAGAAACAAGGTTTCTATTTTAATTCAAAATTTGTTGTCTTTCTCATTATTGTTTATATATCATATTATACTATAATTCCGCCTTTTCCTTAGCATGTACATTGCACACGGCCATTGCCTCAGATAAATAATGGACGATTTTGTTTTGATTGCAAAGAAAGTTGGAGGAAAAAAGATGCTTATGAGGCGTATTTTAATTTTAGTTAGAAAGTAATAAAAAATAAAAAAAGATAGTCAGAAAGAAGAAAATAACTTCAATGTAGATGAGGTAATGACGTTCTCGTGCATTTAACGCCTGCTTCAGTGAATTAGAAACCTCTTCAACTTCTATGTTTAGTTAATACCTAAATCTAATATTTCATGGCTTCTGCTCGGATGAGCTTAAGTCACTGATGCCTCCTAACGGGTAACTGGGTCCCACCCATTCACAGTCAGGTTAGCCAAACGCAGACGACAATTCTACACCTGCAGCTTCCTCTCTCGCACTTCCCGCCTGTGGAACTCACTCCCGTATTCTTGCTTTCCTGACGGCTACGACCTCCAGAAATTTAAAAGCAAAGTTAATACTCACCTACTAACCACTGGCCTCTAGCTCTCTCCCCTCCCCTGTATAACCTTCCCTTTCTCTCCGCCCATGTACCTGTCATTGCACCTGCTTTCTCAGCTTTCTATTGTTTCTTTCTAACTAGCTTGTACTCCTCACTCTTTTCTAATTAATCTTTCTACATTTATGTAACCCCCTGCACATCAGTGGCGTTTCTGCCTTGCTCGGGGTGAAATGATTAAAAAAAAAAAAATATTTAGAACACAATTTTATGGAATCAATTAAATATATACTACAAATAGTTACTGCTGGTAATTTTACTATGAATGTGTACTGTTGGTGGCTACTGCTGGTAATTTTACTATGAATATGTACTGTTGGTGGCTACTACTGGCAATTTTCTTTATACAAATATATATTTGTATATTTTTATAGTTTTGTTTTTGTTTGGAGTTTCACTACTTAGATATAGTAGTACTCTAAGTTGTACTACAACCTGTGTCAGGGTGTAGTAATGATAAAATTAATAAACCAATGACGCAAGAAAACAAGATATTGAATCAAATTTTTCAGTCTTTAAATAAATAAATTAAATATTCCAAAATAATTTTATTCTTTCTCTTAAAAATAAAGGTTTTGATAATAAAATTGTTTTCTTTACATTTGGACTGTATTCTCTCTATCTATGTCAGTGCTGAATATCTATCAGTGTTCAATTTCTATCTATCTATCTATCTATCTATCTATCTATCTGTCAATGTCAGGGTTCAATATCTATCTATCTATCTATTGATCGATCGATCGATCTATCTATCTATCTATCTATCTATCTATCTATCTCTGTCAGAGTTCAATCTCTATGTATCTATGTCAGTGTTCAATATCTATCTATCTATCTATCTATCTATCTATCTATCTATCTATCTATCTATCTCTCTCTCTCTCTATGTCAGTGTTCAATATCTATCTATCTATCTATGTCAGTTTTCAATATCTATCTATCTATCTATCTATGTCAGTGTTCAATATCTATCTATCTATCTATCTATCTATCTATCTATCTATCTATCTATGTCAGTGTTCAATCTCTATCTATCTATCTATCTATCTATCTATCTATCTATCTATCTATCTATCTATCTATCTATCCATCCCGAAACAACAGATTAAAAACAGCAGTTAAGACCTTGTTCCACACTCTTCAAAACCTATAATCTACCAATCAGAACCCTTTCTGCTGGATGTAGTCTGGGTTCACGTGTGCCTACTTCCATAAATGATGAACAGCATTCGTACTTATGATTGCTTTTGCAATGTTTTGCTAAACCCAAACATTTAACAATGCACTACTGGAATTTCAATTGATATTTTAATGTCGTGGAACTCAAAAAAGAACTTATTTCGTGATTAAATTAAGAATTATGATTCACCGGAAAATATATATTGAAAATGGTGAAAACTTCCCAGACAATACTAGTTTAAATTATTGCGAGAAAATCGTGCGTATCAGAATATGATTTCTCTTAGAAATCTTCCTTAGATTAAACCTAAATATTTGTGTCATTACGAAGTCAATCGAATAATATTAGTGCGTCAAATCTGCCAGCTCCTCCGCCAATGGCCCATCTTTGACTCTGTCTCGTAAGCTGTAATCACTGGGTGGTGTACTGTTATATTAACTTTCAGTTCTTCACTCGGTTATTCCGTCCTATGACCATGAAAGGTGCCAGACAGATTTGTCACTTTATGTACTTTCGTGAGATTTTTTAGTAGGCAAGAATATTTTTCATGACGTTATCGAATTACTGTGACAATAGGCGAAAGACGGCTAATAAATACAAGCGCCATCCTCCAATTATTGGTCATGCCCCCGGTGACTAGTGTGCCGACGAGTATATAGACTGAACATTCTGCCATATATATATATATATATATATATATATATATATACTTACCGCCATGAAATCGCTAAAATGCAGTATACCGTGGTGAAAAATTATCTATTTGTAAAGAAAACAATTTTATTTTCAAAACCTTTGTTATTAAGAGGAAGGATCAAATTATTTTGGAATATTTAATTTATTTACTCCTTCTAAAAACACAGAAAAATTTGAATCAATAACTTGTTTTCTTGCGTCACTGGTTTATTAATTTTATCATTGCAAATGTTAGCCCTTTTTTGTACAGACAGATAAATTTTAAAAACCTTGTAAAATTCAAATAATTGTTAAATTTTAAGCAAATTTTCAGGAATTATATATAAATTAATTAAGTTATTTAAATTTTTTTTAATTTGAAATTCTTCGTAAAAATAATTTGTTTTACATGTATATCTCCTACTTAATTGACTTTATAAAAATTTGACAAATTCAACTCTTAGCGAAAATATTAGTTAAAAACAGAATTATTTGAATAATTTAAATTACCGAATTTCTTTTTAAAAATCAGACCCCGTCTTATGGAAAATCTCTTCTGAATCAAAATTAAAAACGCAACAAAACTAAGACATCATTTAAGATTTTATGAATAATATATAAAAGACAATATTATTTGAAAAACATTTTCGATAAAAAATGTATTTTACAAGATTTGTCTTCATTTTTATTACAGTTGTAACATGAATCATTTTTAAATAGTTTAAATCTTTTAAAGTTCTGTTTCAGTGGTGTTACGCTTTAAAATAATCATTAAGTAAAACTATATTTGCTAATCATATATTGTACAGCTTATTAGAATCTGATGATTTAAAAAAATCGAATTTCTGTGTTTAAATGAATTAATTTTTCTTAGTATTCGAGTTCTTCTTGATAATCAAGGAGGTTGGCTCTGCTCTAGTCAAAGCTATGACGCCATTATCACGCGAATCATTCGTCTGATCACCTTTTTCCTCGCACGCCGTTTACGCTGCTAATGTAAATTGATTGAGAATAAGACCAAACTTGCATTTTTATTTATCCAACCATATTTTCCCAATAACAGATCCCGTTAATCCTGTAGAATTAGTAATGTCTGGTCCTGGAATTTTTGCTCACCAAATAATCGTGCGTTCAATTTCCAGTAGCCAGCAATCCAAACTTTAAATTTTATTTAACTCGAAAACGGACAAACATATGATCCGAGTAAGCTATCGAATGAAAACTTGGACAGCCTAAGAGTCATACATCGACTATCTTAACTAGGTCGAGGTAGTTGGAACTGAACCGAGCCGACACTATTCCTCCAAGTCCACACGACCTACCGGGTGTGCTCGCTACTATACTTATCGATAACAACAAACTTGTCGATAAAGTCTCAAAATGGTTTCACATACCGGTTGTAAGTACCGGAATTTTTCCGCTATATGTCGGGGTCAAGGACAGAATTCCAATCGCCCGATAAAATTTCCCGTCGAGATGTCCTTACAAACGCATTGACCCGATGAGACAAAATCAGGCCAATCAACATATTCATTGGGCACACGAACCCCAATGTGACGAAGAGTTTTATACTTTATAGTAAAATTCAGCACGCAAAGTCTTATCTCCGGATTTGCGAAAACAAGAGCACGCGCCGTATCCAAGACTTGTTCACTAATCAGAGAACTCCCCTCGAAAATTCCATCAAAACTTTCTGAATAGAGGTCAGACTCCATAGACAGACTTCCCTCAAAACCGCGAATAGAAAACGGGTTCTCCTGTACACAACACACATTCACCCTGAGAGTCCGAAGATAGGCATTAAAACCCCGGCCCCGGGTATTCACGCGAGTCAATCAAGGAGACGTTCTCACAGAGATTAGGGTTACTATCTGTATTGGACATGGCTGGATGGAGGACACCGAAAACCTATCTATTGTGCCTAGACATATTTACCTTTTATGGCATGATAAGGCATGCCACAAATTCTGAAGGCAAATGTCAATTTTAGTGCTATATATAGGGAGGGGTGAACAAAAAGGTTGCGAATCCCCACACTGTTGTTGTAATCTGACATTTCATTATCGAAATAATTCAGAAGGGAAACGTTGATGGCACCTTTGATCTTCCATATCTGCTGCTCACTTGAGCCTAATCAAACATCATTAACTTTTGCGAAATTTTGTGAATTTTTCCACGTATTTTTCATATAATGTATTCATATTTAGAAGGTATTTAAAGTTTTGGAATGTCTCAAAATCTTTTTACCCTGTTCCTCATATACGTAGCAGACGTCTTTCCCGAGACCACGACGTGGTTTGATTTTTTTTTATTTTATCTACTTCGTCAAAGTTTTCTAGGTTTTTGGTGTGTATTTTTTGTGGGAGGTGATGAATGGGTTCTTTTGGTGATTGAACAAATTGTAACGAGTGAATCGGTCGTGATAATGTTTAGCTAGGTATAGGATAGTTAAGCGAGAACCAACCTCTACCCCACTCCTTTTCGGCTTTGTGCCACAATCTTTTGTATTTTACAAAAAATAAATAGTGTGTATGTTTTGTGGAGACGGTGAAGGTATAGGAGTAAAATTCTAGACTTGTGTGGACGAAGAACTGGAGAAGATGAAGTTGCTTTCATTTTTGTATAAATGTTTTTATAAGGTGGGGGTCAGTGATTGTGTCATTAGAGCTGAGGTTATGTATTTTTTTAATTATGAAAAAGGATGAGGGTTCAAGCACTCCACTGGTTTTGGATTCTTCTGTCGCTTTGTGTCTAAACCATTTTTTTTAATTTGAGCAACTGATGAATGTATTTCTACAATTGAGTTCGCCTTTTTTTTTGTGGTTCAATCATTGTTTTTATTTATGAATACGGCACTTGGTTTTGCTCTTAGTGCTAGTAAAAAAAGTGGGTTGTTGGCAACCATTGTTCTGGGGGCATCAGAATAATGAGGCCCGATCTTTGGCTCTTTCCTCATCATCTACCAACAACGAACCACTAACTTTTCATCCTTTATCTTATTCACACTTACAGAAGGTGTCGGTTTTAGGAGGAATATGGAACGAGAACCAGCCGGGGTTTATTTTCAAAGGCGTTGCGGAACTATCAGTATTGCTCAGAGGTCTCTTAGGTCACCTAAATGGCTTAAGGGAGGTGAGATTCCGTTAGTGAACTGGTGAATTATGTATGCCAGATATTTCTAGGAGTGTTTTTAGCTTGGGAGGCTGGCACCTACCATCGAGTGGGTTCACGCTGAATGTATTTCTAAATATTTGGTCGAGATATTTTAAATATTTTATGAAATATGAGAAAACGTGTGAATATTGTACTTCATATTAAAATTAGTTTTGGAATTATAATTTTTATTTCATATGTTACAAAATTATATCTATTTTGTTTGGTGATAAAGCTTAGTGATTTTTTGGATAGTTTTAAGTCGGAAGTTTTATTGGGAATATAACTGAATAGTTTTCCTATGTACTTCTGTAATCCTTATTTTGTGACGTTTTCATGATGTTAATTAGAAATAATGTCTCTAACTTGATATGTAGAGATATATAGGGAGTTTGTGATTTATGGCCAAGAGAAAGAATTGGTCAGTAATTTTTATTAATCTACTGAAGACAATCAGCACCAAATTCACTGACACGAAATTTCTATGTCTTAGAAGTATGCAGAGTGTCGAAAAGAGGGCAAGAACAGATTAAACCCTCACTACTATGAATGAAAAGTAATTCCATTTAATTTAGTGAAATAACATACTAATACTCCAACTAATTTCTAAGTTGTGTATACGATAGTGGTGTAGATGAAAATGAGGATGCTGCTTTGGTTTGCCCACCTCCTCCTTAAAAAAAGTATTGGCCCTTAAGTCCCCACTTTCAGAGATCTACAATCACCACAAGTTATAAAGTAGATTATAGTTACATTTAATCAGCACTAATACACCAGGAATACATATATGACTGAAACACTTAACTGGCAATGATATATATATATATATATATATATATATATATATATATATATATATATATGTATATATGTATATATATATATGAGTTGAAGGGCCTAGTCGCTGTCCTTTGTACTTAAAATTACCCTGGCTTGGAAGGAAATGTCAAACTGTTACTGATAAAATTTCGGCATGTGTTTCGTCCGGTTACTTTTCAGTGCAGTTGTGTGATCTTTTTCAGACAAGACCTGTGTTTCCATCTTTCATTAAGGATAGGTTGTCCTATTTTCGGAAAAGCTGTGTTGTTTAAAAATTTAAATGCGATGAGGCATATCTAGGACGAATCAATCTGAGGTTGGAGACGCGGGTTGCGCAACACGTCACCGCGAATATACTTTCAGGTAATTTGTGGTTTCTGTGGGTACAAATCATTGTATATATATATATATATATATATATATAATTTTAGATATACTACAATTTCATGGGTAATAAATATTTCGCTGCCAAATGATGAACTTGCGGCTCGTCAGAACCAAATGATACAACAGTTAATCCTCAAAATATACCCCCAAAACATTATTATACACAGGCGTTCATATGTACACATTTAGAATTGACATTTACAAAATTTACGGTAATTTACAAAAATCTTACGTATTCGCTCTCATTCTATTTATTTACTTTTCTCTCTCTCTCTTTCTCTCTCCCTCTCTCTCTCTTTTATACGATTATCTTTCTAACTTTTCCTTTTTCCAATAATTAATTATAATTTCTATACTATTTTCTTTTATAAGTTTTAATGATTTTAACTGAATTTTTAAAATAATATTAATAGTAGTTATTTTCTTAATTTGTATTAAAACTATGATTTACAATTTATTTTTTACCGTAAATTTATCACATTATATTTTAAACTAAATTTCAATGTTAACTTTTCACATCATGTTTTTCTAAGAAAACAGACGGTTTGCTCTAAACGCTATGTAAATCAAATTAAGTAAATAAATTTGACATTGAGTTCTTTTGAGTTCGTCTCTATCGGAATTTACCTGGATAATATACCAAGTGTTCTACGTTTATATATATATATATATATATATATGCTCTCATTAAGATTGAGCTCTTTGGAGAAAAAAAATTTAAAAAACAGTTTCCACTACTACAAAATGCGTGACTCTTCAGAAATGAACTGAGTTCTTTCGGTGACTGGCGTGTGTATACACTGCTTATATACAACACGTTAAAATTTACCTCCTCTCGATGGCTTAGGGAGTAGCGACTCCGATTGACACCAAATCGGTCGAGTTTCGATCCAGGCTAGAATCAAGTGGATGCGTCTAGCTACACTGATGAGCTGTGATGCAGCGAAACAGGCTTGTATGTGGATAACTAATACATATATCTGTAGATTCAGATGAACCTTAGCGGGAAATAGCCATTTTCAAATTATCCGCTTAACCCTTGCGTTTTTCAGCCCCTAATATACATAGAATGAGGAAAGATTCTAAGCCCACTGGTTACCATGAGTAAAGGAAAAGTTTAGGAAGTAATGGTTTCGTTGGAGTTGTTCTAGGGGAAAATATTTAGTAGAATTCCTTCTTTGGTCGTGGGAGGTATGTGGCTTGACCCGAGTTGGTAATGGTAGGTGGAGGGGAAGTACTTGCTTAGCAAAATTTTTAAAAAATTGTGACTGATTGAAAGAAAGGATAATTATTGTAATGCGTACTTATTTTATGACGACACATACTTATGATTTAGGACTATATTTTGGTATTAAAATTTCAAAATTTTAATTTTTCTATCAAACATAGATTACATCTATCTCTTAAGCTATTAAGGGTCGTAACCTTGCCTATGACCTTCAATTTTATCTTGGGATTTAAGTTACTTTCATTTAAATTCCAGTATTTTCTAGAAAGGGCTGTTTCGTATCTTAAACTAGGGTTGGTTATGTAGTGTCTGTGGGTATAAAGCCGCTGCTTCCGAATACCCTCCGAATTCCGATATAAACATTACTTTTCTCATTATTTTAGTAGATGGTGGCTTGATAGATTACATTTTCTGATCTACATTTCCTCTCAACCGGAAGGTTATTTTTTAGATCTAGAATTACAAGGAGGTTCATTCTATTCTCTGTATTGGATTGCTTACAATTCAAGATTTAGTTCTCGCGGGGATTAATAATATTATACTTATTGTTGGTACACGAGTAACTAATCTTGATAGTTTTCCTATTGAATATCTTACACCCCATGAAAATGTTTACTTATTAATTTAAGGAAGATCTTACTAATGTTAATAGTCGATAGTCTACAGAATTGGGCGTTTTAACCATATAATTTTATTTTCCTATGTTTACTTTTAGCCTTTTATATAATATAAGATACAACTTGAAATTACAAATAAAAAAATAAAAGCAACATACAAATAAAATAAAAAATAAGGCAGAAAATTTTAAATTTTAAAATGAAATAAGAAATAAAAATATGTTATATTAAAAAGTACATGTATACTTAAGCATATAGCCATACATACGCTTACACACCTAAAAAGATGACATACACATATATATGAATATATATACATGCACACACATATATATGCACATATACACTAACATATATACACATATATACATCCCCACACACACATATCTACACCCATATAAATCCCACTACTCACGTACCTATACATATACATATATAAAAATAGGTAAATCTAAGAAATTTTTGCTGATAAGATGGGAAAGATCTATGATTAAGATATTTGTAAGGATAAAATTAATTTTTAAATTTAAGGATTATAATTTAGATTTATATTAAACATTTAAAATATAATTAAATAATAAATATATTGTAATAAAATAGTATATATAACAGATGTGTAAATGTAGAAATAAGCACACATACATATAAACATAAAAATACACATGCGCACAGAAGAACACAGGTACCTACATATGGTTCTTGTAACATTTCGGTCTCTCATGCGGTGTGACGTCATAGAACCGCATTACAAATTTACCACCAGTGTCTGCTATTCGGTGCCTGTTATCGTCGCATAGCAATGTTTTATGTCAATACAAGATAAAATCATCTTTGATGGTGGATGTGTTTATGTTAACGTCCCTGTAATCTCTCTGACGATAGCTCATGTGAGCCGAAAGCATAGAACCAACAAAATAAAAAGTATTCAAATATTGGACAATTTTTGTCGTTATATTCACCTGAAATTGAAGCGAAAATGCGATGTTTAGAACGGCTCATGATTAAACATAATAGACATACATTGTCTGTTATATTTAACAGTATATGTTTAGAATATATATTTTTGTGTGTTTATGTGTGTGTGAGTGTGTCTATGTGTATGCCTGTTACCTATAGACTCCGAAACGGATCAACCGATTTTCTTGAAAATTTACACAGTTGTACTATAAGCATCTGCAAATGTTCTTAGCTAGGTTTTGCGTCGAGGTACTCTTGATAAATATCGAAAATCGATAATCAAAAAAATTGGGTTATAGAAAGAGTGGTCCGATTTTAATCAAATTTGATATACTTATAGACAAAGACATAAGAAACGATATTCAGAAGTTAAAAAGTTCAGTTCTTACAATAGTGCAGAAAATCGATAATATATATATATAAGCTTTCATTACACCAGAGTAACGACGGGCTATACTGCAAGTATATATATATATATATATATATATATACATATATATAGTGTTTAGTTGTGATTATTAATGTTTTTGTATGTGGTTTCCTGATAAAAGTAACTTGGCAAGAAGATTTTGTTCAAAAGTGTCAGAGATACAGCGTTAATAGGACACAAGTCATCGCGCCCTAAAAAGACACCAGAAAGCAATAAAAAGTAGTCAATCACCTGTAGAATCACTCACATACAAAATATTCAATCTCATCAATCTCCATATAAACAAAAATAAGACAAGAACACAACAGCAGCTCGAAAATACTCACGAAATTTTTAAGTCGGCATGAATCTGCTCTTTTAAGTACCAACAATCTCCACAGTATATATATATATATAATTTTATTATTCAAATCAGTATTTTTCTAACCAACGTGATATTAACTAATCAAAAGTATGATTGTAATACTATCAACACTGTATTTTCAGAATTTTTGTCTACAATATTTAACTATATTGCTGGTGTTAAGTTTTACTGTGCATCAAAGTAAATGCAACCTAACATTCATAAATAAATATGAATTTATCCGACATAGAATTATATCACATTTAAAAGTCATTCTGTATAAATGAATAATTTATCATTGTATTATTTTCGTGGAAATATTACGTCCCTGATATTCTATCCCATTCGTTAATTATTTACAATTGATTTTTTCCACTGTTTTGTGTTTAACATTACTTGCAGCAATTTTTATTGATTCTTCATTTATCGGCTTTAGGTGTATATTGTTGTCCATTCTTTGAGACATCTAGTTGACTAATGGCCTGGATATATTTTGTTAAAATAATACCTGAAAAAGATGGTGCCTCTTCCATTAATTTTGTGATTTTAAGTTTTAAAAAGGTGAACAAATATGGTTGTATTTCAGAATAGAAATATTATTGTAAAATGAATATACATCTTAGTTTTGCATTTGTGATTTGAACCTTTCTAAATGTCGTCTCAGTTGCTTTTTTCATGAAATGATAACAATTTGTAGACAACGATCATTTTTATAGCCGAGATTATTAAGCCGCAAATATTTTCACAAAACTCGTCTATATCATTTTTATAGCATTAAATTACACCCAGGCAGTAGTTTCCTTCAACAAAAAATTAGCCTTGATAAATCAATTATTGTAGATTATCACCACCTTCGTCAGGCCTCTCTCTTTAGATATGCAACACCAGCTTCTGTAGTTCTTAGTTTCTGAAAATTCTACATTTCTTGATTATTGCGTTTTAATCTTTTCCAGATATCATTTAAGTCTTTCTTAAAAGACCCAAATTGAATGATTACAGCGAAAAGAACACAAAATGGAGAAATACTGTGGTATTTATAGAAACATGAAATTGCAAACTATAAAATATGCTTTATAAAATCAGAAGAGCGTTCGTCGTTCTGATAAAACATATTTTCACTCTGTGCAGGTATTATTCCAATAACCAGTTTTAAAGTCCGTGAAACTATTTTCCTTAATTCAATCCAATATTTCTCCTGTAAATAGATGGTATAGTTTTTAGGACTGAATATGATTTGTTTGATAAGTCTATATTTCATTTGGATAATTTTTTTAATCTCCATAAAGGTTTTACTTTAATTCCGGTCGGGTTTGTTATCTTCACTTCCACAAAAATAACCCTTTGAAATTATGAATCCACCTATTATATATCACACTATGGGTTAATTATTGTGACTTGTACCGGTAAATCTTTGTTTCTCTCCAATAAATACTTGCAAATATTTGAGACATTTCTGAACTAAACTGACACCATCACGTTTCAATATTAAGATGGAAAGCTGTCAGATTATTTTGAGTTATTGGTTTAAGATTTTTCTTATCCCAATATTCAATACCATATTCAAAATAAAAAAATAGTGAATTATGTCTTTTTTAAATTTCTTCGCTACTTAACACTTCGGATAGTATAGTTGATACTGACCTTTAGGTGAGTCGCTCGGTGTGCCTTATTGGGGCAACGTTTTTGATTGATATAAAATGTAAAGACTATATTGAATCCGTTGCTAGGCCAGCTGCTAAGAAAGTTGGATTACTGTAACGTACAAGACAATTTTTCTCTTCAGAATCAATTTTAAAAGTCTATAAGTTTACCATTCCTCCATGCTTAGGACATTGCTATCACGTATGATCTGGTTCTCTTACTGTTTATCTCGACTACCTTCATTAAAAAAAAGATTCAGCAATATTATTGGTCATGATCTGGCGTCTCTGTTTCAAATAATTTCCAAGCGCCGTAAAGATCCACCCCTTTGCCTTTTCTATAAATATTTTTATAGCATTAGTTTGGATGAGCTCTTTGTTATGGCGCCAAACACTTTGGGGAACTTCATTCCGGCTTAATACTTTCCAGTCGACTTTAATCTTTAAATTTAAATGCAGTGTTTATTGTGATCTATTCTCCTCATGATTTCTCGTTTTTCGTTCTTTCTCACTCACAATGTTTGTGTTATTCACTCTTTTACAACAAGTAACCTATTCTGTCTCAGTGGCTTTATTACCTTGAATGGGGTAAACTCGATTACAAATACAGAAAATGATTCTCCACAAAAAGAAATAAACATAAAATAATCAAGTGAAATTGTAATCGACTGCATCCTTTTTTTATTTTACATATATTCAATATTAAATCTTCAGTTAGAAAAACCAAACATGCTTACATTCATCCCATAACTTATTTAATTTTTCTCTCAGTAGGATTCAGATTGAATTCAACCCGTGAACACGTTTAATTAACCGAAAGTACATTTCAGCGTGGGTAATATATAGACACCTGCTGAGTAACTGATATATTTTTGATAGCATTAAAGTTATATGACTAATTTTATTTACTGACCGAATGCTTACAGTATATTCTTTTTCTCTCAAATATATATTCTCTCGTACATATATTCAGTTGTTTAAACTTGCACTTGCAATAAGTGAGCAAAGAATAGACACTAAAAGCATATGTAAGAATTATCTATATACAGATGTGATGATTGTCACGTTGTTTTCGAGTTTGAACGAATTTTAAAACACAGTTATGGTAACAAGCAATGCCGTTGCTTGAAGCTTTTAGTGGAGAAACACGTTACGCCCCCATTTCTGAGATAGAACAGCGCTTGCCTCAAATAAGGAAAGGTCAGTATCATTCGATGTTGTCAGCCTGTTGAGTTATGGTTCTCTTATTTGAACATCATAACTGAGGCTAATTGTTTCAATATTCACCTGCATAATAATCAATGTATTTTGAAACACCCACACCTATGCTTGAAGGCTGTGGTGATCCCATTAGGTATGCTTTTAGTCTTTGTCCCGCAATCTTTCTGAAAAAGAAAGGTTTGTGATGGAATCGGCTACTTTTTTTTATCATTTCGCCCCAATCAAATCAAAGTAATTAACCAATTAACTTGAAACGAGTTACTGATTGTTAGAGAATATGAAATAATTCTTTTAATGAGCAGCAACAATAAAAAGAGAAAAATTAAGAGTAAAAAAAGTTAATATTTGACATTATGTTTAATTATTTGATGATCAAAGTTAACTGGGAAGGAAGAACACCGGAAGATAGTTCTAGGAGGAAGAAGTGCGATAGAAGAAAACTGTTAGCATAGAACTCACGGTTACATCGAGCCATTTCAACTTTAAAACTATGCGATCTTGCCGCCAATTTAGTCAGTCAGTGCCATACGTGATACACGCTTTGGGCGATCCTGTCTCAAAAGTGACATGACTAACTGGGCAGAAGATTATCCTGCAGGAGGTTGCCATTGCTATCTGCGGTAGACTGGTTGCCAGCCAAGGCTATAGAACCCAATCTGTCCTATTATTTGACTCATAGATCGAGGTAGAAGGGATGTATTATATTATTAAGTAGTAATTAGTGGGGGATCAGTTTATTACTTCATAACCAAATAGAACTTATCCCCCACTTTATGTCCAGTAGAAGCCTTAATCATATTTTCAACTATTATATTCACTCAGTCAGTTAAGTGCATTACGGGATATACGCTTAAGCGATCATGTCTCGAAAGAGACATGACTGACTACTGAATCACAGGAAAATCTCAAGAAGCAAATTAAAGAGTGCTGGATTGCTAGGTGATATCTGTCCTTCTGTATGGAAGTAAATGCTGGACGATCTCTTCAAAGATGAAGGAGAGGCTTGAGGCTGCAGAAATGTGGTTTTAAAGAAGGATGCTGAGGATATCATGGACAGAGCACGTGCAACGATGAAGTGTTGGACAAGATGCAAACGAGAAGAATATTGATAATAAATATCAGTAAGAAAAAAACAAGATTCCTGGGACACGTTTTGAGGAAAGAGGGCCTAAAGAGGGTCGGATAAATGAAAGAATAGACAGGGGAAAACAGCGGGAGATTTACTTGCTAGATCTGTGCAAATGGTTGACGAAGCGGAACTTTGAAGCGATACCAAAAGAAAAATTACTGAGAGCGACAAGAGACAGAGCCAAGTGAAAGTTTATGATCGCCTACATCCTGAAAAAACACGGCACAAGAAGAAGAAGAAGAAGAAGAAGAAGAAGAAGAAGAATGTCATTACTTTCTGCGGTAGACTGGTTTCCAGCCCTGGCTATAGAACCCAAAATATCCCACAATTTAATCCATACCTGAAGGAAGAATAGACAGATTAATACCTTATTATTTGCGCGTAAGTTGATGCAGGTTATTCAACAGGAATTCGAACTCGGCTCTCCGATTTCTCATTCAGAGCCAATATCTACTGAACCACAAAGCACATCAGTCAGTCAGTTAAGTGCCATACGTGATACACGCTTGGGCGATCATGTCTCGAAAGAGACATGACTGACCGGGCAGAAGATTATCCCGCAGTAGGTTGTCATTGCTTTCTGCGGTAGACTGGTTGCCGACCAAGGCTATAGAACCCAATCTGTCCTATTTAACCCATAACTGGACGGAAGAGACGGATTAATACCTTTCCCAAGGGTGTTTGTGCGTAAGTGAATGCAATGGATTCAACTGGAATTCGAACTCGGCTCCCAGCTTTCTCGTTCCGAGCCGATATCCATTGTACCACAACGCACATCCTCTTAAAAGCACATACTGCGCTTAAAGACTTTAATGTCTAGTTAACATAAAGTAAGGTCAATTCGAACAATTATCAAGAACGTATTTATAGAAAAGACACAGGCAAACTAACTTACGGCCGTGAGAAAGTGACTGAAGCCGGATTACTAGGTCAAGCCAGGAAAATTTATTACTTCTTTGCATTTTATCAAGAATTTTTAAAAAACCGGTCTACTAACCATGTGTTAAGTATGACACATTACATAACGCCAGTAGCATTCTCGTCGTGGCATGACCCACATATATAAATATACATAGTACAGAAAGGACGGTGTCTCTAGAGCACCAGCCTTATCCACTGGGTCACTTGTCCTTGAGTGGATAAAGGCATTAGTTGAATCCCGTGGCTCGAACTGAAGTGTTAAATGTTCAATATTTGGAAGCAGCCGAGGCTGACAAAAGCTTAAAGATTTGAGTTAAAGAGAGATAATTGATACTGAGACATCCAGAAGAGGCATGACTCATGGAACTAGAACAATCTACACCGGCGAACGAAATAAAAGGTTCAGTTTGAAATTTCAGTCATTGAAAATGAACAGTACTTTAATAAGTGCAGTTAACAAAATAAGAGATGCGGGCTGTGAAACGATTATCCGAATGGAATATGGAATCGGTGATCAGATTTCAAATTCAAGTCTCATCTTTTACATTGTTTTTCAAAGTTCTATCCAATATAAAATTCTAATTTCTTTCTTAATTTACAAATAAATCAACTTTTATGGCTTATCAACATTTGGTGGGTTATTTTTTTTCTTTAGATATATTTTTTTAATCATTTCACCCCGAGCAAGGCGGAAACGCCGCTGATGTGCAGGGGGCTACATAAATGTAAAAAGATTAATTAAAAAAGAGTGAGGAGTACAACCTAGTTAGAAAGGAACAATAGAAAGCTGAGAAAGCAGGTGCGATGACAGATACATAGGTGGAGAGAAAGGGAAGGTTATACAGGGGTGGGGAGAGAGCTAGAGTTCAGTGGTTAATAGATGAGTATTGACTTTGCATTTAAATTTCTGGAGGTTGTAGCCGTCAGGAAAGCAATAATACGGGAGCGAGTAACCTGAACAATATGTTGGATTTTAAAAATATTCACTTTTTTAATTTTATAGTAATAATTCTTTTAAAATAAAAACGATTTTTCCAGATAAAACTGTTAGTAATCATAGGGCGGAGGAGAAAGACGAACGAAATAAAAGGTTCAGTTTGAAATTCCAATAACCGGAAAAAGGTCAGAGCGTATCCATTTTAATAATTCAGCCATTACAACGAGTTATTTGTCTTTTATTGTTCGTTCATTATCTAAACACAATTAATATGATTAAAATTTAAAGTAAAATCTAAATAAATGCGTAGAAAGAGAAGACACAGATAATTGTTTCTATTTTTATATTCTGCGATAATATTTATCGAATTATGAAATGATTATATTTCGTAAGGTTTTTTTTTTATTTAAATTGCCTCAAGCATTATTCGTAGTACTAAATATATTTCTGGTAATTATAATTAACATTTTTAGTTTATATTATATAAAGCAATGACACATGAAAGCACAAATCTTCTTGGTTATTATTCCATCGTCTCTTTTATTTAATAGTTTAAGCATAGATATGGCATAAAAAATGCTGATGTTTACCAAATGAAATTTACAACAGCTATGAGTCCAAGATTATTTTAATCACGTATTCATAGAACGTTCTATTAACCGCTTTGAATTTTTTCTTCTATGTCTTTTAATTTGAGTTTTATTGTAATATAAATTTGGCAGTGTTATTGTATATATGTGTTATTGCTCAGATAATTTCTCTGATTATTACCATAGAGTAAAGCGTTCGACCATTAAACAATGCTGCCTTACTCATGGCAATAAGCGATAAGAGTTTACCTCTTTGTTATAAATATTAACCATGTTTTGTAAAACGTTATCCATATTCTGAATAATGTTTCATTGATTTTGTTTAGCGGCGTATAAACATCTATAGATTATTTAAATCTAAATATTTTTAACACAATCTTACGGCTTCAATTACAGATAAATCGGTATTTTGGTAAATCTTTTATATAAAAGTAAGTTGCTGGTATTTTTACTATAAAAATGTATTTTGATACTTTCATAGTAATTTGTGTTTTTTGTGATATTGTTCAGCATTCGATGCCATATTAAAAAATATATCACAACATTTTTGCCCATAGCTATGAACTTAACAGGTGCTATCTTCCCATTTGGAATAAAGGCAAATGTATTTTAGATAAAGGCATTTTTGTTTTGAATAATGCAAAATATATTTTAATGAAAATGAAGAGGATTTAAATAAGTGCAGTTAAGGAAGTGGGAGATGTGGGCTGTTTAACGGTTATCCGAATAGAATATGGAATCAGTGATCAATGCTTAAATTCAGGTCTCATCTGTTACATTGTTTTTCAAAGTTCTATCCAATATAAAATTCTGATTTTCTTCTTAATTTACAAATAAATCAAATTTTATGGCTTATCAAACTTTGGTGGATTATTTAAACCCGAAATATATTTTGGATTTTAAAAATATTTTCTTTCTTATTTTCGTAGTAATAATTCTTTTAAAATAATAAAGGATTTTTCTAGATAAAACTGTTAGTAAATAAAGAGCTGAGGAAGAAAGGCGAAGAATTTGTACGTTTTGCATGTATATTTAAGGGTACGTGAATATAACGATCCCGACTGGAATCTGAAATCTGTTCTTCGATTTCTCATTCCGAGCTGCTTGTAATTGCACCACTGAACTTTAAAGAATTTCACAAAGTATGATACTACAAAGACAAGACAAGAGAAGAAAATGACAAAGATCTATTCATAAAAAAAGTGTGTAAATGTATAGCGCATCAAATATTCTAAAGATGGTCATAAAAAGTAGATAATTTTGAAAACCGTTAAAGGCAGGAAACTGTAGAGATCCAATATCACCCACGTCCTTAATGGCCGTAGGTCATAGTAAGAGGAACAAACTGAAAGCAATAAACCATTATCATCTCTGCCCTTTACACCCAATGATGTGCATGGCAGTAATTTTTGTTACTGCTTCCGTAACAAACTATTTTTTATGGGGCAGGGTTGTTAGCCCTGCGCCAAACTCCCAAATCTGAAGTATCGGTGGACCATCCTTGGTCCTTAAATTCTACAGCATCTGGTGTTCCCAAATGGTCACCCATCTAAGTAGTGACCAGGCTCGATGTTGCTTAACTTCGGTGATCGGACGCGAACCGGTGTATTCAACACGATATAGCCGTAGACAAAGCAACAAATAGAATGTCTAAAACATTTAATTTTGAGTAAAGAAAATTAGAGCGTTTTTTAATAGGCGGCATTTAAAGAGGATTTGCGTGTGACAGAAATATATGGGAAAATATAGGCCCGAAAGTACACTGTTTGCAACAATCTTCTTCTTCTATGTGCCATATTCCTTCAGGACGTAAACGATCATGGTCTTACACGTCTCCTTATCCCTGGTAGCTCTTACCACACTTTCTCTTATTACCTGACACCAACCCCGCTCTGCCATCCACCTGTTTATGCCCGTCTAATATGTTGCCCGTTGCCGTCATTTGACTCACTTTCCCTCTATCTGGCCTGTTGGTATCAAGTTCTCCAAGCCCTCCATCCTCATTGCATGTCCCAGAAACTTTAGTTGTCGCTTCACTGATGCTCAGTATTAATTTCCTTTTCGTTTCCATCCTTTCTAAAACCTCATTATTGTTCATATTCTCTATCCATGTTATTTGCAGAATCCTTCAGTAGAACCACAATTCAGTTACTTCAAGATTTTCCTTTATCTTTGATGATATTGTTCAGCATTCGCTGCCATATTGAACAATTGACATTACATAGCAATCCAGTACTCTCTTCTTTGTTTCTGTCGAAAGTTTTCTGTCTCTTAATACTTTGCTTAGTTTCTGGGATGCGTCTTTGTCCATGCCAATTCGCCTTCGGATCTTAATTATTTACAATATAAATTAAAAAAGGATAATGAAAAACGAAAATAAACACATTCAGAAAATTCTAATCTGTATTAGAAGAAGGCAATAATGTGAATCTAGTAGGGAATGAAGTGATATTGTATTTTAAGAGCTCATTCCGTACAAAGAGACGTTCAATTTAAGCAATTAAAGACAAAAAATCGACGAAAAGCCCTTGTCTCGTATCTTTTATCCGACTGAACAGAAATCAGGATAGTTTGACCGGGATGTCCTACTTTAAACGCCATACTCCCTTGAATTTAGTCCTTTCGGCTTGTCATTATTTCCATCCCTACATCATACTTTTAAGAGAGAAACTATGGAAAGTACATCACGCAAAAATATGCCCACTTTTCGGAAGATAAAATCATAAAGCTGCCCAAAATGAATATGTCATACAGCGATTTTTCAGGGTAGACTAGAGATGGCACAATGCCAAAACAATGAAGCACACAATGAGGATTGAAATCCCTACTCAATTGTAATTTATCTATCAAAACAAGATTGCTAACCTTTACACCACATTGAAGAGGCCTGGATGTGCGTTGTGGTGCAGTGGATATCGACTCGAAAGGCCAAATAGGGAAGCCGATTTCGAATTCCAGTTGAATTCCCTGCATTCACTTATGCACAAAACCCCTGAAAAAGATATTAATCTATCTCTTCCCTCGAGATATGTGTTAACTAATGCGACAGATTAGGTTCTATCGCCTTGGTTGCCAACCAGTATATTGCAGAAAGCAATGACAACTTACTGCGGAATAATCTTCTGCACAGAGACATGATCGCCCAAATATATAGAATTTAATCTATTTCGTAACGGATTTCATAAAGATTTCGTAAAGAAATTATCTTTCTTTACATTTGGATTCGAAAACAGAGCAGAAATAAATATTTCGAAGAATCAGGAAAATGTGCACTATTCAGGGTCTCTGACATTTAGTCCTAAGTGGCCGAGCATTTAAGACACGTCAGATCAAATAACGCTTTCTCCTTGGGGACACAAATTTGAATCCTACAGCCGGATGCATATTTTCCTAAAAGATTCCTTGATTATTCCGGATAGTAAATAAATAATCTGTTTAATTATAAAAAGAAAAAATACATCTAATTAATATCCATTAAAAATAATGTTTAAACAAATAACTTGAAATGATGTCAAAGGTAATCCATTTCGTAAGTATATATAAATATTTATTTTGGCAGCATTTTTTCATTAATGCAGGTTTCATTGAATAATATAGACAAGTTTTGTCTATTAATTTTGTGTAGGATCCGTTCATACCGTCTGATATACTTGATGGTGATGTCGTTGAAAGACAACAAAAAATCACAGTAATTGTTGATTTTTTATCGGGTCTAAGCTTTGGCTCACATAAGCCATTATCAAAGAGTAAATATTAACACACAGTAAACATAGTCTAAATATTAATATTAAATATTAACACACAGCAAACATAGTCTATGTTTACTGTGTGTTAATATTTACTCTTTGATAATGGCTTATGTGAGCCGAAATCTTAGACCCGATACAAAAATCAACAATTACTGTGATTTTTTGTTGTCTTTCAACGACATCACCATCAAGTATATCAGACGGTATGAACGGATCCTACACAAAATTAATAGACAAAACTTGTCTATATTATACAATGAAACCTGCATTAATAAATATTTATATATATATAATATACATTATTAGTAATAATAGAAAATCTTTTATAATATATATATATATATTTAGTTTTCAGGTGTAATATATTTATAGAATATATCATAGATAAAGCGAATGTAAATATAAAAATGAACCTTGAAGTTAACATTCAAAAGACACTGTTTCATCAAAAAATATGATGAAAACTTAAGAAAAGGAAATGACAGAGGAAAAGGATTGATACAGAGGAAATAGAAAGTGAAGAGGAAAATAAGTGAAAAAATGTAGAGAGGGAAGAGCCGGTGGAAATGGCTAAGATAAAGAAATTTCAAATTTTGACCATAAATGAATTACAGGCAGATATTGACATCGGTTTCAGTGTTTGGGCTCAAATCTTTTGGCATGTGTTAAAAACATAATTTCACTTCAATCAAAAAAGGAAAAAAAAGGAAAAGAAATAGGAAAACGGAAGATAGAGAAGAAATAGAAAGTGAAGAAAAAAATTGAGAAAATATAGAGAGGGAAGAAAGGGGAGAGCCAATGAAAACGGCTAATTCTAAATTTTGACCGGAAGTGATTTGCAGACAGATATAGACATCGGTCACAGTGTTTGAAGTTAAATATTTTTAGCATTAAAAAAAGAATGAAATCTCATGAACAAATAGAAAAATTAGTGTAGTTCTTAAAAGAACTTTTTAAAATAAAACGTTTATTTCCCATATTTTAAGTACCTGATGAGACATTGTTCCTTCAATGATGAAACAAAATGTACAATTTTCTAGTAGGTTGTAGTCTATACATCTTCTAACGTAATACTATATATATATATATATATATATATATATATATATATTAAAAGAAAGATCCGTGAATTTTTATGTTTATGTCTTGAATAAATGCCTGTATAATTTAGAAATGTATATTTCATACTAGGTTGCATCGGTAGCTGCGCGGTCAACTTATATATTTCAGTAAAAAAAAAACCAAAGAATTCCGTGCTTTTACCATCATTCTTCGCTATTTCTTATGAGAGGTGAAATGCCTGGCCCAGATGAATTAATGTCTATTGTCAACTCATCAGATACACTGAACGCCTTCAATCCCCTGTGTCGGTATTTACAAGCAGGATCCCCAAATTCACAAAAAGCAATTTGTATGCTTTTTACATTTTCAGATAGAATCATGCATTTGTTTAAGCAGTCATTTTCACGATTACCTCGAAGAGATATTCATCATTGCTTTACGCTGATTGTTTGCTCGTGTTTGCGTTTGTCGATTCGGGGAAAAGAAAAGAAGAACAAAAACACAATTCAAAAGAAATTAATGGAAAAATCGCTGTAGAAAGACATCCGTAATTGTGAAGAAAGAGAGTAAGCGTGAGAGAAGCGAATCCGTATCCGGAATTTTAAAAAATAAAATGTAAAAGAAATTACAGAGATATACATGTTAATATATGTCACGAATTTGTAAATCTATTACGCATTAAACGTAAGTTCTGTTCTACAGATAATGACTTGTTTTCTTTTGTCTTACGGCATATCAACTACTGGGAGTTATTTAATGCTGACAAAAATTTTAGGATAAATTCGTATGAATAAAATATGCATTCTCTATAGTAGATCAGTTTCCCTGACATATTTTTATAAACATTGTTTCTATCGAGAGCCGGTGGAATTGCTTATAATATATTTATTTTTTAAGTATTTTTTGGTAATATTCTTTGGAATTTATAGCTGTTATTTTTTTTTTGTTTTTTATGTTTGTTTATTTTTTTCAAATATGTATTGCTGGTTTACTTACTATAAAAATCTATTTTCTTGCTTTCATAGTGTATTAACCCAAATTTAGTGTTTAAATATTTGTCCATAGTTGTGTTCCCAAAAGGTGCTCCTACAACGGGTTAGATTGAACCTAGGAACAACAGCAATTAAGAGGTGGTTTCACGTTGCTTTTAACCTGAAAGTGGTCATGCTACCGGATGCAGTTTGTCGTCATACCCAGGAAATACCGAGCATGTGCGATTGAAATGTTTTCTGCGCTCAAATATGGTGGAGCATAGAATACAGAAAATCTTCTTATTATTATTCCTTTTTTATTGGTGTCACTTCAAGCCAAGCAGTAAAGCCATTAAACCTCAAGGGGTTAAAAGATATATAAGAATTAGGAAGAGAAACATTAATAATGAGCGGGAAGGGAAAGAGTAATTGGGAAAGGGTAGATAGCAATTGGCATTGTAGATTAAAGTGGGCCAGAAAGCATAAAACAGGAAGGGAGTTCCACATTTCTTCTTCTTCTTCTTTACGTAGGCGAACATGACTCTTCATAATTTCTTAATCTTTATAACAATCTATTTTTTTTGTTAACTCTCCTAAAACTCTCCAATTCCCAATCACGTTAAGAACGTTTTCCTTTTTCTTCTTTTCCCCTTGCTTTCAGTCTTTCCTGTGGATATCAAATTTCTCCAGCCCTCTTTCCTCATTATGTGCTATATACACTTCAACAGTCCCTTCGTGAAGTTAATATAGGTAAATTTCGTCGTTACTCACCTATTCGGTTCATAATATTCGCAGTAGAAGCGCGTTTATATCGCTTCACTTCCGTTCTGCATCTGTGAGGAGATTGTCAAGCATTTGATAGATTATGCGATTGTTTTGTCTGTCCTTCTAGCCTTCAATCTGTCTTATGGGAAGTGTGAGATGAGTAATTCTTACTATAAAACTTACAGATACATCTTGCTATTTCAACTGTAAAATCCGGAAACATCGCTTCATATCCAGTCAGTTAATTGCCATACGTGATACAAGCTTTGGCGATCATGTATTGAGAGAGACTAAACAATATTTTTCCGCAGTAGGTTGCCATTACTTTCTGCAGTAGACCGGTTGCCAACCAAGGCTACAGAAACCAGTCTGTCCTGCTATTCAAACCATAGTTATTTGTGCGTAAATGAACGAAAAGAATTCGACTGGAATTCGAACTCGGCTCTCTGATTTATGCATTCTGAGCGGATATTCATTGCACCAGTTGAACTCATAAAATCTACCAAAATGAATAATTAACAGGAAAATATTTATAGAAAAGGCACAAGGGAAATACTTCATGTTCGACCTACAGGGAATTGATAAATATACAACAGGGCATTACACATGAAACATTTCCTCAATTACTTGCCGATGCTATGGTCGTAGAAAAAAATTCTATTATCTCCGATGAATTTAATTAAAAAATGTTTTACTTCGAGAATGAATTATGCCATGGACATATTAGAATTTAAAAGAGAAAGTTACATTTAAAAGAGTATCGTTTGAATCGTGCTAAACCAGACTTCAAAAATCTTGCACAAATTTTTGAGACCAGACAAAATCAGCTAATAATTCACAGGCTCAAGACCAGTCCTTTAGCAAGTATTTTTTAACAAAAGCTTCCGTTTCAGACATCTCAATTCATGCAAAAAAAACAATCGATTGTGATTTGAAATATTTGATTAGTGTCTTTAAACCAAACATCAGAAAGATGTTGATACTTCATTAAGCCTATTCAGAACGTTGCGAAGTATTTGATCAGTGAACCACTTAGAAAATATTGTTCATAAGAATCGTCCTGAAATGATCTGAACGAGAAAAATGTTGCAGTTTCTGAATCATAGTTATTAGTATGTTCACCCTTGGCTAAGATGAGTACGAAAGAGAAAATAAACACGTAGTATTAAAAAATCATATTGTTTAAATACTCATGGGATTGTGAGAGATCAACTGATTGCGTTGTGCACACAAAAGAAGAGGACATTGGGGCCATCGACAAATAAGAACGACAACCATTTCTTGCAAGGACTTAGAGTAAGTGACTTTCCCTACTTGATACATGCGTTTGAAAGCACGAAGCGGAAAGTACAAAATCAGTCCTCCTATGTGACAGTGAATACTGGATAATCTCCTTACAGATGAAGAAAAGCTTTGAAACAACTGAACTGTTGTTCTACAGAAGCATGCTGAGAATACAATGGACAGAACATCTGAGGAATGACGAAGTTTTAGAGAAAATGGAAACAAAAAAGATACTTATTCTTAACATCAGAAAGTGGCAGTTAAAATATCTAGAACACATAATAATGAGAGTGGTTTTAAAAAATTAGACAGGAGGAATTGAATGCAGGGAACAGAGGAAAACAAGCGCATCTCGTACTTAACAAGGTTATTAAAATGAATAGTAGAACAGGGATTAGGGGAGGTGGAAAAAAGTCAAAAAATTACTAAGAGCTAAGAAAGACGGAAAATTTTGAAGACATGTCATTCAACGCACGAAAAAGAAGAAGAAGATGAAAAAAGGGAAAGAAAAGGAGAACTGAGAAGAAAAGTAGAAGAAAGCAAAAAAGAGAAAAAATGAAAAAGAGAAGGAAAAAGAGATAAAGAAGAAAGAAAAAAAGGAAAAGGAGAAAAAGAAGAAAGAGGAAAAGGAAAAGAAGAAAATGAAAAGAGAAGAAGAAGAAGAAGGAGCAAATGAAAAAGAAAGAAAAGGAGAAAGAGAAGGAAGAGTAGAAGAGGGAGAAAAAGAAGAAGAAAAAGAAAAGGGAAAAGAAGAAAAAGAAAAGGAGAAGGAAAAGGAGAAGAAGGAGAAGAAATGGAGAAAATGAAGAAGAAGAAGCAAAAGAAGAAGGAAAATAAAAAGAAGGAAAATAAAAAAGGAAAAAGAAAAGAAGAAAAAGGCAAAGTAGAAGAAGGCAAAAGAGAAAAAGAAACAACTTACACAAATTACTCCCTTACGCACCAAATTCCTTCCTTTTCGGGATTCTTTTCAGAAAAATTTTTGCACTAGGCTGCTGTCACATTCAACCAATCTGTTCAACTTGTACGGCGAGAATATTCTGAGGACTCTAAAATTATGCATGGATTCGTCCTCGGAGGACACAGTTTATACAACCTAAGGTATGCTGATGAGACAATGCTGACAGCAGACACAGTAAGGAAGCTACAAGACCTCCTCCAGAAGGTAGCTGAAGAGAGTGACAATAAAGGACTACAAATAAACTGCAAGAAAACCGAATGCATGATCATCAATAAAAAGGGGAGCCCAATATACCAAATACAGGTCGGGGATACTTTAATCAAGCAGGTACAAAACTTTAAATACCTAGAAAGTGTTATAACAGAAGACAGATAGTGCGAGGCAGAGAACCGAAGGCGAATTGGCATAGCGAAACAAGCATTCCAGAAGTTAAGCAAAGTATTAAGAAACAGGACTATTTCGCTAGAAACAAAGAAGAGAATACTGGACTGCTATGTGATGTCAGTTCTTCAATACGGCGGCAAATGCTGGACAATATCATCAAAGATAAAGGAAAAACTTGAAGTAACTGAAATGTGGTTCTACATAAGGATGCTGCGAATATCATGGATCGAGTATGTGAACAATGATGATGTTTTGGAAATGATGCAAACGAAAATAATATTAATACTGAGCATCAGGAAGAAATAAGTAAAGTTCCTGGGACATGCAATGAGGTCAGAGGGATTGGAGAACCTGATACTAACAGGCCAGAAAGAGGGGGAAAATAGCCAGGGGAAAGCAGCGGATAACATATTTGAAGGGTCTAATCAGGTGGATGACGGAACGAGGGTTGCATGGTGTAACAGGAGAAGGCGTGCTAAGAGCCACTAGGGATAGGGAGACGTAGAAAGCCATGATCACCTGCGTCCTGAAAGAACAGGGCATATAAAAGAAGAAGAAGAAGAAGAACGTGATCTTATAACGGGTAACCACAGAAGTTCCGTATGTCATACATCTGCCTTTGGTACACATTGTGATATCCGACAGGTCAACCTTTCGTTGCTGGTGACACGCAATAAATATGCTATTATTATTATTAAGCAAGACTAAGATATTTTCTATTCTTCTTCTATATGCAGTGTACTTTCACTTTATACGTAGTAACTCCGATCTCGTTTTCTCCTGTTCAGTCATTTAAGTGCATACGTGATACACGCTTTGGGCGATTATGTCTCTATAGAAATATGGTTAACTGGATAGAATATTTTCCCGCAGTTATCTCTCCGCCACAAAGCCCGCTCTGCCATTCCTTCGCTCAAGCCCTTCAAATATGTCACACATTGCTTATCTCTGTCTCTCTTTCTATCTATCTGACCTGTGAGTATCAGAATCTCAAGGCCCTCCTCCCTAATTACATGTCTCAGAAACGTCAGCTCTCTATTCTTTATGTGACGTATTAGCTACTTTTACGTTTCCATCCTGTCCAAAACGTCATCGTTGCTTACATGTTCGGTCAATGGAATCCTCAGTATCCTACTGTAGAGCAACATTTCTGGTTTTTTTTTTTTGGTTTTTTTTTTCAAGTGTACCCATCATTTTTAGTGAGATTGTCCAGCATTCCCTGTTATTTCATACGATTATTATAGGAAAATTTAGCTTCTTTTTGCGGTAAATGAGGTTGATTTGGAAATTCTTTCAAACTGCTGAAAATAATTCTGGATTTATGACCGTTTTAATTATGTGTTGAGCTTTCTTCTCTATATTATATAATGGCTGGCGACTCGTATTCGAGGATACCTGTTTACTGGGGCGGCTAGCTAATATCCATCGCAGACGCGTGCTCAGGTATATTTCTGTTTGTTCAACACCCACAGTGCCTATATGTGGCTTTTACTGCAACTAGGCTGAGCAAAACTAAGTTACAGTTTCTGGGAGAAGAGCATTATCTAGCATGATCAATAATATGAACAATGTCGGAACGCTCAAACTCTCGGTCACGATGACTTGTGACTTCGCGCTAGCACACCTGTCGACCACCCCTTGAAGGGATCCGTCTACCCAAATTCACTCACAAGTCTTCGGTCAACCCGTGTTATTGCTTTCAGCTACTTCCCAAAGGTTACATACACTGGGATTGCCTCCTCCGGACCGATAACATTAGGAAGCCACCCTCCGGACAAATCGATCATGGTGAGATTCGATCCCGGGCATCACGGCCAGAAAGAGAACGTTCTAATCACTCACTCACACGCCTATATATATATATATATATATATATATATATATATATATATATATATATGTGTGTGTGTGTGTGTGTGTGTGTGCTTGCGTGCGTGCGTGTGAAATTACTTGTTTGAACATTATTTTTGATCGATACTGGTATTTAAGTAGATATTCTCTTTATAATAAAACAGAATTATATATTTATTTCTACCGGCTTGATTATTTACGAGAATTTTTTCTTACGAACCTCCGACCCTTATCCACATAGGGGAAGTAACCAATTGATCTGGCGCGTCTTAAACCTCTCGACCAACAGTCTAAACGAAGTGAAATCAAGCATATATAACACAATTTTCGATTCATAGTATTAACCATATCTTCTCGGAAATGTATCGTAATGCTAACAAATGTAAACATGTTACGGAAATTAACGAGGAGGAACGAAATTGGTTATAAACCGACAATTTGAAACGATTTGTTTGAACATTATTTTTGATCGATACTCATGTTTAAGTAGATATTCTGTTTATAATGAAACAGTAGTATATATTTATTTCTAACGGCCTGATTATATACGATAATCTTTTTTTACGAAAATGTGTGTCATTCGGCAGGAATATATATATATATATAACAGTTATGTGCATATATTTAGATTTTCTTTCCCTGATTCATGCATCATGTTTATGTACAAATAATTCTATCATCTTTTCCCAGCATACGCCTGAACATATTAAATATATTAGTCTTCGATATGAAATAATATATCACTATATGTGTAGGTTATTAGTATGTTAACAGATATTATTTTGCAATACGGTTGATCTAAACAGTTAATTTTGTCGTTATGTGTGCGTGCGAATGTAATCAAATATTTGTTTTCATCATATATTTTTATCATAACATCAAATAGCATATATCTAAAAGCTATCATATATTTCATAAATATTAACATAACTTCAAATAGATTTATCAGTTTTGCGAAAAACGAAGCGTTACTGATTGAATGTTGTTGGGTCAGTTGAATAATAATAAGAATAATAATAATAATAATAAGAAGAAGACGAAGAAGCAGAAAAAGAATAATAATAACAATAATTATATCATCTTATTTGAAGAAAAATGCAGAAAATTTGGCGAATACATTTTACAAGTGCGTTAAGGATAGTTATTCCAATATAACTGTAAGTTCTATGTTTACAATGGATATCGGCTCGGAAACAGAAATTGGTGATCCGAGTTCGAATTCCAGTTGAGCACTGTTATCGTTAGGAAAGTTATTAATCTGTCCATTCCCTCCAGTTATGGGTTAAATAACAAGGTTAGGACTTGAGGCTCTGCCCTTAAAAACAAATCCCAATGGATCTTGATATTTGAAAAAAAAAGCATTACTAGACACAAAACTTATATAAAAGCAACAATAAATTGTTAAAAGAAAAATGTATTAGCAGCAATAAATAAATAAAAATTAGTTGGCAATAAATGACCCGCCGAGGTTGATATTCCATAAAAACAAACAACCAACCAACATTTAATTAATCACCCCTCTAGATTGACATCTAGCTCCCACCCTTATGCTGGTGAAATAGATAAATTTAACCGCCATGTCTACACTAACACTTTATTTACTTGCACTTCCCGCCTGTTAATTTTTTTCCGTTTAATTGCTTCCCTGATAAATACAATCATCAAAATCATCATTCTTCACTTTCACTTCTTCTTAATTATATTCTCTTTCAGACTTTTGATTTATAGTCAATTTTTATATTCAAAAAATTGAATTTAATATCAATCATCATTTTCTATTACTTTAATTTCTGTTTTTTTTTATTTTGTTCTCTTCTTAATAATGTCTTTTTCAGATTCTTGCGCACTCTGTAAGTCGTTGTATCATAGTGGCTTTATCGCCTTACTTTGGATTAAATGATTAAAAAATGTTTAGAAACAGAAAACTTTCCTATCGAATTGTATCTTCATTCGTTGTAAACATTAATCTCATGTTTTATTCAGAATTTTGTTTCCAGGCTGATATGATACAATTCGAAATATTTTTCCTTTTATTTTCAAATCCGACGAAATTTCATTCATAAGTAATATGTTTGCGTTTTTATTTATCAGTGACAAGAAGCATCGCCTTAGTTATCTGAAAGGACTTTGAATGATTTTTTAAAATTATTTCACCCCAAGCAAGGCGTTAGTGTCACTAGTACGCAGGAGTTACATGGAATGAAAGTGAGAGAAAAAACTGAGTATAGGAATGATTGAGGAAACGGTTAAAATATGAACAAGATTTATGAAGATAGAAAATGGCGAATGACGTTGAAATAAAATTTTTGATGATTGTATTTATCAGGGAAGCAATTAAACGGAAAAAAATTAACAGGCGAGAAGGGCAAGTAAATAAAGTGTTAGTGTAGACATGGCGGTTAAATTTATCTATTTCAACAGCATAAGGGTGGGAGCTAGATGTCAATCTAGAGGGGTGATTAATTAAATGTTGGTTGGTTGGTTGTTTGTTTTTATGGAATATCAACCTCGGCGGGTCATTTATTGCCAACTAATTTTTATTTATTTATTGCTGCTAATACCTTTTTCTTTTAACAATTTATTGTTGCTTTTATATAAGTTTTGTGTCTAGTAATGCTTTTTTTTCAAATATCAAGATCCATTGGGATTTGTTTTTAAGGGCAGAGCCCCAAGTCCTAACCTTATTATTTAACCCATAACTGGAGGGAATGGACGGATTAATAACTTTCCTAACGATAACAGTGCTCAACTGGAATTCGAACTCGGATCACCAATTTCTGTTTCCGAGCCGATATCCACTGCACCACAACGCACATCCGTCACTAAACGCATACCGCACCTGGTATTCCCAAGCGGTCACCCATCTAAGTAGTGACTAATTAGATGTAGTCAGGGCACTAGTGAAAAAAGCATGTCAGAGAAGTTTCCATGGAAATATTTGCAGAAAAGACAGAGAGAAGCCACGACACACATATATGAAAAATGACTAAAGTGGAGATGCCAGATCAGAATCGATTTAATCACAGATCCTTCTTTGGGTCTCTCCAGAACCTGGAATTGAAGAGCAGGATCACTAGATTAGATATGACATCAACAATAATCAATGCACTGTAAGTTTATGCTGTAAGATTACAAGAGTTAGCTCAGACTGAAAATAGGGTGTTATTTTCATATTCAACGAAAACTGTCCGATCCTCATCACCCAGCTGTTTACAGTGTTCAACAGACTTTAAGCGTCCTGTGACCAATTATTTTTTACCCGTGGCATCATTTCCTACATTCGAGACGATGAAATCATATAGCTTCTCTATCGCTAAGTCAATGGGAAATGTTCAGATTAGCTAGATTACATAGCTCTTCTAAGGTAGAGCATTACAGCAAAAACCCTTCATTTGTATTGCTCAGGAAAATATGCCGTAATGATACTTCCCTGAGCAATACGATCTTCATCCATTCAGTTAAATGCCATACGTGATATACGCTTTGGGCGATCTTGTCTCGAAAGAGCCATGACTGACTGGGCAGAAGATTGTACTGCAGTAGGTTGCCATTGCTTTCTGCGGTATACTGGTTGCCAGCCAAGGCTATAGAACCTAATCTGTCCTATTATTTAACCCATAACTGGAGGGAAGAAATGGATTAATACCTTTCCGCATTTGTATTTGTGCGTAAGTGAATGCAAGTAATTCAACTAGATTTCGAACACGCCTCCCAGATTTTCGTTCCGAGTCGTGTATCACGTATGGCACTTAACTGACTGACTGAATAACCAAAAGGGGCAAAATGTGCAGACTAAATGATGATGGTGATATCCCATTGATATTCCACATTTTCGAATTCTCTTCGTGTTCGTCGCCACCAAAAGCGAGAGTGTCTATCTACTACGTTATTTAATCCATATCTGGGCAGAGAAGAGACATATTATTCTTCTTCTTCTATGTGCCCTGTCCCTTCAGGACGTAGGCGATCATGGATCTCCACGTCTCCCTATCCCTTGTGGCTCTTAGTATGTTTGCTCCTGTTGCTCCTGGCAACCCCCGTTCCGTCATCCACCTGATCAGACTCTGCAGATATGTTATCCGCTGCCTTCCTCTGTCTCTCCTTCCTTCTATCTGACCAGTCAGTATCAGGTTCTCCAGGCTCTCCTTCTTCATTGCATGTCCCAGGAACTTCAGTTGTCTCTTCCTGATGCTCAGTATCAATTTCCTTTTTGTTGCCATTCTTTCTAACACTTCGTCCTTGCTTGCATGCTCAGTCCACGATATCAGTAGCATCCTTCTGTAGAACCACATTTCGGCCGCTTCCAGTTTTTTCCTCATTTTCGATGATATTGTTACGTTTTCTATAGGTATTTGTGTGTCAGTTAACGCATCAAAATAGACTGAAATTTTAATTCGACACGCCGTTTCCACTCCCCACACAAAAACCCGTTTACAAAACCCACAAACCCTATCTCTCTACCAATACATCACTTCAACACTACATCTACCAGCTACGTATCTATCTATCTATCTATCTATCTCTCTCTCTCTCTCTCTCTATATATATATATATATATATATATGTTCTAACAGATCTTTACATCAACCAAGTATGTATCCCGTCAACATTTAATTAGATCATCCATTTATCAAACATTTTATCATTTTTTTATTAATCACATCGCCCCTAGCAAGGCATTGTATTGCCACTGGTTACCTAAAAGAAATGTTATGAGAAAGGGCGGCAGGTTATAGGGAGTGTCAGAAAGTGGGTAAGAGAAGGATAAGAATACTGATGAGAATGGCGTGGACAGAGAAAGGAGCATGGAAAGAGGATGCGGGTTAGTGAGATAAGAGATGACTATTGGCTTTACATTTAGATTCTTGGAGATTGTAGCTGTCGGGGGAGCAAGTTAACGGAAGGGAATTCCACAAGCGGGATGTGCGAGAAAAGAAGCTGGTATAGTAGAATTTGCGTTTACATTTTATTGGTTTCACACTAAAATGTGGGACTTAGTTGCTGATCTTGTAGCTCGAGTAAATTCATATATAGGGGGCACCAGTGAGCTAAGTTCATCAGAACAGAAGCCGTGAAATTATTTTTAGAAGAGTCACAGAGAAACCACATTGTGCCGGTGAGAAAGTGACTGTATCCAAGTTGCCAAATCCTCTAGTTACCCTTATCATATTAAAATCTATTAATATAATGAATATGTAATTAACACTTTTTCGTTCCAGTTGATATTTTTGGTATTAATTAACAATGGCAGTTGTCCAATAAGTTGAACATAATATTTTGTTGCCTAATTACCCGGTCATCTAACTCTTTAGATCCTGAAAAGCTGCAGCATCTCAAGAGGTGATCAAATTGATAAGCCATCTTAACTTTGAAATAGAAAGGTCAGTGTATACGATTTTCATATTATAATATGAATGGAACGACTGAAAAAGAACAAAGCGTCGAAATATAAAAGGAAACCAGAAATTAAAAATCGATAAAATGATGAGTACAATTGATTGCAGAGATATTTAAAAGAAATGGCTGGACGTGATTGAGACAAGCAATAAGAATAAAGGAGGAGTAGTGGATGCGGAAGGGGGGAGGTGTTTAGAGAATGAAAGGAAATTAGAAAATAAAGAAAGAAAATACGAAAAGAATAGTAGATATAAGCATTGATTAAAATAGAGGATTTTCGAGAGAAAATGGAAGAAGAAGGAAGAGAAGTAGTGAAGGAAGTAAGAAGATGAAGAAAGAAACAAAGAAAGAAGAAGAAAGTCAAATATAAAGAAAACATGATCTTAGGAAAATATAGCTGAGAAGATAAATTGAAGAAGTAATGAAAAGAAGAAGAAGAAGAAGAAGAAGAAGAAGAAGAAGAAGAAGAAGAAGAAATAAAAAAATGAAAAGGAGGATGAAAGAAAAAAAGAAAGAACGGAGGAGGAAAGAAACTGAGAATATAAAAAATGATGACAATATAAAAAATGAGAATATAAAAATGATGTAACCAGAGATGTTAAAATGAATGACAAACAAAGAGAAGGAGAAAAATGGAAGGAAGAAGACGAAGAATTAAAAGAAGACGAAAAGTAAATGAGATATGAAGAAAAAATGATAGTAAGAAAAATGTAGCAATGAATGTCAAATGAAGAGCGAATGAGAACATGAAAAAGAAGCAAAAGAAAAAAGAAATTAAGGAGAAAAAGAATGAAAAGAAGGAAGAAAGAAGAAGGACTGAAGTGAGAATATAAAAAAAAATTGATAGAGGTGATATCAGAATAAAAGATAAATGAAGAAGAGGAATAAGAAAGAAAGAAAGAAAGAAAGAAAGAAAGAAAGAAAGAAAAGAAAAGCTGAAAGGGAGAAAGAAGACAGACACAAAGGAAGAATACAAAGAAAATTTGTTGAGAGGTGATATTATAATGAAGGATAAATGAAGAAGAGGAATAAAAAGAAAGAAAGAAAGAAAGAAAAATTGAAAGGGAGAAAGAAGACAGACACAAAGGAAGAATACAAAGAAAATTTGTTGAGAGGTGATATTATAATGAAGGATAAATGAAGAAGTGGAATAAAAAAGAAAGAAAGAAAGAAAGAAAGAAAAATTGAAAGGGAGAAAGAAGACAGACACAAAGGAAGAATACAAAGAAAATTTGTTGAGAGGTGATATTATAATGAAGGATAAATGAAGAAGAGGAATAAAAAAGAAAGAAAGAAAGAAAGAAAGAAAGAAAGAAAGAAAGAAAGAAAAATTGAAAGGGAGAAAGAAGACAGACACAAAGGAAGAATACAAAGAAAATTTGTTGAGAGGTGATATTATAATGAGGGATAAATGAAGTGGAGGAATAAAAAAGAAAGAAAGAAAGAAAGAAAGAAAGAAAGAAAGAAAGAAAGAAAGAAAAATTGAAAGGGAGAAAGAAGACAGACACAAAGGAAGAATACAAAGAAAATTTGTTGAGAGGTGATATTATAATGAAGGATAACTGAAGACGAGGAATAAAAAAGAAAGAAAGAAAGAAAGAAAGAAAAAAAAATTGAAAGGGAGAAAGAAGACGGACACAGAGAAAGAATACAAAGAAAATTCCTTGGTACGAATAAGATAAGTGGGGAGGTAAAATGAATATCAAATTAGAAAAAGAAAGACAGATGAAATGTAAAAAAAAGAAAAAGAGAAAATAAAATAAAGAAGCGAGAAAAGACAATAAGAAAAACCATATCGAAAGATATTTGAGACGATGATGATCAACATGGTTATGTTAGCAGCGATAGGAAGAGGATATGTATGTAAATAAGAGGTGCGGAATAAAAGGTAAGTACAGATAAGGAGTGTGGTAAGTAATTGTGTAAGAGTCGAGGGGTTTTGTATAAGAACAGGGAAGAAATACACCAGGCGTGGACAAGACAAAAATGGACGATACGTCGTCGTCGGTGTTGTGAGGTGGGCAGTGGACACCGAGGGAGTTAGCCTATAAATTACGTGAAGAAGTGAAGAAATTGAAAGAAAAAGAAAAGAACAAATCAATTATTCATGAGTAAAATCGATGCTTCCGATGCAAACAATTTTCTTCCTTTTTTTTTTTTTTTTCTTATTTTACTGGGCGGTCGCATATCCGTGAAACACTGTCAAGTGAAAGGAAGCTTATTGGATTGAACGCTTGTCTTTCTTTGACAGGCATTAAATTGATGTTCGATTAGACAAAACGCATTTGTAAATTACACTTGGGATAAATGTAATAGAATCTTTTCTCCACGCAGTTTATTCTTTCTACTTATCATTAACATTATAATTATTATTTCGATTCCCTTGAGTACATAGTGGTTTTAACTCGAGATCAAGTGACAACATGATCCCGCTTTACATTCCACAGGACTGTTGGCGGCTTCCATTCAACCGCTTGTCATATGCGGAGAGTACCATCGATGGGGCGGATAAGCAATTAAGTCTTGAGAAAATTAGACGCAAAATAGATATTTATACTCATAATCAGAAAGCGGCAGATGTTCTTTCTTTCAAGCATTCGACACTGATATCACATAGTCAGTTAAGTGCCATATGTAATACACGCTTAAGCGATCATGTCTCAAAAGAGACATGACTGACTAGGCAGAATGTCATCCCGCAGTCATTTAGTTAAGTGCCATACGTGATACACGCTTTAGGCGATCATATCTCAAAAAAGACTTGACTGACTAGGTAAAAGATTATCCCACAGTAGGTTGCTATTGCTATCTGCGGCAGACTGGTTGCCAACCAAAGCTATAGAAACCAATCTATCCTATTATTTAACCCATAACTGGAGGGAATTGACAGATTAATACCTTTCGCAACTGGAATTCGAACTCGTCTCCCCGATTTGTCGTTCCGAGTCGATATCCATTGCACCACAAGGCACATCCGATGTGTCGGTTGGCTTCTCAAAGTCGGTAAGTTGATGCAAAATGGTGGGACGCTTCATGCTTTCACTACTGCGCGCATCGTTTCTCTTTTTCTCTATCTTTTTTTGTGTTTTCTTCGCTTATCTGATCTCACAGTTGCTTTTAACTTTCGCTGACAATTCGTCATTCGTCTCGTTCCTACTGACAACGCCACAGTAGACTATCCCGCAGAAGTTTGCCATTACTTTCTGCGGTAGACTGGTTGCCAGCCAAGGCTATAGAACCCAATCTGTTCTATTATTTAACTCATAACTGGAGGGAAGAAACGGATTTATACTTTTGCCAAGGGTATTTGTGCGTAAGTGAATTCAAGGAATTCAACTGGCTACAACATAACGAAAGCAAAAAAACAAAAAAACGGGGCGAGCCACCGAAACGGCCAGCGTATATTAATGTAAAGCGAAACGGTGGCTGTGAGAGATAGCAAACATCAAAATGACTCAACAGATATATATATATATATATATATATATATATATATATATATATATATATATTAATCGTTCACCTGGTGCACAGGGGGACTACATAAGTGGTGAGGGAATCATTATGTCAATCTAGAATGGGTAAGAAAAGTATAAGAATACTGGTGTGAAGAGAGTTATTTGAGAGTAAAGCGAAAGGAGAAAAGTTCAGGAGTTGTCAGGAAAAGGATAAGAAATCATGGAAGTCAAGGAGTTAAGACGGCGATTGACGTTGCATTTAAATATTTGTAGATTATAACCATCAGGAAAGCAAGTATACGGAAGGGAGTTCCACAAAGGGAAATGCGAGAAAAAAAGCTCTTATGGTAGAACAGGCGGTTACATTTAACTATTTTGACAGTAAAAAAAAAGATTGGAAACCAGTCTGGTTGCACGAGTAAATTCGTGTAAAGGGAGCACCAGTTAGCTAAGATTTAAATATTTGTAGATTATAACCTCAGGAAAGCAAGTATACGGAAGGGAGTTCCACAAAGGGAAATGCGAGAAAAGCAGCTATTATTGCAGATGAGGTGGTTACATTTAAGTATTTTGGCAGTTAAAGAGTTGGAACATGTTCACAGTCTAGCTGCTCGAGACAATTCGTGTAGAGAGGGCACCAGGTAGCTAATATTTAAATATTTGTAGATTAAAACTACCAGAAAGCCAAGTATCCGGAAGGGAGTTCCACAAAGAGAAGTGAGAGAAAAGAAACTATTAAAGTAGAAGAGAAGGTAACATTTAACTATTTTGACAGAAAAAGAGTAGGAAATTGCTGCCAGTCTGGTTGCTCGAGTAAATTGATCTAGAGGGGACACCTGGTAGCTAAGATTTAAATAATTGTAGATTTTAACCGCAGGAAGGCAAATATACGGAAGGGAATTCCACAAAGGGAAGTGCGAAAAAAGAAACTATTATGGTAGATGAGGCGGTTAAGTTTAACAGTTTTGACAGTAAAAGAGTGAGAAATTGTTGCCAGTCCAAGTAAATTCGTTTATAACGGGCACCAGGTAGCTAAGATCGTCGAAACAAAATATTTGTAGAAGGGACAGTGGGGAGCCACATCTCGTTAGTGAGAAAGTATCTGGAGTCGAGCCACCGGGTCGGGATCGAATGCATTGCAGATTCACCTTTGGATTTTGTCGAGAACTCCGAGATGAATAGCAGAGGCACCTGACCAGATATGACAGCAGTATTCAATGCACGGGTGATTTGTATATGTGCAAGATGGATTCAGACGAGAAAAACTTCCTCACCGGAGACAGTGACCCAACCTTGTTGAAAGACATGATCTCCGACATACTGATGGGATATGGCACGTCGAAGAATAATAGTACTTACCTAGTTTTTAAACGGTAGTGTCAAATTCAGTTGAGACTGATAAAAATTAAGAAGGAAAACGTTCTGGAGAATTAAACACACTTCTTCTTCATGTGCCGTTTCCCTTCAGGACGTAGGCGATCATGGATTGCCACTTGGCTTTTTCTTTTGTCGCTCTCAGTAATTTTTCTCTTGGTATATCTTCCAAGCCCCGCACCGTCAAACATTTGCTCAGACCTAACAAGTACGTCTCCCCTTGTCTCTTCTTTTATTTATCCGACCTCTGAGTGTCAAGTTCTCCAGGCCCTCCTTCCTCATTACGTGTCCCAGGAACCTCATTTCTCTCTTCTTGGTATTTATTATCAATTTGCTTCTCGTTTGCATGCTTTCCAATGCGTGCTGTGTCCATTGTATCCTCAGCATCATTCAGCAAAACAATATTTCTGCTGCCTCAGGCCTCTCCGTCATCTTTGATGAGATCGTGCAGCATTCACTTCCATACAGAAGGACAGATATCACGTAGCAATCCAGCATACTTTTCTTTGTTTCTAATGAGATTTTCCTGTGTTTTAGTACTTTGTTGAGCTTCTGAAATGCATCTGTGACAATACCAATGCGTCTTTGAATCTCTGTGTCGCATTTTCCATCCTCTGTCAAAACACTTCCCAAGTATTTGAATTTTCTTCACGGAACAAAAAAAAAAAATGCAATGATGCACAGAAAAGTAGCAGGATAAATACTCGTCAACTTTGATCGGAAGAGAAGAATTACATAAGGAATAAGAGGTCTTAAAGAAGCAAGCATAGCAGAGAGCAACAAAAATAGGATGTTGTGGAGAGCCATAATATGCACATCCAGTGGAGAGTAATGCGGTACAGAAGCGAGAGATATTTGCACATTTTGACGCATATAAAACATGGAATCCAAGCTAAGCAAACGAATAACAAATACGACACGCAAAATGACATCCTGCAGGGCCGGGAAAGACATTTACAGATTTCATAGACAACCATTAGATCTCACCCTGCCTATATGGAGTCCAAAAATACTAGCAGATCATTGTCTAAAAAAGAAATGCTCTCGCCTTCAACAAAAGGCCGGTTTCGAGGAATGTAAAAGTGTTAAACAGTGCAAAACTCGCTAGCAGTGGAGAAGGTGTTGGCAGTAGAGGCGATAAACGATGAAAATAAGAAGAGAAAGACGTGCGCGCGCGCGCGTGTGTGTGTGTGTGTGTGTGTGTTTAATGGTTCCCACGAGTGATCAGTTGAAAGCAATCTTCTAAGTATTCATGCTGATTTTAATAATACAGTCGTCTGGATGATTTTAAAATCATCCGTGAGTTCTTAATGTTCTTACACATTTGCTTACAGACTAACATTCTACATCAATAATGACTGACCCAACTTCGAAGGTTGCATATATTTTCTACCTCTCCACTTTTATTTAATGTTAGTCTATATTACTAATTAAACATTGATAGTACTTTCATATTGAAAACTGTAATCATTTAACTTGTGTGGTTCTCGTGTCTTATATTTGCATAAAATGTAGTATAAATTCGTTTTATTATAATGTACACGATTTTGTCATCTTAATTTTCAAACTAGATATAATTTTCTTTCCACACGTATTAAATTGTTAGGCATACTCGTTAGCTTTATTTTGATGGTTTGCCAATTATTTTGAAAAATAATCTTTCATGGCATTTTTTTTTTTTTGTGGGTGTGTTTCTTAGTAACTCTGGTCATCTTGTGAAATAAACATTACTGAAAGTCTATTTCCTATGCGACATTCCTTTGAGATTGTGAATTTCTAAGCGCGATTAAGATGTCGTTCAAGGTCGAAAGTATAAGGCACCTAGTGAGTATCAAACTCACTACTCAGTTTTAATGATTCCACCGAGACAAAGTTGCTAACCATTAAACCACGTCGAGGTGTCCCGTTAAGAGGGAATGTCAAATAGACAAAAATGCGCCTGTTCGACATTGTCTTCTTCTTGCTCTTAATCAAGGTCATAAAGCCGCCAAAGCTTCTCTAGACATTTGTTGAGTGAATGGAGATGAATTCATTACCGACAGAATGGCAGAGAATTGTCTTTCCCGTTCCAAGGAAGTTAATACGAAGTTACAGATTCTGCATTCTGGACAATCTGTTCAGTTTGGTGAGAATCAGTCTTATGCGCTGATTAAAGAAGACCACGAGGGAATTAGATCAGAAGATAGCACGTTCTGATGCTGCGGTCTCTTGTCGTTTTCACTCGATGGATTTGGTTCAGAATCACGACGTATGGATGGTACACCTATTGACCGAGAGAAACACACTGGATCTCTCCTCCATCGCCGCCAATTTACTCGCTCAACAACAGAGTACTCATGGATAAAATAAAGAACTCATTCTGAGAGCTTTGTTACACCCAATATATTCTCCTGATTTAGCCATTTGGGTTATTTCTAACAATTTGCGGGGTGCTTCTTTCAACAACGACATGGGGCTTAAAACATTGCATGATTAATCTGTGAAGTCAAAATTTAGTTATTTCTATAATGGAAACATTGAAAACATTAGAGGATCCGTGACAAGAGGTCGTAAACAATAAAGGGAAATCATTGTTGAATAATGAATATTAAAATAAAAGACAAAACCCAAAGAATTTATTTAACATTTGGAATTTAATTTCCAAACTCCAAAGAATGTTACTGTCTTATTTTGAGAATCGTCTATTATGCTAGGATTTGCCGAAAGGATTTCACTATTTCCAATAGTGAAATCCTGTCGGCAAATCTTAGAACACGGTGAATGCATCGCTTTGCAAATAGATAGCCACAGGAAATGTAGTCACCTCCGAAGTAAACGCTTAGGGGCGCAGATATTCGCTTGCAATTTAAACTCTTCATTAACCACAACGTCAACGATTAATGAACAATACAATACCCAAACCCAGCAAATGATTATAGACTAAGATGTAAATATACAATATTTATTGACTGAACAGACAGAATATTTAAACTACAATCTAAACTATCTATACTGTTCGACATAATAGTAAAAAAAAAACTATTTTCATATAGGCGAACCACATAAATAGACTAAAATGTCGTATATACTGCAGTATAAGGCGACTTCATATATGTTCCAACAAAAAGTCATCAGTGTATCATGCAACCATTCATCAAAAATGCATTATTATTAAGCTATTAAACATATTACCTATGTATTTTACATAAAAAGAACTGATCATAAAACACAGTATGAATACAGTACTAAAGAATCAATATTTACCTATATTCTAATTAAGTAAATACCTATTTACTGAGATAATAGAAGACTAGTGTTTACGTATATTCAAAAAATTTAAATACCTATCGAATCTGATTCTAAAGACCAATATTTACCTATCCAAGAATCAAATTAATTCATATAAAAATTGTTCAAATATAAATGACTAATTTTTCCCATTCTAGTAGCAAGTAAATATTTACAGTCCCAAACAGTAAACGTTAATTATTTATTTTGTTAAATAAATGCTTACAAATTCAGCAATAGCTAAAACAGGGTCAATTTATATATTTCTTATATTTTAATTTGTTATTAGTATCTTACAATTAAAACTAAAATATGTCCTTCTCGTGAACGTATTAAATAATGGTGTATTAAAATATAAATGTACAAGATTCATTAATGGCGGACTAAATAAATACTAATAAATTGTAATATAATGTCGAGAAAAACTTTAATTTCAACATTAGTTTTCAACATGACAGCATGTCGTAGTGTCAACGCACGAAAACCAAAAACACTCAGTTTTGTAGTTGATCAATAAATTTTGTATAATCATTTTAGGTCAAGCAGGGGGAAAAAAAGCTATAATGACGCAATGAGCTACTGAGTATGAAAGAATATATGAAAACAATAAAAACTTATTAAAAAAAAAACATTTAAATTTTTGTAGATCAGATATGGAAATAGAGTTTTCCATGCTAGAATTACAAGAGAAAAAAACTATTAGCATAAAAACTACGTTTATATCACGCCATTTCAAATGTAAAATGATGAGACCTAGTTGATGAAGGTGAAACGATTTCCAGTAATAACGCTTAATTCTCCGCAACATCTCCGTTTTTCGTTTTGATGGGTTTTCTTTGTTTTCCCATTCATATGTTTCTAATTTGCAAAAACTTTCTCAATCACCGCAAACACACGCTCACACACATACACGCACACCCATTATATATATATATATATTGTACTCTTTTTGGTGTGGGGAATCTGCTCCCTAAATTTGTAAAAGTATTTTTGTTTAACCGTATATATATATTTCAACTGGAGTAGATAGACTAAACTATTGCCCGGTTCACACTCCACCCACGTCTATTGAACAGGTGAAGAGGCTCATCCCTTGTTCCCTGTTTAGGATGGGGTTTCCGGCTTTCTCTTTTCCAATCTTTTCACTCTTTTCTTTTTTTTTCAATTGGAGTAGATAGACTAAACTATCGCCCGGTTCACACTCCACTCACGTCTATTGAACAGGTGTAGAGGCTCATCCGTTGTTCCCTGTTTAGGATGTGGTTTCCGGTTTTTTCTTTTTCAATCTTTTCACTCTTACGTAGCCCCCGGCACATCAGTGGCGTTACCGCCTTGCTCGGGGTGATATGATTAAAAAAAATACTGTCTGTTTGTTTTACTGTCGACATACCTAGATAAAACTGTGAAATCTATTTTAATATTTTCTCTTCTTGTACTTATCATTTTCTTTCAGCTTTTTATTCCTTGACACCAAAATTTCCATGAATTTAAATGTAACATTAATCAGTACATACTGTCTTCCTAAATACGGATATTATTGCCCTATTTTCGAAATAAATTCTGTTTTATTTTTCTTAACTTCAAGTGATACTTTGCTATTTACTGGCATTATGGGCTTGCTTAGGTTAATATGATAATAAAGAAAGAAGTACCTATTAGTTTAACTACCCTCATCAGGCTACAGAACTTATTTTGAAAAGACATTTAAATTGTTTAGTACTCTTGTTATTCAACGTTTATATTAGAAAGAAATAAGAAATCATATTCACATATAAAACAATAATACTTATAATGATTTTTAGTTTCATGCGCGATAAAAATTTTACTCTGTTATCGAGGGATGTTTTGAAATATTCTTTCAATTCTCAAATAGAGATTTAACAGGTGGCGAGATTGTTATCAGAAATTCATTGGAAATTGTGGAAAGAAATTAAATTAGTACTGGGGACAATTACATACACCTTCATATCCAATTACTGTTAGATATTACACTTATATGCCCGATGATTTTTGAGAAGTGATATTACTAAGCATACAGATAAGCCAAACTTTTTCTATTTAACCATGAATGATTCAAAATAAAGTATATGAAATACCCCCCAAAAATATAGGAAAACATTTTACATAAAATGTACACACATACACGCGCGCGCATATATATATATATAATTCAAATGAATATACATATATATAAACATGTTACGGAAATTAACGAATTTTAACGAAACTTGGTTATAAGCAACCGACAATTTGTAATAAATTATTTTGAACATTATTTTTACCGATACTTGTATTTAAGTAGATATTCTGATTTTAATTAAACAGTATTTTATATTTATATCTACCGGCCTGATTATTTTACGATAAATTTTTATTACGAAAATGTGTGCTATTTGTTTACGGTAGATCAAAAATTGTGTTATATAAGCATGATACAAACCTCGTCTGATCAAGAGGCTGTTCATGGTCGAGTGGTTAAGACAATACCAGATCAAATGGTAGCTTCCCCTATGTAAATAAGGGTCGCAGGTTCGAATCCTGCTAGATAGCACACATTTTCGTAATAAAAATTTGTCGTAAAATAATCAGGCCGGTAGATATAAATATAAAATACTGTTTAATTAAAAACAGAATATCTACTTAAATATGAGTATCGGTAAAAATAATGTTCAAACTAATTTATATATATTATAAGTTATAGTTTAGAACATGTACAAATTATAATTTACAACAAAAGTGTACATTGTTGTTTCGACATCGAAACATCAATGTCTCGTCAGGAAAGTTAATAATGATTGTACTAAACGTTATTTTTGGAAAAGAAAGTTAAAAAAATCTCACTTCTCCTTTGCTTTTGGAAATTTTTCCCATCTTTTCTATCCTCTTTTCCTCGCACAAAAAAAAATTCGAAAAATAAAGCGGAAGTGAAAATTTTTAATTTTCTTTTTTAAAAGTAAGGTTTCATCATCATTTATTTATCACACCCAGATGGTGCAGCATATTCTTTTGCTACAACAAACCGTTTTGTAAGCGTCAGGGTTGTTAGCCCTGAGCCAAACCCCCAAACCTGGAGAACCATTCTTGGTGCCTACGTTTACAGCAACTGGTATTCCCAAATGGGCACCCATTTAAGAACTGACCAAGCTCAATGTTGCTTAACGTCGTTGATCAGACGGAAACAGGTGTATTCAACACCATACAGCCGTAGACTAAAAAGTAAAGTTAAATACCATCAATATTAACTACTTGATGAGACATTGTTTTTTTCGATGTCGAAACAAAATGTACACTTTTGTAGTAAATTAAAATTTTCTAAACTATAACTAAAATATTCTAAACTATAACTCATAATAGATATTCATAGCTCTTTTTCTATATTGTGCACTGTTTTCTATATTGAGCACTGTTTCTTTGTTCTTTATTCACTTATATATATATATATATATATATATATATATATATATATATAAATGGAAATTTTTCTGTGCGTGTATCCGTTACCTATAGACTCCGAAACGGCTGAACGAATTTCTTGAAAATTTACACAGTTGTACTATACGCGTCTATGAGTGTTTTTAGCTCGGTTTCGTGTCGAGGTACCCCCGATAAATATCAAAAATCGATAATCGAAAAAATAGGGTTATAGAAGGAGTGGTCCGATTTTAATAAAATTTGATACACTCATAGACAAAGACAAAAGAAACAATATTCAGAATTTTCAAGGATGCAGTTCTTACAATAGTACAGTAAATTTGATATCGATACCAGGAAAACAAAATTTGACTTACATCCATTCATTTTTCTTTCAGTCTACGGTTTCGCTTTAACTGGAAACGATTATTGCTTTTTAGTCTTTCCTGCAAACGTCCAAAGAGTCTGAGCTCTAGGACGATGGATTAGTCTTATAGCTTTCATTACACACGAGCAACGCCGGGCTGTACTGCTAGTTTATATATATATATATATATATATATATATATATATATATATATATATAAAATTTATATATATATATATAATTTAATATTCATAGCATAAATATGTTATAACATCACTACAAAAATAGCAATATTTTTTCAACATTATTCGTGTCTTATCAAGTGATGGTGCAGATTTCAAAATGAAAATTATTATAAGGTTTAAATCTAGCCAAACCACTTCAATTAGGTAGAATTAATCACATTGTCTGTGGTAATTAATCAAAATACAATTTCTAACATTAAGAACATAAGAAGAGACTCTAAAAATTAATTTATTGGGGCATTAATGTTAATAATTGATTAAAATAGAAACCAGAATTGCTAATTGATTATTAGTTTCATTTTACTATAAAAATTGAAATTTATTTTTTCAAAAAAAATATGTATTCATTATGAATTAATCTAAAACTACAAAATTTGAATTCTAATTTTTATAAACGATTAGATCTTGAATGTTGTAAAGTTATTCAAATAAAAATTACGGCGAGAGAACTTATAGACACACACATACAAATACACGCATATACCCACATACTGACAATCATATGCACACATACATACATGAACTCGTATGTACACATGTACAGACGCATATACGCACACGTATATACATACACATTTTTTAACTGTAGTTTTAACGACCTGTGAATTTATCTGTTAAATTTAATGCCAGGCCTGGAAAATGTCTGTAAATGCTATATATTGGATATTTGTAAAACCGAATTGGTAAGATGGCATGGGCCTGAGAAGTTTAAATAAAATCAAGGCAAAGGCAGTCATGTTCCAGTGCATAAACAAAAAATATAGTTAAACTTATACGCACGCAAATTCACAGGCAAAAAAAAACAAAAAAAAAACAGAATACATTCGTGATAGAAAAATCAACTAAGCCTCATATACAGAATAAAACTACATACACTGAATTCTTTATAGATAACTACAGGCGTAAATACACACATATAAATACAAGAACATTCACACATAAACATACGAACACATATATACGTTCATAAACAAGATATTATGTATGCACACACACACACGCGCGCACACACACACACACACACACACACACACACACACACACACACACACACATATATATATATATATAAACAGTAGCTACTCTAGCATCTACGCATCTATTCACTAATGAATTAGTTACTGGTGTATGTTTACATGGTATATCACACATTAAAAGTCTGCCTCCTTCTACCGAGCGTTTATAGCTCAGAGGTAGAATCGCCGACTGACGTCAATTCGGTCTATTTTCAATCCTGGCTAAAAGCTATCGGATATCTAACCGTCCTGATGAGCTGTGATACAGTGAAACAGATCTGTCTGCGGATGACTATATATATATATATATATTCTGTATATGATGCTTTGTGGATATTATATCTTTATGTTACCAAGCATCTCTATCAAGTCTTTGCATCGTACTTTGTCGAATGCCTTTGCGTAGTCTATAAAACAGGGGTACACTGCATCTGATAGCATTCTAAACATAAATACCGCCTTCTTTTTTCCAGAGATAATTTAAAAAACAGCACTGGACTGATTCTACTACGAGCTCTAGTCATCAGAAATAGGATGAGAAGTTTTGTTATATGACTCATTAAGCTGATTGTTCGTTAGATTTCTCATTTCTTTGCGTCTGAATTCTTAGGTAGTGCAATGAAAAGCGATCTGCTTGGGTATTACGGATATCGCCCCTATTCTAGATTTCATTTTATTGTTTAATTCTGTCTACGATGAAATCGCCTAAAGCTATCAGTAGCTCTTCTGTAACAGGCAGGTCGTCAGCCCGTAGATTAACCGGTCAATATGGCACAAGATATGATGATGCTCTCGGGTCGCTAGTCTTGATGGCTTCGACAAAATAGCTGGTCTTCCAGTCATCTATTACAACGGTGTTTCTCCTTGCTCATGCTGTGAATTTTGATTTAAGGAAGGCACGTTGAAATCCTGATAACCGTATCTTTACCACGTCGAACCAGAACGAACGCGCGTGCACACTTGGGTTAATAAAAACCAGCACCATAAAAAAAAATGATGATGCCTGATTAAGTTGCAGAAAATTTTTTAATATAAATAAAACAGCAATAAGAAATTGAATGTAACAGTCGTCGATGTTTTATCCTTACAACGGAACGAAAGTGTTTGTTTAAGTGTAATGATTGTTCGCTCCAATCGGAGATTTCAAGTTTTTTTTCAAGTTTTGACGGTTCAAAATGTCTTATCAGGGCTTTTTACCGAAGCCTTACGTAAACAGCCAAGGATGTGTCTTTGTGAGTTTGCGTGACGGTGGCAGTAAATTCGTCTTGTCTTGTCGGGGCAGCAGCAATACTGCAGTTGGCCCACTGGGCTCTAGTGTTTATGCCTGTCCCGAATTTTCTTGAGGAGGGTATGAAGGACACGGGGTGTCCATGCAAATCAAATCTTTAACCAATTAGATTACCCCCACTTTGCATTATGAGGCGAGGTGTTTTAATTCCCTTGGTTCAACCAATGAAATTGCTATATTTCTGTTGACGTCATTTCTTTTCGTATTCTTCTGATTCACATGATTTCATCATTTATTTCTCAAGTTAAATCTTTTTCGGAAATTGAGGATCCAACCTTGGTTGACCGCATCAAAAGTCTTTGACAATCGTCGAAACCATGTTTTGACTACCGTTATTTTTCACTTCCACCAGCCGTAAAGCTCAAGGCTTCCAATGATGTTTTTCTTAGTCACTTGTTTCCGCTTTGTCACATAATGGCTACCTGTGATGACCTCGTCTGACCTATTGCTTTGCACCTGCAAAATATATTTTCCTTTTATTCTCTTCTATTCTCAGCTAGTTTTTCAGATTTTAAAATTTTGTAATATATATATTTTTCACTCCAATCCTAGTGCGACTGTAATCAGCACTAATAATAATTTCTTTCACTCCGTCATACAAAAATATTTTTCCACATGCAATTGCATTATCATCATTTCCTATATACCAAAATAGTGTTATACTTCTACAATGCTGTGTAGTCCTGCTGCTTTTTTTCTATTCAATTTTTACCTTTCACTTTGGATTTTAATATTTTCCGTCCGTCGGTATATCTATGTATGTTCGGTTGCTTTCGCTCGTTTTGCGTGCATGGTATCTCCTAGATATTACCCTATCGCTAAAGTGTCTTCTTTTTCTCCAATATGAGCCTCCCATTCTTGGATTTTATACGTCCAGGCGAAGAGGATGTCTTTTGTTCTGTTGGTTCTTTTGTTTTATGCATGTATTCTTTATTATTCATGCTTAATCCCCCATTTCTGCACATTTGTCTTTGAGCAATTTCACTAAATTCTTTCTGCACTTAATTCTTATTTCCTTATGTATTTTCTTGGGATCCGTTCCATGTCTTGACTTTGTTTTCTGTCTCTCTTGCACCATGTCGAGAATCTTGTCTGTGATCCAATCATTTTTTTCTACGTTTATTTTCCTTTGCGACAATATCTTTTGCTGTTGTCACTATCGTTTTCGTCACTGCATCCTATGTTGAGATTCTTTTTCCAATTTATCAGTCGTATTTTCATTTTACACTGTCCTTGCATGTTTTTTGCAGGTGAAGTCGATCACAAGTCTGTTGTGCTGCAATCTGTGTGCTGCACTAGGCTTTTTCAATCTCCGATGTTTCATCTTTAGTTTACATATAACCGGGAGGTAGTTGCTTACACTCGATACTTTGATAAGTTTTGTGATGTAAAACTACATTTCTGAATCTTCTGTTTATAGTTATACAGTTAATTTGGTATTTTATATTCCATCCTGAGCTTTTCCATCTCCATAATCATCTTGGGTGTTCTTGAAACCAGGTGTTGGTTATTCGCTATGCACCATTGGACCCATTTTTCTCCTTGGTCACTGCGGTTTTCTCGTCCAAAGTTGCCAATTATTACACCTTCCTTCTCTTTGCCTATATTATCTCCCATGATACTTCTAATTTCTTGTGTTTTACACTGAGCATTTGCGTTGTCCTGTACTGAGCAGAATCATTCTATTTCCTTCTCAAAGCTGTAGGTTGTCTTAAAAATACGCATGAATATATATTACATATTGAAGAAATATTTTAAATACTTATCACTCAAGATACAAATCCTATGTCATCAATCAAAAACACAAAGTAAATTGAACACCAGCAAAGTCGGATTCAAACGGACGGTTTTGGAATAACCCAAGTAAGAAAAAGCCACAAGTCCGCGCAATAAGGAAATCCTGAATTCTGATTGGATTAAAAAGAGCAAATTCATCTATGACGTATCTTCACGCCTATCTGTAAAAAGTTTTGCTGGAGCCGGCATCATGAGAAGCTTGACTATAAAAACCACGACGCTGACGTATCAAAGTCAGAGAGTCAATGGGTCAGTGAGACACAGCAGTCTGTCCGATGGAAGCGGAAGCTGACAACATCTCACAATGTAAGGAGGAAACTTCAAGCTGACTCGCCTTTGCTACCCATTTTGTATTTTCTTTTTCATTCCACGCCAACCCGTTTTATTCGCTGTTTTATTCGCCCTCTTCTTCCAACAATTTTTCTTCATTTTCACGCCACAATACTAAAGAGAACAGCACCCCGATGAAATAGACGTGTAAAGTACCACTCCTTTAATTGTTTTGTATTCTCTTTCTCTCATCCTGTCGCGACCTAACAAAAAGCGGAAGAAACAAAGACTTTACATTTTGCTACTACACAACCATGAACTTTGAACTTCTGCATACATTTGAATACCTACATTTCTCTACAAACTATTTTAACAACAAATCTGCATGCATTTTCTCACTGAACATTTTCTTCTCGCAAATATATAATATTGTTCAGTCAACAAAATGTCACTTATATTTTCCTTCTTACACTTGTCAATCTGTAAATAAATCTTCGCATTAATGTACACACGAAATATTTTATTTAAACTATGAATGAATACATAAATACTAGTAAATGCAGTAATAAAAAACGACAACAATTAAGTAATCAATGATAAATAATGAGTTAAAAGTCAACAAACTTTATAAAAAAATTTAAAATAATTGGATTGAGATCCTTAATTTTACTCAATATCCACTAGAATAAGTTGAAACACAACCGTCATCTACTAATCTAATTATCGTTAAGATAATACAAAAGACCTACCCATAACGAGCGACTCACAAGTCTGAATAAATAAATAAATTGGCTAAAATGCATCACTCATTGACTAAAATTTGAGTTAAAGCATAAAACAAACTTTATAAGTACATGCTATCTATCAATAATATTGAGCATATTTACTCAGTATTATGGCATTCAATAAAACAATATATATATATATATATATATATATATATATATATATATAGTCTGCAGTCTTGTTTCGCTTTATCACAGGTGATCTTACGATTAGATTACTCTAGTGAGGATTGATATCCGACCAAATTAATATCAGTCGGCAATACTAAATCTGAGCTATTGGCGCTCAGCGTGCGAAAGCATATATATATATATATATATAGTCATCCGCAGACAGATCTGTTTTGGTGTATCACAGCTCATTAGTACGGTTAAACTCCGATTGCTTTCTACCCAGGTTATATATATATATATATATATATATATATATTCGCCATCAAATAAGGACTGAGGTTTGTATCCTGACGGAGAATATTTTACAATTTTAAGTTTTCTCGAGTGCTCAGGCTGGTAAAAAAATAAGTACTATTTAAATATTGGCTGTATACCCACTTACGTGTTTCAACTATGTTTGAAAAAATAAAATTATGTCGGATTAAGATAAAAATTGTATGTGTCAATTATTTGTGTAAAATCAATACGTGTGTTCCGTTGTATACGATTTCTCTCCAGTATAATCTGGCTTTTGATTACGCCGTTTAGATGTAAGAGCTTATATCAAAAGCACGCAGTCAATTCTTATTAGTCAAAAGTAGTTTTGTTGCGCATGTCTTGTTGTGCATGTCTTGTTGCGCATGCGTTGACTACATTCTCATTTTTTTTTATCTGTTTGTAATTTTCAACTGAAGTAGTTTCAGCTAACACGTACCATGCTATCCGTGAAACAAGGACATTAATCCAAGGCATTTTCGGTCATGATTCCGTTAAAACCTTTGTAGTGACACTTCAAACTTAGCCAAAAATCAGTTGAAACGGATGATCGCCGGAGCAGGCTATTGAGAAGCAAAATATCCAAAGCAATCTTTGATCATCAGCTGCGAAATTTCGATTCACACATATTTAGAGAGAGAAAAAAGAATGAATGGATTCTCCGGACATTTTAGAAACTGTTCAGCTATTTTGAGTAAGGTTCTATAGCCTTAGCTGGCTACCAGTCTAACGTAGAAAGCAATAGCAACCTACAGAGAAATAATCTTCTGCCCAGTCAGTCATGTCTCTTTTAAGACATGATCGGCCAAAGCGTGTATCACGTATGGCACTTAACTGACTGATTTATCTCATTGCACTTTGCAAATAACCGCTGAAATCTAAGAGTCCGCATAAGTCTAAGGAAAACACAAATCAGTTGATGGTGATCCCGAAAAATGGCTTTCAATATTCTTTAGTATAGTGAAATTCTCTTACAGTTAACATCTATGAGTATTTCACTTCTCTTTACACTGTTTCCCTCTACGCCCGATTAATATATATCTAAAGTAGAAGTAACTTATGTCAGTATTTCGGTGACTGGAGAGACAATTGATTTTCCTTGAAATTTAATATATTTATTTCGTCTTTCGATTAGAACAACGGACCCGAGCATATCATATTGATTCTCATTTAAATAACTATTTTCTTTTGCTATTTATGTATGCAAGTCATTGTTAATATCGATGTGGATGTTCATATGCATAAACTTAGTAGTTTATGTCTCCTTTCCTACTGTCTTTTGTTTTACGATGCCATAGAGAATCTTTTTAGAAGACGGGTTTGTTAATTATTCATTCAAAGCGGACGTTATATTGTTTCCGATGTCGACAGCTAAAATGTGGCAAAATATAAACAAGGACCCGAATGCAAATATGAATTTCGAGATCAACTTAGATTTTATTATGCAGGCCAATGGTATATGACAGAAAAGAAGATTTCTTAGGTTATGGCGTAATTATAATTCTGTAGGAATTTAAAATTCAAATGGATCACCAAATCCAGAAACTATCTCCTGATTGTGAAACAGAATAGCATTTCTCCGCGGATATCGCTCTTCCCCTGGAACATGATAAAACTAAAGGACATTAAAAACTTTTAACACGCCTTATATATATATATATATATATATATATATATATATATATATATATATATATATATATTGTAATAGTTCTTACAATGGTTTATAAGTTCATAGTATCACTACACAAAAAGTTTCGTGTTTCGAAGCTACCTTTAGATGCTTCTCATCGGGTGACGAAGTTGAAATGCTATGAATTTATAAACCATTGTAACAACTATTACAATATAACGCTCTACGTTGGTATCGAGCACTCTTTATAAAATTAAATGCATGAACAACATTTTAAAAAAACTACGAGTTCCACAACTTTGTTACAATATCTCTCTCTCTCTCTCTCTCTCTCTCTCTATATATATATATATATATATATATATATATTTGAGCAGTAACTTTTCTTTTTAATATATCTTATTAAATACGGCCATCTAGCAAGATGATGTATTTCAGGTATCCTTTATTTCCATTTTCTATGATTAAATTGCGAGAAAAAAAAAACAGAATAAGTAGAAGAGGTGGTTATAAATGACTGTTTTCAGTGTACAAGGGTGGGACCTAATTGCCAATATATAGTATATAGGAGGAGTGATATTAAGTAATTCTTCAGTACGCTTTTCTTTGACTCTAGCAATTTTTTTTATTAATACTTTGAATTTTGAAAGGCATTTTCTAATTTTATCATTAATTTCTGTACCTCTTTAATTTTGACATCCGCAACACGTAACTCACATCTTGGATTGACTCTTTTGAAGACAACGATACTCTTTGTTTTGAGACCGTTTAGAGTTATTCTATTTATTTTTATTTTTTATTTTTTGCTGTATTTGTCTAAATTAACATTCCTTTCAATTTTTTTACTATGTTTGCGACCAACAGTAAAGTTAACATATTTTTTCTTGCTAGTAATATATCCTACTTCTCTTAGCTTCATCTTCTTGTATGAGTAAAATCGTTGCTTTCGCTATACTTTGTGCAGTAGCTATCGAATAATACTGGTGAGAAATTCCTCTCACGCTTTATACGCTAAAGATAACACTTAAAATGTCTATTCAATGAAGAAAGGACATTATTAGTCATTAAACACAGTGTTCCGACTATTACAAGAAAAACTGGGAATAAATAAGCCTAACAAAGCGGAAACAAATTTGAAAACCACTCGTATAAACCACATCAGCTGAAAATAGGATCAACGCGCAAGAAATAAGGATCTAAAACCCCTGAAACCTGGAAATGTAATTGACGAATAATTAAAAAAAAACAACTCAAAATAATTAAGACAAAAAATAACCAGAGTTACTCAGAGGACACTTTAAATGAGAAACGATCTCTCTTGGTATTCCGATGCAGAACAAACGCATCAGAAGCAATTATAGCATGACCAAAGTAAAAAGCAAAACACTAAAGTATTTAGTGAGGAAAGAAACGATATGTAAATCAGTATGAATAACTGAAGCTTCTTCAAAACGAAGATAAAAAAAACATTGCCGAAAAAAAAGTGTGTTATACATAGAATTACGTAACGTCTTGGTTTCGAATAATTGATTTTGATCATTTTATCCCAAGAAAAGAAGAAAAAGCGCAGAGATTACGGCGAGAATAAAACGATATTATGAAGGTAAGTTAGAGAATTTACTGAGGAAAAAGAAAGATAAAATATACAGGATTCAAGGCAAAAGATGACGACAATAGCCATTGCATTTATATTTTTAAACAGTATGTGCGTTTGTGATGCAATGGATATCGGCTCGGAATGAGAAATCGGAGAGCCGAGTTCTAATTCCAGTTGAATTCGTTTCATTCACTTACGCGCAATTACCCTTGGGAAAGGTATTAATCCATCTCTTCCCTCCAGTTATGGGTTAAATAGCAGGACAGATTGGGTTCTATAGCCTTGGCTGGCAACCAGTTTACCGCAAAAAGCAACAGCAACCTACTGCGGGATAATCTTCTGTCCAGTCAGTCATGTCTCTTTCAAGACATGATCACCCAAGCGTGTATCACGTATGGCACTTAACTGACTGACTGAGTTGACAATAAAAATGTAAGCGGCAGATGTTTACGTATTTAAAAAATTCAATCCGAATATTCGTCGATTGGCTAGAATTATTTGAACTCTAGAATTGGCCGCTTAATTCATTCTCTGGAAAAATTAATTCTTCGTCGAAAAAAAATGATTACAGTTGAATAAACAGTAAACTAAAGATATATTCAAGAATACTTTCTCATAGTATTTGTGAAAATGTACAAAGTCCAAAGATTTTTTCAAATTAAAAGACGTGATGCTTGTTTTTAAGCCTAAAAAATGATACCTTAAGCTGCGTTGGACTTGATAGGCTAAAAAACCGCGGAGTTATTGAAAAATAGATTATTCAGAATAGACCGCCTACGATTTATATTAGAAAGAAAAATAATAAGATTTTTCGACGAGATTGAAAGATTATCTCCTACCAAACCCAGAGGATATATTTGCCAAATTAAATGGTGATAATTTATTTCAAACATTTACGTGTTTTAGGCATTTTTTAAAAAAAATCATCTCACCCCAAGCAAGGCATTCAACTACCACTATTGCGCATGGGGCTACATAGGGGAAGGTAAAGAGAAGGAGTGGTTAGACATAGAGAATGTCAGGAGGAAGGTGACAGATGAGTAAGGATAGCGAGGATGAGGGTTGGGCAGATGGGAAGAGTGTTTGATAGAATGGGAGCAGGTTAGTGTGTTAGGAGGTGTCTATTGACCTTACATTTAAACTCCTGGAGATTGTAGCCGTCGGGGAAGCAATCGTGTGGAAGAGAATTCCACAGGCATATCTTCAAATCGAAGATGATGAGGTATGCCTGAAGAATTTGACTATGAATGCACATAAAGTATTTTACAAGTCAGAAGATTATCCTTCTGCGTAAAAGTAACCCCAGGTATTTGCCAGGAAATACTTGATAAGATGTTGGCTAGTATATACTCTGCCGTTCTTAGACCGATGATATACTTATTAAGAGTGCAACAAAAAGTAACACATAAAAGTGATTCAGCAAGTATCTCAGAGACTACATGATTCAAAATTTCAAAGTAAGTGAATAGAAAATGTCAGTTATTTATGGATAGGATCAAATATTTAGGTCAGATAAGGATGTGCGTTGTGTTGCATTGGATATCGGCTCGGAACGAGAAATCGGGGAGCCGAGTTCGAATTCCAGCTGAATTCATTGCATTCACTTACGCGCAAACAACCTTGGGAAAGTTATTAATATGTCTTTTCTTTCCAGTTATGGGTTAAATAACAGGACAGATTGAGTTCTAAAGCCTTGGTCTTTCGAGACATGATCGCCCAAGCGTGTATCACGTATCGCACTTAACTGACTGAATCGACGAAAAAAGGAAGAAAGCCAGTTTCTGTTGGAGAAAGTGTCGTTAAAGACCCTGGAATCATTTCCCGGACTAGTAAATTATTGTAATATTTATGTGTCGGATGTGTACAAATTTTGTGCACCTTAGTAATTTACTTACGAAGGGTACGAAATGGAACGAAAATCTTTTGAAGAAATTCAAAAGAAATAACTTCAGTATTATCACTCACATATTACGACCGGCGGCGACAAATAATTGTAGCGTCAGACGCGCCCGAATATGCCATAGAAGTTGTAATCCACCCACATGTATTGAACAGGTGTAGAGGCTCATCCCTTGTTCCCTGTTTAGGATGTGGTTTCTGGTTTTCTCTTTTCCAATCTTTTCACTTTTCTTTTTTGTTTACTTTTTTTTCAATTGGTGTAGATAGACTAAACTATCGCCCGGTTCACACTCCACCCACATCTATTGAACAGGTGTAGAGGCTCATCCCTTGTTCCCTGCTTAGGATGTGGTTTCTGGTTTTCTCTTTTCCAATCTTTTCACTTTTCTTTTTTGTTTATTTTTTTTTCAATTGGAGTAGATAGACTAAACTATCGCCCGGTTTCACATTCCTCCCTCGTCTATTGAACAAGTTAAGAGGCTCATCACTTGTTCCCTGTTTAGGATGTGGTTTTCGGTTTTCTCTTTTCCAATCTTCTTACTCTTACGTAGCCCCCTGCGCATCAGTGGCGTTACCGCCTTGCTCGGGGTGATATGATTAAAAAAAAACACTAGGTCATAGGATTGAAGGCGGTACAGTGAAAGTAGACATCAACACTTCAAGAAGTTTGACAAATAAAGAACAATGCTGCAGTTACATTGAAAATTTAGTACTTGCTATAATTCTTGCTGTAAAGAAAATTGACGGGATATTATGAAAAAACTTTATAAGGTAAACAGATCCTCGTCTATTATTAGACAAGGTTGTAAAGATTTAGATCTACTGCTACTAGAATATTTGATCCAATGAAACATTAACCGGGGAATTCATAAATCATCTGTGTTGTTGTCTCTCATAACGTAAGAAATTATGGCTCAAGCTGACTTCTCGTTATTTTTCTTTTTGTTTTTAGTTACTACAGATGTGTTATCGTCTATTTTGTTCCTGTTCTGCCATTCGTAATTAGATATTTTCCTTTCTTCAACTGCCTTCACGATTCCGGGTGAGTGTTAAATTCACCGGGCCTTTTTTCTTTATTTATATGTCCCAGAAATATCAACTGACTATGAGTATAGGGTATAATTTTCTTCGAAAATTTTCCTTCTTTTTTAATAAGTGAGCATCAGCTGAAGTTCATTGGACATGCAATGACGAAGGAGGGCTTGGAGAACCTGATACTGACAGGCCAGATAGAAGGAAAAGAGACAGGGGAAAGCAGCGGATAACATATTTGAAGAGCCTGATCAGGTGGATGACGGAACGGGGGTTGCATAGTTTAACAGGAGAAAACGTACAAAGAGCCACCAGGGAAAGGAAGACGTGGAAAGCCATGATCGCCTGCGTCCTGAAAGAAGAAGAAGTTCTTATAGCATTACTATAATAATGAAGCCATTTTTGACTTTAGCTCTCTGGTTACGAACAGAAAGGAAATGTTTATACAGTAGAAATCAAATAAATAATAATTTTCTTTCTGTATGAAATTTTGTTATTCTTATTATTTTAAGGTAAGCATAAATTAATCTTCATATAATATTTAATTTACCTGTTTCTCCATTAAATGATCCTAATAGATTAATCAAATGGTTTTCTTATTATTCATATTTCCCTTAGTTGTCGATATTTCGAAATAATTTTTTTTTTAACTACGATAATGTTTCTAAAAAAAACAATACGGCAGGAAACAATTTCTAAGTTATTCATTCTTCGAAAGACTACGTATTTATTTATTTTTTGTTTATTAATTTTTATTTCGATAACGCTATTTTCGACGACTTTAATGAAAAAATAACTGAATATACAGTGGGCGAACAAATTATTTTAAAGCACTAATAAACTTAAACCTATGTCATCTTTTTTTCCCATTAAGTGTTTTTTAACAATTATTTTCGTTACAAGAATTAGTGAAGGTTGCAGCAACTTTTTTTAACAACTAATCTAATCAAGAGTAAAAAAGAAAAAAAGAGAGACAAAAAGGAAAAGAAAAAATTACCATCTCTAAATTTCTCTCTCTCTCTCTCTTAACATCATACTCTAGTGAGGCTTTGTTTCGCTAAGCGGCTCTTTCTATTTAATTTTTATTTTTTTATATTTTTACAGCGTCTTTCTCTTTGAATGCTAATCGCCTCTCTGTCTAATGTCGCTTGACAACCCATTTGAGAAAAGGAAAACTCTAAACAACAATCGCAACTCAAGGTGTTAATCCTACCGAGTAGTAAATCCCAACTGCGTTATTAGGTCGCAAAAGATCCCCTACAAGCTACAGACCCTGTTTGTAAAAGACCGTTACCCAACGTGTCGGGCAACTTTGGGTGGACTTTAGTACCTGTGCATCACTCGTGGGAATAATATGAGAATTAAAATAGAAATAAAAAGTCCAGAATGGCTCTTTCAGTGGATAAATAAGGAGCCCGTCCTTCAGGAGAGAAACTATCTGAGGTCAAAAAATCTGCCATAGGAATAAACTCCTACAACCATGATAATCCTCATGATGGCCCTGAAAATCTTCCAGCTAGATCCATAACCGTACATTTAAAGACAGAAAAAATGAAATGGTCTCTTGAGGAGTATAAAATTTTTATGACTGCATTTCATGAAGTGTTACTCAAACCTCAAAAAACATCACTCGCCAAACATATGACATTTGGCGAGAAAAGGTTGGGCAACCAAAGAGAAAGTACATTGACAAAAATAAACTAGCTAATGTACGAAGGTACATTATGCGAAATAACCGATTGAAGGAGGCTGAAATTAATGAGATAAAATAAATTGCAACCAGAATAGACGAATCAACAAAACATGAAAGGGAACCGGAATTAGAAAAAAGTAGTAACATCACACAAGCCACAGGTTATAATGTAGAAACCGTGATACGCACAAATCACCGTGAAAATAATGCCGAAGCTTTAGACGTATTGGAAATGTGTGATCTGAGTCGGTTACAAGAGGGCAAAAAAAATAATTCAAAACACATTGAACAGAATTATTTTACGGAAAACAAGAATAGTATACAAGAAGCGAAGGAAGATATCAAGAGCCATATAAGTTAGATAAGATATTTTGCAATGGAGGAACAAGAACAACTTTCAAAATTACATTCAACAAAGCATTATCTCGAAACTATTAAGCTCTACAATGCAGCACTCAAATTACTATTGGGTGAAGAAGACATTCATATAAATCTCAATGAAACAACATATGCATCAGCAACAGCATCGAAAAAATTGAACATCAAATTAAAAACAAGGGAGTCTCAAGCACATGAAGATCCATCTTAGAAAAATGAAAGTTAGAAAAGAATTATCAGTACTCGATGAACTGGCAAGAGGAATAAATGTAAGAACTAGAAAAGGCAGAAGAATTGAACAAAAATACAATATTAGAAATAAAAATGTAGTCCTATCAACTAAAGAAAAACTAAAGCAGACAATACAACTGAAGGCTCAAAGAACAAGACGCTGTGAGAAAAGATCAAGATTCTACAGACAGAACAAGATCATTGAACCGATTCAAAGAAATTTTACAGGGAAATAGGTGAAAAAAGAATTGAATTGACAGTCCCCTCCAAAAAGGGAAAAGGTTATAGAGTTATGGGAAAAATATGGGCTGCCCTAAAGAACACAACAAAGAAGCAGACTGGATTGCGCAAGAGATAGAACGAATGAAAAATAAACCAGAACAGACATTGGTTGGAATCACAGAAGAGGATGTTAAATGTGCACTTAAAAAAGCGCACAATTGGAAATTTCCAGGAATAGATAAAATTCCTAACATTTGGCTATATTATTTAATTACAGCACATAAAAAACTAGCCAAAGAACTTCAAGAAATGGTTAACGATTCCACTAAAATTCCTGAATGGATGACCAAAGGAATTACCTTTCTTCTACCCAAGAAACGTGACACAAACAATCGGAAAAATTACAGACCAATTACATGCCTTCCATCAACCTACAAAATATTAACGTCTATTTTAACAAAGCAGACATATTTCTTCTTTTAAAGAGATGACATACTACCGCTTGCACAATAATGGTGCAAATGTGGTAGTTACGGATGTAATGACCAATTACTTATTAATAGGATGATCCTGGAAAACTATTTCAATGCATAGAAAACTCTTAGTAGTGCCTGGATAGATTATCGTAAAGCATTCGATAGTGTACCACATTCATGGATCTTTAAATATGTAAATATGTACAAGATATGACTCGTCATCATCAATTTCATCAAACAATATATGTCAATATGGAAAACAACACTTTACCTCAACCATATATATGGAAACTCTAAATCTGGTGAAATAAACATATTTCAAGATGACCCGTTGTCTCACTTACTATTTTTACATATCAGTAATAGTATTAACCAGCCAGTCTGCTTATAAAATAGCTCAAAGGAAAATAAGCCATCTATTTTATATGGCTGACTTAAAGCTGTATGCTAAGAAGGAGAATAATTTGGAAAGTCTTCTGCAAACTTTAAAATGCTTCAGTGATATCATTGGAATAAATTTCAATTTGAATAAATGTGCTAAAGCTACAGTTTTACGAGGTTCGCTACAACAAACATCCTCAATTAGCTTAGACCCTGCTGTAACAATAACAGATTTAGAGCAAGAAGAAGCTTACAAGTACCTAGGGGTAAATGCGAGTGAAAGAATTTACTATAAGAAAATGAAAGAAATAGTGCGTAAAGCGAAGTATAAAAGGATACGAATGATATTAAAAACTGATCTGAATTCTCATAAAAGAGTTATGAATATTAATAACTTTGTCATTCCTGTGGCCCAATATAGTCTCAACATCTTGAACCTGACACTAAATGACATCAGACGAATGGATTCTGAGACAAGAAAAGCTCTGTTCTAAGCATAAGATGCATCATTCAAAGGCTGATGTAGACCGTTTATACATAACCCGTAATGAAGGCGGATGAGGTCTTATTCAGCTGGAATTGTTATACAAGCCAACAACTATTGGCTTACTAACAGACAGTGAAACAACAAAAGACTGAATGATACAATTAGTCAATCAATATGAAAACAGAAAGAAAAAATATCCAGTCATAAAAGAAGGCAGTAAATACAAACAAGATTTACATTTAATAGATTCTGTAGAAAAGCAAAACAGAAGCCAAGAACCAACTATTGCGGCAAAAAATATGAAGAAGAAAGCCAAGGATAAAGCTCTTGAACATATGAAATAACGGTGGCTAGACAAACATCTGCATGGTCAATATCCAGAACGTTCTTATTATGGGACTAAGAGATGAGTTGATTTGCAAATGTTTGAACTAAGTTAGTTCTAACGAAACAATGCAGCAGTACCTACCGTAAGTAAATAGTCAGTTATTTTTCGAAACTTTCTGTAGCTCGGTTGTTAGCAACAATCTGAACGCATCAAAGTTGAGCAGAAACATAATGAAAATCTAGACCTTGCAATATCATGAAGGTGACTGTTGTACCGGTAATTACTGCAGCACTTGAAAGTGTTTAGAATAAGGTGGCTAAGTCATTATATAATTGGAATATGTAGATATTACCCCGGAGAAGGCATTTTTTTACATCGGATATTTAGAAGTGCGTCAGAATTTAACATGATTTTTTAAATTAATCACTTGTAGAAGGGAACGACTAATTAAACTCTTAAATTGAAGAAGTCTTTCAGAACGTAAACGAGTATGGCCCTCGATATTTTTTTAATGACTATAAACTGCACTTTTTATGATATTTCTGGAATGGACAAATGGAATGGACAAATTTCCTGTTGCTTTCAGGAAGTTTTTGAAGTAAGTGCTTCTTTATTTTTCTTCTAATAATCAAACATGGGTACCTCAGTCTGTCCTGGCTTATGGTCACGTCACAGAAAGGTAAATGCAAGACCTCCTACAGAAGGTAGCTGAAGAGAGTAACAAGAAAAGACTACGAATAAACTGCAAGAAAAAAAGAATGTATGGTCATCAGTAAAAAAGGGCATCCCAGTATGCCAAATACAGGTCGGGGATACTAAAATAAAGCAGGTACAAACATTTATGTACCTGGGAAGTGTTGTAAGAGAAAATGGAAAGTGCGACACAGAGATCCGAAGGTGAATTGGCATGACGAAAGAAGCATTCCAGAAGTTGAGTAATGTATTAAGAAACTGGATAATTACGCTAGAAACAAAGAAGAGAGTACTGGATTGCTATATGATGTCAGTTCTTCAATATGGCAGTGAATGCTGGACAATATCATCGAAAATGAAGGAAAAACCTGACGCAACTGAAATGTGGTTCTACAGAAGGATGTTGCAAATATCATGGATTGAGCCTTTGAGCAAGGATGCGGTCTTGAAAATGATGGAAACGAAAATGAAATTAATACTGAGCATCAGGAAGAAACAACTAAATTTCCTGGGACATGCAATGAGGAAAGCGGGCTTAGAGAAGCTGATACTAACAGGCCAGATAGAGAGAAAAAGTGGCAGGTAAAAGCATAAGGATAACATATTTGAAAAACCTAATCAGGTGAATGATGAAACGAGGGCTGCATGGTGGAACAAGGGAAGGCATGCTAAGAGCCACCAGGGATAGGGAGACGTGGAAAGCAATGATCGCCTACATTCTGAAAAGACAGCACATAGAAGAAGAAGAAGAATACGTTAAGCAACGGATCTTATCACTATCTAGACGAAAAACCACTAAAGTATACAAAGCGCATGGATATGCAGGCAATGTAATGAATAACGGCTTGCAATCATTAATCAGTAAACCGAGTTACAATTACAATGGGTTAGTTATATTACCTTACACGCAAATACATTTAGGAAAGGTGTGAACTCACCTCTTCTTCCCGCAGCTATGGGTTAATTAGTTCGGACTATTGTTATTATCCAAAAATATCGTACAAGCTCGAAATAATTTCTTGCTTTGATATACTGTAAAGAACAAATCGATCAATCAGTCTGTATACCCTGCTATTTCATCTGTCTACAGAAAAAACGAATTAAGATATTTTTATAGTCAGTTAAGTACCATACGTGAAACACGCTTGGGCGATCATGTCTCGAAAGAGACATTACTGACTGGGCAGAAGATTATCCCGCAGTAGGTTGCCATTGCTTTCTGCGGTAAACTGGTTGCCAGCCAGGCTATAGAACCCAATCTGTCCTGTTATTTAACCTATAACTGGAAGGAAGAGACGGATTAATACCTTTCCCAACGGTATTTGCGCGTAAGTGAATGCAATGAATTCAGCTGGAATTCGAACTCGGCTCTCCGATTTCTTGTTTCGAGCCGATATCCACTGGACCACCACGCATATTTTTATAGTACATTAATTAAAAGATGTGCGTTGTGGTGCAATGGATATCAGCTCGGAACAAGAAAGCGCAGAGCCGAGTTCGAATTCCAGTTTAATTCCTTGCATTCACTTACGCGCAAATACCCTTGTGAAAGTAATTAATCCGTTTCTTCCCTCCATAACTGGAGGGAAGAAACGGATTAATACCTTTCAGAACACTTAGTATTCACCAAGAAATCTCATTAAAATTAAAACCTATACATGGGTTGCATTTATAAATTCATTTGTCATGTAGGAAATGTTATCTATTATCTAGGAAATTATATACAATCACAACACTTCCGCGTTGACTACATTGTCATAATTCCACCCAAATTTGTCGCAGCAATATATTAACAGGACAGAATTGTTTCTATAGCTTTGGCTGGCAACCAGCCTACCGCAGAAAGTAATGGCAACTTACTGTAGGATAATCTTTTGTCCAGTCAGTCATGTATCTTTTTAGACATGATCGCCCAATCGTGTATCACGTATGGCCCTTAAGTGACTGACTGAATTAAAAGTGAGCAGAACATTTTTTGCTGAGCTTTGAATATCGTTCTCTGATTTCTCTTTCTTTAAATGCACCTCCTATTGTCAATAGCCACTACGTACAATTTATATACAGTACCGAATTTTGCTACAACGAAATAGAATAAGTCACTGTTTTAAGAAAACTGAAATAAATTCAGCATTGATAAGTTTTGTGTCCAGATTGAAATCAGTTGTTTTTAATGAAACGATAAACAGAAAGAAAGACGAAGGATTAGTGCTATAATGAGGTCAAAAGAAACCAAATTTTGTTTTAGCAACAGTTCAATATTGATCGATGCCATCATCTCTGATAAAACAAAAGTTCATATTCCTAAGCCTCCTTTTCGACCTAATTTTATTTCCTCTCTGTACAAAAAAAAAACTTTATTTCTAATTCTGACCTTCTTAACTCGAAACCTGAATGGCGTAGTCAATAAAAAAGCGCAGTTATAAAACATTAATAGTGCAAATTAATCTCTTTTTCTAAAGCCATTTTCTACAAAGAATTAAGTAACATTAAGCATCAATAAAAACTTATCCAATTATATTGTCGAGAAACAAATAACTTTTTATTTAATGAAGATTAGTGATACATTTGAGAGAGTAAATGTATTTGGAATAAAATAGCTTTAGTTTATTTCATGGAAGTCAGATGTAATAAAAACAAAAATCGTAAGAAATAATATGATAGATTAAAAATGGAAGCCACAGAGACGCAGTGTCCACAGATAGCAACATACATCTAGAATACTTATCTATTATATATTGTTCAGAACTCTTAGTGTTCATAAAAAAATCTCATTAAAATTAAATCCTATATATAAGTTGTATTCATAAATTCATTTGCCATGTAGTAAATGTTATTTATTAACTATGGAAAATATATAATATCACGCCATATTCTAGCTGACTAAATTGTCATAGAGTGGAGAAAGGTTGATTAAATATAGGAAATGTCAGAGGGTGGATGATAGGCGGGTAAGGATACCGGCAATGAGGGTTGGGTAGATGAGAGTGTTCTGAGAATAATTGGAGTTAGTGTGATAGGAGGTGTCTATTGACCCTACATTTAAACACCTGGAGATTGTAGCTGTCGGGAAAGCAGACTTGTGGAAGGGAGTTTCACAGTCGGGAAGCGCGAGAAAAGAAGCTGTTGGAGTAGAACTTACGGTTACATCTTATTTGTTTAACTGTAAAAGGGTGGGACCTAGTTGCTAATCTAGTATCTCGTGTAAATTCATGCTTAGGTGGCACCAGTGATCTAAGCTCATCGGAGCAGAAGCCATGAAAGTATTTGTAGAAGAGGCACAGGGAAGCCATATCACACCGGTGAGAGAGTGGTTGCAGCCGGTCTGCCAAGTCAGTATCAACCACGTTACAGATCCTCCTTTGTATTTTGTCAAGAAGCCCAAGGAGAGCAGCAGGGGCACCCAACCAGATATGGCAGCAATATTCAATACACGGGCGGATGGTAGATTTGTATATGTGCAGAATAGATTCAGGTGGGAAAAACTTCCGGGCCCTGAACGGAGAGCCAACTTTCATAGCGGTAGATTTGGCAATGGATTCGATATAGTCATACCATTTGAGGTCCGCCCAAAGTGTAAGGCCAAGCAGGTGTAATATTTTACTCTCTGGGAGGCAAGCCTGTCCATGCTAATGGGAGGTAGATGCGATTGTCTATGGGGCAAGCCTTTCCCATGCTAATGGAAGGTAGATGCGATTGTCTATGGGCAAGCTAGATATATTTTCATTAATACTTGTATCTGCTAGAGATCTATCCTTAAAATTACGTAACAGTTAATTCTTACCAACGACTTCCTCCATGTCATCTGTTCTCAACTCAATACATATGATGTTAAAACAATCCTTGTTTTTAATTTTAATTCTTTTTTTATTTTATACATATTGCCCCAAACAAGACTGGACTCAGGAGATTACAACGAGAGAAACAACTGGGTGTTTGAGAAAGACACTGAACAACACAATAATACTCAGCAAAATTACTAAAATAAAAATGTCATATTTTAGAATTTAAAGATATTAAACCAACAGAATTACAGATTAAGAGGATCGATTATAATTTTGAAGTAGTCAATCTAAAATGTATTTCGATTCACTGAAGCCAAAGGTTTTTACATTGAGGGGACACTATAAGTATGAAAGTTTCAAACGTAATATCACATGCTGTTGATATTTTAAACACTCAGATCTTAAGATTTAAAAATCTTACAAACATTGAATTTCATTAAATTTCTTCCATTTTTGTTAATCACTGAAACCATTGAAAAACATAAAATCAAGCAAGTTAAACAACCTACAGTTAATTTCTGTATATCAAGAAAAATAATTTTATCCATCGACAAGAGGAATTTATTGATACATGTAACAAATATTAACTTGTCTGCTATCTTCAACAAAATTTAATTAAATAATATTTGCTGCCTAGATAATCTTTTTCTCTCTCTCTCTCTATATATATATATACATATATATATACACACACACACATATATATAGTCATCCGCAGACAGATCTGTTTCGCTGTATCACAGCTCATCAGTACGGTTAGACAGCCGATTGCTTTTAACCCAGGATTGAAACCCGCCCGAGTTGGCGTCAGTCGGCGATTCAACCTCTGGGCTATGGGCGTTCGGTAAAAGAATGCAGACATTTTAGCGTATATATTATCAATATACACGCCCAATAGCCAGAGTGCTCTAATTCATTAAGGAATGAGCGATGTATATATATATATATATATATATATATATATATATATCCGCAGACAGATCAGTTGCGCTGTACTAGAGCTCATCAGTACGAATAGACATCCGATTGCTTCTAGCCAGTTTTGAAGGGTTTCATCTAGGGTAAAATGTGGAAAGAAATTTGAAATTTATATTTAAAATAAAAATTTTAAAATATCAAAAATAATAAAATGCAGGGAGAAGAAATCATAGTGACGTAAATAATAAGATATAAAAATTCAAATATTCAAATATTATATTTAGATGCTGAAAAAATGAAAATTACAAAAATAAAAGAAAACAATAATGAAAAGAAAAATTAAGAATTAAAAAGTAAAATTTAGAATCGAAATGAAAAATTAAAAAATGTAAGAAGCAAAAATAAAACTGTTTTAATTCATAATTGTTAAAAGTAATATTCCGAGAGGAAAGAAAGAAAGAAAAGAAAAGAAAAGAAAGAAAAGAAAAGAAAAAAGAAAGAAAGAAAGAGGCAAACATATAGAGAAATCTATATCAATCTGGGTCTTAAACATTAAGTAAGTATTTTTCTATGACAGTATGTTTTCATTAAATCACTTATTTAATAATCGAATTACGATTATTTATATGGTTTAATATGACAATTTTTTCTAGAAGGCATAGATTATATTTATCTTTTTTATTGTGAGGTTTGGATTTAGCTACAATATTCTAGTTAATAAATTGATGGTTGTTGTTTTTAATTTCGAATAATCTATGGACGTACTTTTGCTGTATTTACTGTTGTTTAAAAACAACATGTTGTTAAATCTTATATTAAACCTGTTAGAAGTGCTTCCAAATTAAATTTAACATCTTTTTCATCTCTATAAACAATACTTTCTGGTATACATTGGTCATATAAACATTGGTCATATCTCTATAAACAATACTTTCTGGTATACATTGGTCATATAAACATTGGTCATATCTCTATAAACAATACTTTCTGGTATACATTGGTCATGTAAACATTGGTCATATCTCTATAAACAATACTTTCTGGTATACATTGGTCATGTAAACATTGGTCATATCTCTATAAACAATACTTTCTGGTATACATTGGTCATATAAACATTGGTCATATCTCTATAAACAATACTTTCTGGTATACATTGGTCATATAAACATTGGTCATATCTCTATAAACAATACTTTCTGGTATACATTGGTCATATAAACATTGGTCATATCTCTATAAACAATACTTACTGGTATACATTGGTCATATAAACATTGGTCATATCTCTATAAACAATACTTTCTGGTATACATTGGTCATATAAACATTGGTCATATCTCTATAAACAATACTTTCTGGTATACATTGGTCATATAAACATTGGTCATATCTCTATAAACAATACTTTCTGGTATACATTGGTCATATAAACATTGGTCATATCTCTATAAACAATACTTTCTGGTATACATTGGTCATATAAACATTGGTCATATCTCTATAAACAATACTTTCTGGTATACATTGGTCATATAAACATTGGTCATATCTCTATAAACAATACTTTCTGGTATACATTGGTCATTCAGTGGGAATGTTTAATTTTTCGGCAGTTGCTACTATTTTTAGAGAGCTTATTTTTGCTACTAGTTGGGTGACGAATGTTGTTTATGTGGACCAAATATTTATTTGATATCATAGCATTATGTTGTGAAATATATTCATTTTATGTTTTTAACACAACAGATCTCTATAATAGTTAAATTTTTAATCTTAATTGTAAATTTTACTTTTGGTTTCTTCATTTTTCACTTTTTTAATTTTAATTTTGTATTTACATTTATTATCTACATGTGATTTTGAATATTTAATTTTTACGTCTCATGATTTACGCCACTTTGATTTCTTCTCCTGCATTTTATTATTTTTCATATAATTTTATTTTTGTTTTAAATAATATATTAAATTTTAAATTTAAATTTTTATATAAATGTAACTTTAGAACATTTGAATTATTAAAAAAGCTGTAACTTAACTTTAAAAGATATAATTCTCAGGAACATCGAGTGTATTTAAATTCAAATCTATGAAACTTTCAGTTTGAAATATTCACCTGATGATTGCATAACGCATGAAAATCTGAGTCGTGCCATGGACGTAGGATAGTATAGTATAGGGCGTGTATAATGACAATATACATGCTAAAAAGTCTGCCTTCTTCTACCGTGCGCCCATGGCCCAGAGGTAGAACCACTGACTGACGCCACTTCGGTCGGGTTTCAATCCTGGGTTAAAAGCAATCGGAGTCTAACCGTACTGATGAGCTGTGATACAGCGAAACAGATCTGTCTGCGGATGACTATATATATATATATATATATATATATATATATATATATACTATCATACGTCTGTATATATCAGTGCATTCTACAAATTTTGAGACTTGTTTATGATAGGTATTTTTTAACTCTCAAGATTGTAAGATTATTGTAAATTTAGTATTCTGTTTCTATACACCTTATAAGGTTACTTGATATTTTTTGTTTTTTCAAATTAAAGAAGAAAGCCGGAAGAGGTTTTCGCACAGATCCTCCTCCTAGTACTACAGTAGACTAGTATGCAGAACACAGTCAGAACAGAAAGTCAATTTGGAATAACGTTATGCAATAGAATTTTGTCTTAAACCCGGTCAAAACGCTAAAAACATTCGAAATATCTAGACTGTTTATAGATTAACATGTATTATTCTGTTTTTCTCTGGTACAATGATGGTAAAGTGTAAGTGAATATCAACCATTCGACCGTGCACAGAATACTGTTATCTGATCAGACGCCCCTGCTGTTCGTCTCTGTGTTCTCGACAGGCTCCAAAGTAGAATCTGTAACGTGATTGGTCCCAACCTGGCAACTCGACACTAGTCTCTTTCTCATCGGTGGGATGTGGCTCCCATCTGTCTCTAAATATTTTCATGGCTTCTGTTCTGACGAACTTAGGTCACTGGTGCCCCCTCCACGAGAATTTATTCGGTCAACAAGACGGGCAACAAGGTCCTACCCTTTTACTGTTAGATCAAACAAATGCAGGCGACAATTCTACTTCATCAGCTTCTTTTCTTGCGTTTCACGCCAGTGGAACTCCCTTTCATATACTTGCTTCACTGACGGCTATCACATCCAGAAATTTAAATGCAAAGTCAATTCTCATTTCTTATCCACTTAACTCCAGCCCTTTCCACATCACCCTGTGTATCTTGTTCTCTTCCTGTCCCTCTTCCTTCGCAACTGTCTTCATTCCTGTGTTCACATCCTTCTCTTGCCCATTCTCTTTCACCCCCAGTAGGTGGTTCGACTTTCTCTTCACTCTCCTCCTGTCTAAAACTTCTCTCTTTTATATATCCTCCTGCACTTCAGTGGTGGTAACGCCTTGCTTGGGGTGAAATGATTAAAAAATGTTTGCGGGAGATGGATGTCAGTACAAATAAGGTGGTTCAAAAGATTCACAATATTCTACATGAAAACTTTCGTATATTTATGAAAACAGTAATCCTACACTTTGATGTTGATGTGGCAATCGTTTACCGAATTATTCATTAAGAACTGAATATGCAAAATTGCTCTCCCAGTTGTGGATTAATTAGTAATACTTGTATCGCTAAAGCAATAAAATTGTGTACAAAATATTTTGTACATTTCGACATTAAATAATTCATACATCTTGATGTGCTGCGAAACAAAAAGAACCCGCAGTTTTCTATATTTATGAGATGTAGTATTTAAAATCTTTACCTTGTTCTGATAGTTATTGTCATATTCACACGGCGTTTCAGTAAATGCAGGTGCCAACTTCTTCAGGTAAGTTCAAGTTAACAGAACCCAGTGGATAAAAGCGTTTTTGAGCTGATTAAAAGAGTTGTGAGTTCAATACCTGGAGACAGTAGTGGCGTACAAAAACTTGAGTTAAATGGAGATAAGTAAGATATCCGCAAGTTGCATGACACTTAAAACATAAAATAAATTTGCCTCAGTGATCGAAATTAAATGTTCGGTTGAAAATTCCTGAAGAAGGTCGAATGTACAATGGCCGAAACACCGTGAAAAATATCAGTAAATATAAAATAGTCTGAACAATGTAAATAAAAAGAATCAACCAACTAATATTCATAGAAAAATCACAGGGAAGTTACGTTACGGCGGTGGAAAAGTAAATAAAGCCTAAAGGCCAGGACAGGACAAAAGACACCGAAATTCTTCTTTTTTATTTTATTACGAATCTATTATACAGAGCAGAAGAACTAAACTAAACCTAACAGCAATATCCATTGCATAATTGAATGGTCGACTCATAGATAGATAGATGCTGGTGAGAAGAATTGTCAGACACGATACAGTAAACCAACATTCCTAGCAGTCGGCCAAGCAGTATATTCAATAATCAATTTACCCAACACACACACACACACACACACACACACACACACACACACACACACACACTGGGCTGTGTGTCCTTAAGGAAAACAACTGAATTTCTAGGACTTATAAAACTAATGTTCAGAAACCCTTTTTTTTTACCAGAGTTCATTTTGCAATTTTTGATGTTAATACTTTTCTCTAGTATTTTTTACCAGCGTTCATATTACAACTTTTGTCGTTGATGGTTCTCTCTAGTATTTTTACCAGAGCTCATATTGCATTTTTTGTCACCTAACACCGTATTACTGGTTCCCATATTGTATTTATTGCATGGTGGTCATAGGATATTTTGTAGCCTAGCATATGTGCTAATTCCTTAAGTTTACGTTGTTTTCAGCAGCGTTCTCTATCTATTATTTCAACTTCATTCCATAGGATGATATACCCCAATAATCGTAATAAATTGTGTAGTTCGAAATTCCTAGCACCTGAAGATGCCGGAAAGTACAATGGCTGAAACGTCGTACAAAGAGAACAGTCCGAATAATATAAATAGTGTAAATACTACCTCATCTCAGAAATATATATAGAGAGATATAAGAAACATTATGACAGACACAATAGGCCTATATCTCCGATTCACCATGAAATAACGTGTCTGTCTTAATTTTTCTTATATTTGCTCTATATGTATTTATACGCATATATGCTTAGAACTCTCTTAGAGAGTTATCCTACCACTGGATGTTAAGGATACTCCTTTGGATTCTTCCATACCAACATTGCATGCTGATATATATATATATATATATATAGACTTGTTTCTGATGAAGGACCGAGGACAGTCTGAAATATAAAATATAATAAAAATAAACAAATACTGTTTAAAAAAGTACATTTTTAAATTCTATGAATTTGATTTATAAACGAGTTATTGCGCTACCCAGGTTGCTAGCATCTGGTGTCTTCAGGCAATTTACAACAACAAATTATTGTAAATCGCCTAAAGACACCAGATGGTAGAAACTTGGGTTGCGTAAAACTCGTTTACAAATGAAAAATATTCAAAAGTTCTACAATATAATTGCATTGGATACATTTTAATACAACTGTGTACTGGGCTAATTTAAAGATAACCAATAACTAAGTATATATATATATATATATATATATATATATATATTCTACGTCTTAGGCACAACTTGGAGTTTCATGCATTTTAGCAATGTTCAGGTGCACGTTATATCATAACGGGCTTTTCTCAATTTTATTTACCTCCATAAGTATATATATATATATGTGTGTGTGTGTGTGTGTGTGTGTAAGGTGTGGTGTGTGTGTGTGTGTGTGAATAAAAAAGGCTGGTCTTAAAACTTGACTTCTATCATATAGTATGTATAATGCAATTTAGTGTGTAATTCTTGTTTTATTTGCATGCAAGCATATTGCAATTGTTTCAAGTGTTCTGCAGTTTTAGAGATATATAAACATCTTTGCCGCTGTGCGTTGTAAAACAGACAGGAGACGAAGTGTGCGCATGTGGATGTGTTGGGGTGTGTGACGGCCTCCTCTCGAAGAGTAAGTCTACGACACAAAAGAGTGGGCGGACCCAGACGAAGCAAAGAAGATGCATGACAAGCAAGATTGAAAAAGATGTAGACAAAGGAATGTACTTACTTTTCTCGTCTTTTCTTTTTTTTTTTTATTTTGTAAAAAAAAAAAAAGATCGTTGAACACGAAACTGTTTCAAAAGAAAAACGCAAATACGCGACCGAAAGGAAGATGAAAGCAACTCATTGAGCAGACGATACAATGCACGATCATCCGGAAAAAAGAGAATCAGACAAGAGAAAATAAATAGGTAATTGGTTAACGAGGAAATTTAATGAAGTGGGTTAGCGAAAATTAAACGGAAATCTCACAATTTTATTTATAAGAAATAAGACTTATTCCTATAACGTTTCGCAATCACCCAATGAAAATTAACAAACGTGCATTACATGAATATCCTAACAGATATACTAAAGAGATCATAAAATTTAAAAAATATAGTATAAAACTATTAAAAATATATCTTATATATTCGTATATAAGCTTTTTTAAATTATAGTGAAACCCATTTTTTTTTTTTGTTAACCCTCTAGGGCCATTCGTATCATATTAGTGGGGGATCTGTTTATTACTTCATAACAATATAGAACTATTCCCCCACTTTATGCCCAGTAGAAGCCTTAACCCTCTAGGGCCATTCGTATCATATTAGTGGGGGATCTGTTTATTACTTCATAACAATATAGAACTGATCCCCCACTTTATGCCCAGTAGAAGCCTTAACCCTCTAGGGCCATTCGTATCATATTTGATACAGTATGAAAACAAGCCTTGAAAGAAATATTTTCCTGAAAATTTTTTAAGAGAAATATTTTATAAATTTCAAATGAAAGCAGTACTGACTGCTCAGTCAATGAATACCAAATGTTTCCTTATAGGGAAATACCAAATGTTTCCTTATAGGGGAATACTGTATCAAATATGATACGAATGGCCCTAGAGTGTTAAAATGCAAGTATCTCGAATAAATCATGTATAATGCGATCTAGGTTTCTGAGCAATCCTAGCCGGCCTCTCTTGCAGTACTAGGCATCATCCTTGATACATTTTATAGCAAATAAAAGGTCTTCGTTCTTTTTGTACCAAGAGACATTAAATTATTCAGGAAAGCCACTTAACCATGAAATATCTAATACGAAGATTTAGATATCTTACCGTTTTCGTTCATGCCTGACTATGGTAGCTCCTTCACCTTAGGCCTGGCCCTTATGTAGTTAGGTTACAGCCACCGAAAATATATGTATTTTAATTCTTCCAGAAAAATGATTTATATGCGTATAGTGCAATCAATCATTATTTTAACCTCTTCAAAAAAGTTCTCTCTGTTAGCGAGAGCCTCTTTATTTTCTGTAGAAATCTCATCATACAAACTGGCACTATAAACAATTATATAAGGTATTTCTAAACTTATTTATAAATGGAACTTTGTCTGTGTGTGTGTGTCCGTTACCTATAGACTCCGAAACGGCTAAACCGATTTTCTTGAAAATTTACACGGTTGTACTATAAGCGTCTGCGAGAGTTCTTAGCTATGTTTTGTGTCGAGGTACCCCCGATAAATATCGATAATCGATAATCGAAAAAATCGGGTTATAGAAGTAGTAGTCCGATTTTAACCAAATTTGATACACTCATAGACAAAGACATAAGAAACGACATTCAGAAGTTTCAAGTCTGAAGTTCTTACAATAGTGCAGAAAATCGATAATATATATAAAAGGCAAGATGTTTGTGTGTGTGTCTGTTTATCTGTCTGTATGTCCGTTATACAAATCCACAATTTTTATTTTCTCACCAAACTTCACACAAATATTCTTTAGGCTGAGTCTGAGTTCCAGGACCATGGATTAGTTTTAAAGCTTTCATTACACCCGAGCAACGCCGGGTTATACTGCTAGTAAAAATATAAATGCTCAGCGAAAAATCAGAAAGTAAATAAATAAATACACGAAGAAAGTTGAACGAAGCATGTTATGTTATGCATCTAAATTCAGTAATTACCGAAAATCTTAAATTTAAATTGAAGGTTAAATTTCCTGATTATTTAACGTTTTCCGATGCAAAACTGCAAAGGATAGCTGTTGTATTTCGTTTTCTGACCCCATTTGTAAGTTTTTTCGCAGAACGAAATGTTTAATGTAGATACATTTTGTTTTGTCATTCAGTTAATAACGTAACATAACGTAAAAACAAAGGCGAATGCTTTGAAGAGGAATTGGTACGAAAGTTATAACAAATATTCGAGAAAAAAAATCGGATTGCCTTAGCATTACAAATACTAATTGCTTACAGTGAGACTAAAAATTGAACAAAAGTATTATTATTGCATGTAATTATGTGCCTGTTCAGGACGTAAACATGGCTAACCATAATTCCGTACCTTTTATAGATTTACAAAATATCTGGCCCTTAACTTTCTCTGTCATTTCATATTTTCCCATCTATATGCGTGATTTCGTTTGATTGGTTGTTCCATCCTTTTTTAGACCCGTCTGTCTTTCAATATATTCTGTGTAAAATTTTCCAACCCTTCTTTCTTTATTATACATCACAATTATTTTGTAAACTGTAGTGGATGAGAAATTCATTAAAATCAACCTTCTTCACTTTTACAAAAATTTACAATGACGTGTGAAATCCTGATTTTCCCAAATAGAAGAAGGATTAACCATGTGCTTGAGGAAAAAGTCGAACCCAGATTTTGCAAGTAGGTGTTGAATTGATTTTTGACCAATGGGAGCGACTTGTAAGACTTGGACGGACTTGGCGATCCAGTGTGAAATTCAAAAGAACTATATAAATGACCTCTGCGTCAGTCACAAATGGGAGCAGCGAAACATCTAAAATGTAACTTTCACTTTAAGCGACTCGGACATTATCCTCTTTCTATTTCTCCTTATCTCTTTCAACAATTACTACTACGAACATTTTGTACGAACTCTACCCTTAACCTCTTAATAATGTTTTTAATTGCACATTAACTACTACAACTTACGTTAGTTTTTCCCTTTAATAAATTTCTATTTTAAAATGCAAAATGTATATTTTATTCTTCTTACGCTATTCCACACAATTCCACATATTCCAACATGCCAACAACCAATCTTCTGATGATGAAAAACCTTCTGATGATTATAACTCTGCATAAAACTTTTAAGCTGTAGAGAGTTCGGCTAAGTCTGACACAAGGCGGAATAAAAGAAACATTCACCAGCTCCCTACTCTACAAAACTTCTTTTCCTCTTCAAACTATGATGATCATGGCTCTGTACAACTTCTCAGAGGCGGACCTACACTTTTTGGCAATCTCAAGAAAATTTTGAAATTTAACCAATTACAGGGGAATTTTGGAGCTATATGAAATGGGTATTCCAAGGTCAAGTTTAGGTATTTCAACCCACTGGCTAATAAATCTATGACTAAAATGACCTTATTTTAAAATCAAAGACTAAATAAACAATTGATTTTATTGAAGAATCTGAACCTTAAAATAGTTACCTAACGAGCTCTTACGTGAATAGGGTCCCTGATATTTGGTTCGTAGAAATATGTTGTTTGGTCTGGTTTTGCATCATGGTTGATATAAAAGCTAAAAAATAAAAAAAATATATAGATTTATAATTATTTGCTGGACATTGCTTGAGACGCCATTTATTAAAAAATAAGTTTAATGTTAATGTATATGTAACAACAACGTATATGTAAATTCTGTTCCTTTCTTGCTGTTCTCAAACATCTTAACTTTATCGTATGTGGCTCTTACATTGAGAAAGCTTGGCCACACTTCCCATATTGTATTCATTTCTATGCTTGTTCGGCTTAAAAGATTTTTCTAGCTTAGCATATGTACTGATTTCTTAAGTTTTTATGTTTTCCAGTGATGTTCTCTGTCTATTATTAAAAAGGATGGTGATCACACTTTTCCTACAATATATTTTCAGCCATGCATTATTTTTTTTTATTTCCCCTTGTGTTCCAAAAGATTTATTTGTTATGTAGTAATACACCGAAATTATTTGTCTCTTTTATTTATAAATAGTTCGTATTTTGTTTGCATGTCTTTAGATAATGTTCTGGCATTATTTCTACTACAAATAGTATCTTCTTTATCAACACATTTTTATTGCTTATTTTCTTAATTTTTGTTATTATCTCTTGGACTTATTCTGAAATCTCTTTGGACGACAGACACCGAGTCATTTCTTTATTCATTTTGAAAATACTTTCAGTTTATTTTGTGAATGTTCTGAGATGATTATTGAACATATTTGCAATAAGACGGAAATGATTTCCCAACATTCATTACGTTCACAGGATTTCGTTTCTTTTACGAGTTGATATATTTCTTATGACACGTTCCAAGTTTTATATATCTGAAATTGGAACATAATATATTAATAACTATCCAGTCATATATATATATATATATATATATATATATATATATATATATATATATATATAAGGCAACATGTTTGTGTTTCGAACGTGTTAGAAATAAATGTTTAATTATTTCTAACACGTTCGAACTTTTTGTAGAAAATCTTTTTTTTTCCTTATGTCAGTGCGAGACCTAAACTGACGCAACGTTTATTAAGTAAAAAAAAAACGTAATATTGCACAATGCACATTTTTGACCGTAAAAGACACATTAATTTGGAAATTCTTGCAAATATCAAATAATGGTCAGATTTTGATGAAAACTGCCCGACTTATTCATAATTGACTGAGATCAATTTTGAAATAATTGTTTTCTATAAAATATTGGTAAAAATATTTTTTTTTACATATGTTACCCCTAACAATTAATTTCCAGTAATGCTTAAATATTCGACAACGGACATCAATAAGCCTAATATAATTAAATTCAGGACTCATTGGGGAATGCTAATCAACAATCTTTTTTTTCCAAAAAAGGCAACATGTTTTTGTGTGTGTCTATCTGTCTGTGTGTCCTTTATAGAATCCACAATTTTTATCCGATTCTCACCAACCTTCACACAGATATTCTTTAAAATTCCGGTCAGGTCACAGGCTACTTGTTTTTTCCAATTTCCCCCCAACCCAATACTGGATATCGATACCCCGATATCCAGTCAGATCTGATCAAGATCAGGATTTCAGCCCTTTTATTGTGGTTCTTGTTGCAGAATTTGCTCTAACTTGGTAAAATCATAGCTTTTTGTCTCAAACATTAGTAGATCTTCTCAGACGACTCATTTTCACCGATATCAAAAATCGATATTCCCGATATTCTATCCAATCTGATCAAAAGCCGATATTCAGCCATCAATTTCTCCAATTTTACTTCCAATGGGTACGATAAGTTTTCATGGGCGCACTTAGGTTAGTTTATCCTTGGATGACTTATTTGACACCGATATTGGAAATCGATACCACGATATTCTATTGGGTCTGATTAAAATCAGGCTTTCAGCACTTTTATTTCGGTTTTTGCTTCGGGTTTTGCTCTAAGTAGGTATAATTGTAATTCATAGTCACAGTTATGATAGCATTTAATCAGAGGACTTATTTAACCTTCAAAATTCAGTTTGCGTCGGAAAACTTATTTGACATCGATAACGGAAATCAAAATTTGACTTACATCAATTCATTTCTTTTCAATATACTGTTTCGCTTTGACTGGAAACAACTAGTGCTTTTTAGGCTTTCGTGCCAACACCCAAAGAGTATGAGCTCCAGGACTATGGATTAGTTTTAAAGCTTTAATTACACCCGAGCAACGCCGGGCTATACTGCTAGTATATATATATATATATACTCATCGCTCATTCACTACTGAATTAGAGCACTCTGGCTATTGGGCGTGTATAGTGATAATATACATGCTAAAACCTCTGCCTTCTTCTACCGTGCGCCCATGGCCCAGAGGCAGAATTGCCGACTGATGCCACTTCGGTCGGGTTTCAATTCTGGGTTAAAAGCAATCGGAGTCTAACTGCGTATGACTATATATATATATATATATATATATATATATATATATATATATATATATAGAGAGAGAGAGAGAGAGAGAGAGAGATATGCGCAAAAAAGACTGCCTTCTTCCACCGAACGCCCCGTGGACCAGGGGTAGAGTCGCCGACTGACGCCAAATCGGTCGGTTTTCGAGCCTGGGTTATATAACAATCGAAGTCTAACCGTACTGATGAGCTGTGATACAGCGAAACAATTCCGTCTGCGGATAACAATATATATATATATATATATATATATATGTAAATTGGACGTATTTTAAAATCCATTGGTGAATGGATGTATTTCGTAATTTATTTCGTGAATATTCAGCTCGTCAGACCAAATTTTTTACAAAAATGAATGGGTTAGATTAAACCAAACAAAAGGAATCGTAGGGGAAAAGGGGAAGAAAGAAAACATTATATCGATGGAAGAGGGGTGCTAGATTGTTAATCTTTAATATCATACTTACAGTGCCGCACTTCTATCCTAGATGATAAGATGACCTTGAACTGAACTTTCATTTGACCATTCTCAAATAGAGGAGTGTAAATTTAGGGGCCTTATTTTAATTAGAGGATTTTAGTTTTTAAATTCTTATATTAATTCCGACGGCAATAATAATATCTTCATCTTATGAATAATGATATTTTTGATTTTATGAAAATAGTATTATTATCAAGGATGATAAGAATGATGAAGATCATAAAAAACTTTATTATTATTATTATTATTATTATTATTATTATTATTATTATTATTAATAACAATGTTAATAGCTAAAATTAATAATAATTCAACAATAAAATTGATTAATAAATATAGTCTTTCACAGGGTATTATATGAGTATTATATGGACACATTGGAAGGCCGGTTTAAGGTGCTTAAATTATATACTATTAAATTCACTGCAATATTGAAGAACTGACAATACATAGCAATCCGTACTCTTTTCTTTATGCATCCACATGTAAATATAAAAACATTAAAGAAATTATATATATATATATATATATATATATATATATATATATATATATATTGTGGTAATTCGCCTGTTAACAAATAGAATATCATAGGTAGAACTAGGTATTTACAATTTACAACGAGAAAAGAAATATATCTAATATATATTTTGCTAAGAAATTAATTAGTTTAAAACACTTAAATAACTCAAGCTTATTAAACAACAGAAATGAATTGATCGTTACATGTACAAATAAAAATATATATATATGTAATTAAATGCCTTGATCCGAATTAACTAAAAATTGCTTAATAGCAATTAATAATTAAAAATTGCTAATTATTAATGAAAATGAATATTTGTTATTAATCTTATGATGTACATTATATTTTTTAGAAAAAGTAGAAGGAAACTTTCTTCAATTTAATGGGAATTATTCGTATTTACAGTATGTATTTTGCTGCATATATATATATATATATATATATATATAACATAGTGATGATCATCCACGTATACTGTCTTAATATGTATAGGAAAGAATATTAATAAAAAGTTTTGAATTTAAAAACGTACTTTTTTAAACAGTATTTGTTTATTTTTATAGTGTTTTATATTTCAGACCGCCCTCGGTCCTTCATCAGAAACAAGTGATTTTTAAATTAGAATTGGAAACGTATTTTTACGATGGCGTCCTAATACTTTTTTGTTTACATCACGTGGTGTCGATAAACCAATCAGCATGCGGCACGTCCGTTTGTTTATTTTCGGTAAACCAATCAACACGCGGCACGTCCGTGGAGAGAGTCTGTTTGTTTTAGACAAAAAATCTCTTGGAATATCTATTTTTTTGTTTATATCGCGTGGTGTCGATAAACCAATCAGCATGCGGCATGTCCGTTTGTTTATTCTCGGTCAACCAATCAACACGCGACACCTCCGTGGAGAAAGTCTGTTTGTTTTAGATAAAAAATTCTTTGGAATATCTGAAAGAACATTCTTTTTACCTATTGAAATATTTGTAGAGATTCAACACGCCTAAGTCCCTGTTTAACCCTAGCTTGTGTGTGTTTAATTTTAAAATCCAGTATTTTTCTTTCTTTCTGCGTGTGTATGTAGAACTAAAATTGGAGTCTATTAGTAAACATTTGCAATTTTCTAAAGTGTGATCGGGTTGATTAAAATGTGCTGCAATTGGGGAGTATACATTTTTTTGTCGTATATTTAGTTTGTGATTATTGAAGCGAAATCTAAAGCTATTACCGGATTCGCCGATATATCCACTGTTGGGGCAAATTGAGCAGAAGAGATAGTAGATGATGTCTTTGCTATCACAAGTAAGGTTTGGTGGGTGTAATTTTATTTTTGTGTTGGGTACAGAGAATGTTTTGTCTGTTATTAGATGTTTACAGATTAAACAACGGGGCTTTCCACATATTAAATTCCCTGATAGGTTTGTATTATTTAAATATTTGTTAGAAGTGAGGATAGTTGATAGGTTGGGTGTTTGTTTCTTTGCATTTATGGGTGGCCTATCGAAAATGTCTTTGATGTTTTTGTTTGATTGGAGGTTCCTGTAATCATTTTTTAAATTTTTGATGAGTGTGTGGGAATATTGATTATGGTTAAAAACCATGGGAATTCGGTTATTGTCTTTTCGTTTTTTGTATGTGAGAAGTAGTACTCATACACATCCGTCCCTTTCTTAGACGTCATGGTAAAATTAAATAAACATACACTTTCCACCAGTCTATACAACAAACCCACAAACCAACATAAATTCCTACACTTTAACAGCTGTCATCCCCTCAAATTAAAAAAATCTATCGTATACAGCTCATTTATTAGAATAAGACGCATTTGCTCAGACCATCCAGATTTTCTAAACAACATTAACAACCTAACAAAACAGTTTCTAAAATGCAAATACCCAATAAAAATAATAAAGGAAGCACTACATAAAACCATCCACATAGACCGCAGCACACTTCTCACATACAAAAAACGAAAAGACAATAACCGAATTCCCATGGTTTTTAACCATAATCAATATTCCCACACACTCATCAAAAATTTAAAAAATGATTACAGGAACCTCCAATCAAACAAAAACATCAAAGACATTTTCGATAGGCCACCCATAAATGCAAAGAAACAAACACCCAACCTATCAACTATCCTCACTTCTAACAAATATTTAAATAATACAAACCTATCAGGGAATTTAATATGTGGAAAGCCCCGTTGTTTAATCTGTAAACATCTAATAACAGACAAAACATTCTCTGTACCCAACACAAAAATAAAATTACACCCACCAAACCTTACTTGTGATAGCAAAGACATCATCTACTATCTCTTCTGCTCAATTTGCCCCAACAGTGGATATATCGGCGAATCCGGTAATAGCTTTAGATTTCGCTTCAATAATCACAAACTAAATATACGACAAAAAAATGTATACTCCCCAATTGCAGCACATTTTAATCAACCCGATCACACTTTAGAAAATTGCAAATGTTTACTAATAGACTCCAATTTTAGTTCTACATACACACGCAGAAAGAAAGAAAAATACTGGATTTTAAAATTAAACACACACAAGCTAGGGTTAAACAGGGACTTAGGCGTGTTGAATCTCTACAAATATTTCAATAGGTAAAAAGAATGTTCTTTCAGATATTCCAAAGAATTTTTTATCTAAAACAAACAGACTTTCTCCACGGAGGTGTCGCGTGTTGATTGGTTGACCGAGAATAAACAAACGGACATGCCGCATGCTGATTGGTTTATCGACACCACGCGATATAAACAAAAAAATAGATATTCCAAGAGATTTTTTGTCTAAAACAAACAGACTCTCTCCACGGACGTGCCGCGTGTTGATTGGTTTACCGAAAATAAACAAACGGACGTGCCGCATGCTGATTGGTTTATCGACACCACGTGATGTAAACAAAAAAGTATTAGGACGCCATCGTAAAAATACGTTTCCAATTCTAATTTAAAAATCACTTGTTTCTGATGAAGGACCGAGGGCGGTCTGAAATATAAAACACTATAAAAATAAACAAATACTGTTTAAAAAAGTACGTTTTTAAATTCAAAACTTTTTATTAATATTCTTTCCTATATATATATATATATATATATATATATATATATATATATATCCTGTGTATTTTAAATCTCATATATAATTTTTAAAATAATAATTAAAATAACTGTGATCACAGTTTAAGTATAGCTATGCTACCAAACGCATTTGTTATTAAAATTTAATTAGGTAATGATCAGTTTATACTCAGCAGTGGAAGAATACCTTGTGCCTGAATCTGCGAGTCATGCCAAAGGCTTGGGAGAATATATATATATATATATATATATATATATATATATATATATATAGACATATATATATATATATATTGCGACCATTTTTCTGTTTCTAACATTAACACGAAAAATTATAACAGCGAAATAATTTTTGTTATTCCAACGACACCAAAATCAAACAAAAATAGGTAATAAATAAAAGAATAAGCATTAGAATTTTTTAAAAAATTACAATTATAAATATGAAAATTCCAATAATGAAAAACAAAACATAGAAATAATATAAATACGAGAAATAAAAGTATATACAAACACCCAGTCATGACAAAAACAGTAAATAATACAATAAAAATTAAAAAATAAAATAAATAGATAAAAGTAAAAGTAAAAATGGAAACGAACACACGTAAAGAATACAAAAACAACAAAATAAACCCAACCATGACCCAGACAAAATCAGCCGTCACGCAGCAAAACGAAGGAACATAATATGAAAAAGGTC